>CM053783.1:127559752-127739752 GCA_028749045.1 Cupressus sempervirens
CACGAATGCCCTTTTTGGTCAAGATTTTGCCAATTTTTTGGGAGATGCCTTCCACAAAAGGAAGAGAAGCGCTATGAGGAGGCAGGTTAGTGGAGATCTTATGACTATTGCTAGAAAGATAAGAGGAATTGGCTTGGGTGAGGGCCTTAGAGATTTGCTTATAAGAGTACCTGTTGAACTTAGTATTTGTTGAGTTGCACAATATCTATCGAGTCACTAGTGCAAACCGAGTTCAAGACTACTTGAATGTGATTAGTATGGACCAAGATTCTATGTCTATTGAGTGCATGATGATACCAAGCATTGACAGTAGATGTTGAGTATCAAAACCTCGCCGAGTTAGTTTTTAGAACCTGAGTATCTTCATGTGGGCTGACTTTGTAATATTTGTGTTAACTTGTATCATGACTGACTTAGTAAATATTTAATTTGGATTGGTATATATATGTAATGTATTGTACCATATCATAGCCAATGAAAGTCTATGCATGGATGTAATGTGATTGTGGATGCGAGAAGTTCAAGTTATGAATGCAACAGAAAAGAGTGAATTGTAAAGGCCATAACAACATAAGGAGTAGTAGAGACATATCTATCATAGAAAGGTGATTAGTACACAAAGGAATCTCTTTCAGAAAACCTAGCTACAAATCAAAGATCTACTACTACTTCATTCTAACAAGTGAACTAGTCAAAATCCTTTAACAAGGTAGACCTAATAGGCTTTCATAAATGTCTCTATCGAGTGCATACTTCATTGTATGTCTATAAATTCTCTCACAAGGTGGAATTAGTAGTCCTAATTTCTCCTAATAGGGCAGATCATTAGAAGTGATCAATCTAAGCCTTAACAGGCCAACTTTATGCTGTAGTACTAAAGTTTGTGGTTGTCATCCCCACTCCAGTTTTACTTTCTATTTAGAAGGTTTCTGGGTCACCAAATCTTTGTGTCAATGTGTTATGGATGCTTTCATACTTTTACTTTCTCATGCATGCAATTAGATCAGTTGTGACCAATTAAGTGCTAATTAGATTATTGGATTATGCATTAAATTGTTAAAGTTTTAGAAGTTATTGATTCACCCCTCCCCTCTTAGTAACTTAGCATAGTCTTGAATATTTCCAAAAATTGGTATCAAAGAATTGTGGTTCTCAGGAGAAAGTTTAACAACTTGATCAAAGATCAAGGATATGGAGATATTTAGACTTGACAAAGCTATTGTCAATGAAAAGTTGGATCTAGAAATGGCCATTGCCCAACTGAAGAAAGCTAAGGAGAAACTTTCCCATTCCCTAAAAAGAAGAAAGGAACTTTCAAATCAAATGAATGATCATCTCTACATTGAAGAAAAAATTGAAGACTTTCAAACTTCAAGTAGCTTAGATGAATCAAATGATGCAATCAAAGAACTCCTAGAGAAGAATGGTTCCTTGCAAGAAGAAGTAAGAAAGCTAAAAAGAGAATAAGAGATTCAATAAATAAGTTTATGTGAAGTCTTGGAATAGAGAAACAAGGTAAAAGAAGAAATGGATGGAAGGAACAATAAAATCCAGAATCAATCCCTTGAGCAAGTAGGCCTCATTGATCAGCTCTCCAATGCAAATAAGGAAATCATGAGTCTAAGATTTGAAAATAAAAGAATGAGGAATGATCTAAAATCTTTAAAAAAAAATTAATGAAAGATTGAGGAATGATCTAAACTTTAAGAAGCAAATCAATGAGAGAATGATGAAATCTCAAGCAGACATGAATCAATTGATTGAGCAAAACCTCTATAGGAGAAAGGGAAAAATAGGAATTGGATACAAAGAATAAGGTGAATCCTCCAAACAAGGTGCTCAAAAGAATCAAAGACCTACTTGAAACCACTGAGGTAAGATAGGTCATACATCAAACAAATGTTGGAGCAATGGAAAAGAAAAATTCAATGGAAAATGCTACAATTGCAATCAACATGGTCATAGGGCTAATGAATGCAAAGAGAAACCAAGATTTGAAGGTAACTATCATATATGTAAGAAACATGGACACAAGACATCAGAATGCAAAACCAAAACGTTAAATCATGCAAAGAAAATTGTGAAAGCAATATTTAGTTGGGACTACAATACTTGGTGTAGATGTCATTATTGTGGAGAATTTGGACACATTAGTATGAATTTTGTTAAACATCATATGAGAAAAAAAGATACTACCAAAAATATGTTTCATTTGTATAGAACTTGGTCATCTTATCAAGAACTGTATGAACACTAGTAGATTTGAAGATGAGAAGAAGGCAAAAGATGATAACATCTAAAAGTAGATGAGACAACAATGGATTCCTAAGTCTACCAAGGATATTGGTCGAAACAATGATGGTCAAGTCACCTAAGAATTGGGTGACTCTACCACTTCTAATTAAGTTCTCAAGGAAGAACTAGAACCAGGCTATCAAAGAGGACATTTGAATTAGTTCCAATTGAAAGCTGACAAAGATTCAAATTCATATACAAGATACGAAGGGATCACTAAGAAAGATTGGTATTAGTTATTACTAAATTACCTTGTCTACTGAGTAAAGTTGGGTCATAGACTCTACTAAGCAAGGTCAAGAGAAACAAAGACACCTATGGTTACCAAGTCATAAAGATGTCATCGAGTAATCAATGCCATATAGTGGATGATAGTCTGTCAACATATCTACTTTTGTACCGAGCATTAATGGAATTTTTTTATCAAAAGGCATGGAATCAAATTCATTTCTTACTGTGAATTTTAAAGTGCTATTGCGAAGAGTGATTTTCTATGCAATCAAAGTGACTTGAGTGAATTTCTAGAAAAAGTTTTTCAAAGTTCTCTCAAGCTATCAAGAAAAAATGACATCCAATAGCAACAAGGTCAAGCAAGGGTTTGGCATGTTGGTTCGAGGAGTTAAATGGACAGTGCCAAATTTCAAGCTCACTCCCGCGGTTGCTAAAACTTTGACCCAAGTAGAGCTCAATCCAAAATCCGTCCTAAGGTACTTCTTGTTAATGACATTCATACTCATTTCAAATGTGCTATTCAAGAAATTGGCACTCTAGAAATGGATGATGCCCTAGGTCAATTATGTGTAAATAGAACCCTAAAATCTGAGCGTCAACATCTAGAAGCCAAAGGGTTGACACATATCCCTCATATGCCCCAAGAATTTCAAATTAAATAAATTAGGTTTATCCTTAGCCAGGTGCATAACGGGTAGTTGTGGTTAGAACAACCAATTCTAATAACAAAGAAGATGATTCATAGAATCACTGGCCTCCCCATGGTAGCCAAAGCCAAAATGACAAAAACCCTAGGTTAGGAAGAGTTGGAGAAGAAAACCCTAGCTGAGTGGGATGGTAGAGGTATGAAAATCAACAGTGTTGCAGATGCAAAATTGAAAATTGGAATTCATGTTATTGTGCATAAGATATATAGTTCAAGCCATCTTAACAGTGTGTCATGTGAAGCAGTGGATTTGGCATATAAAGTGGTTAAGAACAACTTGTCATATGACCTTGCTGACCTATTGTTGAGGCAGTTCAACAAAAAAATGGAAAGTATTAGAACATCAAAGAACAACTCGTGAAAATTTGGTTCATTTTAAACCTACCTATTCTTTTATGTCTAGAAGTACTTCCCTTCTAAAGGCACTATAGTTTGGAGAAAATATGTGCCTATGCTTTACCAAATAAATGAGTATATTGTAAAGATGCATGAAAACTACGGTAGCATCATGGACAACTACTTTGATTTATTCAAGGAGAAAATGAACAATAGGTTTAGAATTCTAAAGAAGTTAGTTGAAGACTATAAGGATGATGTATGCTTCATGGTGGATAGTGACAAGGCATATATCGAGGCAGTTAAGCCTAGAGTTGTGTGGGTGAAACCTCTTGGCTATGAGGTGAATATTGATGAGCCAAAGGACATCATTGAAGCCCTTGTCAATGAACCTATTGATCTCAAGGACCCCTATCTTGGAACTTATGATGAAGCCAAGGAAATAATTGAGCTAGAAATAAAGTTCTCTCAGGTGGTTAACAAAGGAAAGAGAAGGATAGCAAAGCTGAACTCAAGTGCACCTCTCTTGTTAACCAAGGGAAAAGGTGATGATATGGAAGATGCAGAGGATGAGGAAGAATATGAGAAAGATGAAGAACCTTTGAAGAAAAAGGGCAAGGTGATCATCACCAAGCCTACAAAGTCATCCACTACAGTCTTCATAAGGAGGTCATAAAAGAAAGCTAACAAGGAAGGAGGTGACATTATATTTAGCAAGCCTCCACCACCTTCCAGGATAGACTAAAGAAATTGGAAGAAGGAGCAGGGATAAAAAATTTTAAATCATTGAAATATGATATTAGGATTGAGGCTGAGTAGAAGCAAGTTGAAGACCTAGTGTTGAATAAAATGGGTAAGTGGAAATACTCACCAGATCAGCTCACTTCTCAAGTCCCTTATGAATTACTAGAGAAGATAAAGCCAAGATGGGATTTTTTTATGCAAATAGTCAAAGACATATATGCACAAACCTTGAGGTAGTTACTACCAAGCATATTAGATGCTAAGGTAAAAGAGTCATTAAAGAAAAATGAAGAAAAACTAACTCTAAAGTTTAATACTTGTTTGGTCTTGATCAAGGACATTGAGAATGCTATTAGGAATGCTACAAACAACTAAGTGAAGTTCTAGTTGAATTAAAGGATGATGATGAAGAAGAAGAAGATAAGGAAAAAGATGAGGAAGAAAATGTTGAAGAAGTGACTCACTTTGATAATGAAGAAGATGAAGAGGATCAAGAAGTTATTGATGAAAAAAAGCAAGATGATGAAGAGACTAACCTAGTCAAGATAACTACAATAGTCATTACCTCACTTCCTCACTCCCTGAGAAAACCATTGACTACATTAAGTATGGAGACAACTTCAGCAAGTTTGATTGTGGCTACTAGTGATACATCAAATGTCCAATCACTCTTTGCCCCAACTTGGCTCAACATTTCACTAATAGAAGTGACTTCCATTTCATCCACTGAGCTGCAAACTCCTTCATCTATTGAGTTGAGACTACAATTTTGACTTCTTCAATTTTGAGTACATCAGTGGTAAGCTCTCCAATTTTGACTACTTCAGTTTTGGGTTCTACAATTTTGATTTCATCAATTTTGAACTTTTCAAGTATTTTTGTAAGTATTCCATCAATTAGTAAAGTATCAAATTTTACTACAAGTCCAAGTATGTCTACTGTTGTTTCCATTTTAGGTACAAAAGCAATAAGTGCAAGGACAGTTGAGCCTAAGGTTCAACTGAGCATAAATATTTTGGGGAAAGGAAAGGAGATAGAGGAAGACATAGATTTAGATGAAGAAATAGTAATTCCCAAATGGGATATTTACAAGCTTACTCCAAACCAGATGCACACATTTGGTGAGCTCCTCCACAAAAAGGCTAAAGAAAAAAGATTAATAGAGGAAAGAGATAAATAGTATAAAATAATTGAAGATGCCAACAATATTTTGACCAAGGCAATAGGAATTGATGTTGATTCTTCTCAACCTATTTTGTATCAGCTAGCAGAAGTAGTCCAAAAATTTAATGAGGACATCGATGGTCAAGATAAGCTAGTTGAAAAGGATGAAAATAAATTTGATAATAAGGTGCTGGAGCACATTGCACAACAAATAGCCATTTATCACTTTCTACAATTTTGGTCAATCTTGAGGCGTCCTGTTCAAATGTGTCATCATTTTTTGGGAAACTATGTGATGTCCCTGAGTATACAAAGGAAATAAAGGACAAATTTTCCAAAATCAATATAGATATAAAGGCTATTGCTCAGCAGTTGCAACTTGACCCTATTTCAAGCTCTACACACTTCAAGAAAATCAGATTTTTGTCAGACATGCAAGCTAAATTGCTAAGAGAAGAAGCAAGGATCTGATCAACATTAATTGACATACAAAATATGATCCTTTCAATCATGGATGCAATGTAGAAACATATTGTATATTCAAAAAATCTAGTCCATGATAATAATTTCTCTATTGTGGACCATATGATTAAACTATTAGCAGAGGTGCAAATTAAACTTCATACATGCAAGGTCTTGCAAGAAAATTGGGATAAAACCTTGGCAATCACTCTCAAGGTACATTCTGAGTTCTTATCCCATTTTGGTGTTTCTATGTAAATAAGTTAGAATAAATATTTGGCATTACTATGGGGGAGAAAAGTTACATTGGAGAAAGCCATATGAGACATGTATATAGAGAGACACATAGTATGGGGGAGAAATATGCTATGGTGTAGAACTTGTATCAATAAGACATGCTATACATAGAAAAAGATGTACAATATACTATATATACCTTACAAAGATCAATTTTGAAAAATCTCAAAAATATAGTATACTCTACCGAGCTAATATCACATGGTGATGAATACAAGGTATTCTGTTTTGGCAATAAGTGGTTTTGTCACTAATGCCAAAGGGGGAGATTGTTGACATATCAGTCAAGTTTTTCATTAGTGACATATACTTATTCACATTATGGATAGCTATCAAGCTCATTGAATAGTTTATAGTGTTTTCCTTGTAATTTAGTAGCCATTGAGTTTGATAGTTGCTACCAAGTCTTTTGGACTAATCCCAATGGTTACCAAGTAGATTCAATCATTCTGAAGTCCAACAGTTTAAACTGTGCATTTTAGTATACACCAAATTTATCACTGGTTACCAAGAATTGTAGTGTCTACCAAGTTCATAGTTCATGTGATGTGAAGCCAGTGTTAACCAAGCTACTTTATGCTAACCAAGTGATTCAGTGTTTGCCTAGTTGCACAATATCTATTGAGTCACCAATGCATACCAAGTTCAAGACTACTTGAAAGTGATTAGTATGGATTGAGCTTCTACATCTATCGAGTGCATGATGATGTTGAGCATTGACAGTAGATGCCAAGTATCAGAACCTCGCCAAGTCAGTCTTCAGAACTTGAGTATCTTCATGTGGGCCAACTTTGTAATATTTGTGTTAACTTATATCATGGCTAACTTAGTAATTATGTAATTTGGATCTGTATATATATGTAATGTATTGTACTATATTATAGTGAATGAAAGTATATGCATGGATTTAATGTGATTGTGGATGCGAGAAGTTCAAGTTATGAATGCAGCAGAAAAGAGCGAATTACAAAGGCCATAACAACATAAGGAGCAACAGAAACATATATATCACAGAAAGGTGATCAGTACACAAAGGAATCTCTTTCAGCAAACCTAGTTGCAAATAAGAGATCTACTAATGCTTCATCCTAATAGGTGAACCAATCAAAATCCTTTAATAAGGTAGATCTAACAATCTTTCATAAATATCTTTACCAAGTGCATACTTCATTGTATGTTTTTAAATCCTCTCACAAGGTAGACCTAGCAATCCTAATTGCTCCTAATAGGGTAGGTCATTAGAAGTGATCAATGTAAGACTTAACAAACCAACTTTATGCTGCAGTACTAAAGTTTGTGGGCATCATCCCTACCCCAGTTTTACTTTCTATTTGGAAGGTTTTTGGGTCACCAAATCTTTGTGTCAATGTGTTATGGATGCTTTCATACTTTTAGTTTCTCATGCATGCAGTTAGATCAGTTGTGATGAATTAAGTGCTTATTAAATTGTTAAAGTTTTAGAAGTTACTGATTCATTCCTCCCCTGTCAGTAACTTAGGATAGTCTTGAATATTTCCAACAGATGTGTGGTGAAAGTCTTATGGGTTAAAGTTTAAACTACTAATTCAGCCCTCCTCTTAGAAGTTTACCTTTCATATTGTAATTCCATCAAGTACAACATGAGTCACAAAAAAAGGCACCTGAGTTATAGACAGTTCAACCCAAGTTGTAGGCACATGTAGTGCAACCTGAGTCATAGGAAGTGGAGCCTGAGGAAAAGGAAGAAGATCATGGAGAACCAAGTGAACCAAGTTCAGAGTCAAGAAAGAAAGATTCAAGAATTACAAAATATATCAGAAGACATCATCTACTTGAAAAAATAATTAGGGGAGAGAGGGAAGGCATACTAACAAGGAACAAATTAAAAGGTACATGTTTTCTTAGTGAATTTGAACCTAGATTTGTAAAAGATGCATTAGAAAATGAAGGTTGGATAGAGGAAATGAATGAAGAAATTGAGCAAATAGAAAAATATAAGACTTGGTCTCTTGTACCTAGACCTAAGGATAAGAATGTGATAGGTACAAAATGGGTATTTAGAAATACATTGAAAGAGAAAGGAGAAGTAACAAGGAACAAGCCAAGATTGGCATACAATGGTTATACTAAAAAAGAAGGTATTATCTATGGGGAAACATTTCCCCTTGTTACAAGACTTGAAGGAGTTAGAAAGCTTCTAGCATATGCTACACAAAAGGGATTGAGAGTATACCGGATGGATGTAAAATTAGCTTTCTTGAATGAAATCCTAGAAGAATAAGTCTGTACTGAATAACCTGAAGGTTTCATTGATCCAAGAAATGAGACATGATATGTAAAATTCACAAAGCTTTATATGGATTGAAGCAAGCTCATAGAGCATGGTATGAAAGGCTGCATGGATATCTTGTAAGAATTGGTTTTGAAAAGACAAATAATAATAATAGTAATTTGTATATTAAAGACCATAGGACAAGAAATTACTCATAGAAATATTTGTAGATGATATCATATTTGGAAAACATGAGATGTTATGCAAGTCATTCGCTAAAGAAATAGGGAAAGGATTTGAAATATTTATGTTTGGAGAGATTAAATCTTTGTGGGTCTATAAGTTCATCAAATGAAGAATGGCATATTCATCACTCAATCAAAGTATATCAGGGAATCTTTGAAAGCATTTAGAATGGAAGATTCCAAACCAATTGGAACACCTATGTCTATTGGACATAAAATTTCAAAGAATGATGATTCAAAGGAGGTAAATTAGATTACCTATAGATCAATGACTGGGAAACTTCAGTAAGTGGTACACACTAGACCTAATTTTGCATTGGCAGTTGATATAGTTGCAAGGTTTTCTGCTAATCCAAAATAAAATCACATGATGAAAGTCATTTTTTTGAGGTACCTAAAAGGGACTAAAGAATATGGCTTATGGTATAGTAAAGGAGGAAATATTGAGTTAAGAGCCTTTACTAATACAAATTGGGCATGGAGCATTGATAGTAGAAGAAGCACCTGTGGAGGGGCATTCTTCCTTGGAAAGATGCTAGTATCTTGGACAAGAAAGATGAAAAATTGTTTTTCTCGATCTATAGTAGAGGAAGAGTATATTTCTAAAAAGCTCAATTGTTCTAACATAATATGGATTAAAAAATTACTATAGAGAATGAAAGAGGACATCAAGGAACCAATGGTTATCTATTGTGATACCACAAGTGCAATCAATATTGTTGAAAACAATTATTTAATTGTATGTTGTCTTTGATGTTACACAAAATGTCAAGCCTTTATCAAGTAATCGGTGATAACTGAGCTCACTCGAGCATCAAAGGAAATTTTTTGAATATGTCGAGCATTCAGTTATAACCAAGTTTAGAGACAGTATTGACCGAGGTTAGTTGGTTAATGAAGTGAAGTTAGTACTGATCGAGTTGGTTTAGTTAACATTAGAACTCCTATTCTAACTAAGTTGGGTTGGTTAATGAAGGGATCCTCTATGCTGATCGAGTACTCAATTCTGTATTAGTTGAGTGTTAGCCTATTAAGTCTAATATATTTATTGGTTAATTCAAGATGACTTAAGGGATAAAAATTGTTTGATTAAAATAGTATTCAAGTGGACTTGACAAGGTGAATCATATATATGAAATGTAAAGTTGAGGATTGAAATTTTTAGAATTGAAGAAGATGAATTAAGGAAGTGAGTTTTAAGGATATATGTAAAGGGTAGAGCATTTGAGTAGACCGAGTTGCAAAGAACATTCTAATCAAGGAGGATCAAGTAATCAAGCTAGAACTAAGATCTAAATTAGCAAAGTTAGTTGCTTTGGCAATCAAGTTAGTTCAATGTTACTCTCTAAAAAATTGTAAAAGTGAATCAAATCTCCTAATAGAGTTAGCCTAACAACTATTCAACAAACCCTCTAACAAAGTGGCATTTCTAGATTGAAGTGTTTGAAGACCTCTAACAGGGCCACTTTTAATAGGGTGAATTAAATTCTCTAATAGGGTCACATCTAATGATGTGTTTTTTAACCTTTAATAGGGTTAGCTCCTAACAAGGTTCACTTCAGAAGAGTGAGAAACAATAACTAGTTACAATTGTTAGTTTTCCCAAGTTGGGTTTCCACGTTAAATGTTGGTGTCACTTGTGTTCATGTTATTTCCTTTATGTTTTTGTAACTTAGTTAATAAAGGATAATCACATTAAATATCTTAAGATCTAATATCTCTATGCTAACTAAGTGACAATAGTATATTAAGTGTTAACCAAGTTACAAAATAATATTCAGTGTTAACCGAGTTATAACACAATTTAGTTTTATATTGTGTTGACATCTTAGAAGGGACTTTGAATTTATTTTTGTAGTAACTAATTCACCCCTCCCCTCTCAATTACTGTCAATTTCTAAAAATTAGGATCAGAGCTATTAGTTCTTGTAGAGAAGGTTTCAAGGACCTAAGCTAAAGAACAAGATGTCTTACAGAAGGGAAATTCCTAAGTTGAATAGAGATAACTTCCAAGCATGGCATGAACTCATGAAGCTGCATTTGGAAACCATTGGAGATACGTGCCTAAAATACCTAAAGAAAAAGTATGTGGCACCTTTTTGACCTTTTTTTGTGGACAAAATTATGGAAAAGAAGAATCACACCATAATGATGATTGACATTGCTCTACTATCAATTATGTTGAATTTGATGAAGTTAAAGACTGTCCTAATACTCATGAAATGTGGATCAAGTTGAAAGATATCTATGGAGTAGATGAAAATGTGAGGAGAGCTAAGGGAGAAGGTCTAAGAGGTTAGTTTGATCAGATGAAGATGAGAGAACATGAAAACATTGCACAATATAGTGAAATAATCAAAGAAAGTTTGAGTGCAATAAAAGCCTCAAGAGGGAAAACAAATGATGTGACACTGGTCAAAAAAGTACTCAAAACTTTTCTTCCTATTTATGAAATTAGAGTTTTATCTATTCAAGAAATGATATGTGATTGTTGACATTAAGGTCAAAGTTTGTTTATTAGTGACTCACATTTAGTCAATTGGTTAAGCTACTACCGAGCTTATTTTTCAGTTTTCAATGTTAACCAAGTGGTCTAGTTACTATTGAGTAATCTAGTTGATAATGAGTAATATACTTTTTATCAAGTTCTATAGTTTCTATCGAGTTCTAGAATCTTTATATAGTTCATGATGAGCAATATCTACTGAGTTGTTCAGTGACGGTGTTGACTGAGTTTCATAGTATTAGTCAAGTTGCACAATGTCAACCATGCTCTCTAGTATCTATAGATCTTGTAGTATTAGTGATGAGAATATAGTGTTGACTTAGCCAAGGAGTGTCAAAAAAGTGATTCATTTTATACTGAGCTTATAGTTTTAGTGTTGACTGAGCCATGGAGTGTCAACCAAGTGACTCAATTTATATATGAAGTTTTGTAGTGTTCACCGAGTCACACAAGTGCTGACCGATTTCAAGCTACTTGGAAGTGATTAGTATAAACTAAGATTTTATGTCTACTAAGTGCATGATGATGTCAAGTGTTGAAAATGGTTTTCAGTATCAAAATATCACTAAGTTTTTCTTCTGAACCTGAGTGTTAGCAGTTGAGCCTACTTTGTGATGTTGATGAAAACCTATGTTGTAGCTAACTTTGATGAATTTTGATTGGATTTGTATATATGTAATAAATTGTATCATATCCAAACAAGTATGTATGAAGTGAATATGAAGAGAAAAAGTGTGAATTGAGAAGGCTACAAGTAGTATAAGGGACAACAAAGATTTATCTTTCACAAAAAGATGATCTTTACATTTTGAAGGAATCTCAACCAAGGAATGAGAGTTGCTGATCAAAGATCAACCACTAGTTCATCCTAACAGGTGTATCAGATAAATCCTTTAATAGGGTAGACTTAATAGTCTTTGAAAAATTTCTGTACCAAGTGCATACTTCATTGTACTTTTTGTAAATCCTTTCACAAGGTGGACCTAGTAGTCCTTATTGCTTGTAATAGGGTAGATCATAAGAAGTGATCAATTGTAAGCCTTAACATGCCAACTTTATACTATAGTACTAAAGCTTGTGGGTATCATCGCCACCTATTTTTCCTTTCTATTTGGATGGTTTCTAGGTCATTGTATCTTGTGTCAAAGTGTTATGAATGTTTTACTACTTTTATTCTTTCATGCATGCGATTAGATCAAAATATTATATGAAGGATTAATTGGTGAAATAAGTTAAAGTTTTATTGGTTCTTGATTCACCCCTCCCCTCTCAGTAACCTTTTCTATCTAATATTTCCAACATTGAGACCAAAAATGATATAAATTTGGATGCACTAATGGGAAGGTTGATAAACTTTAAGTTAGACAACTTTGATAACTACATGTTCCTAACTCTGGTAGCATTGAGTCTACATTTCAAGCTAAACTATCACTCAAAAAGAAGGGTGGAAAATCTACAAGCAAAAAGTTTAATAGCGAAGATGAAGAAAATTTTGATAATTACTTTTAAGTAATTGAAGCCCTTCTTGCAAGAAGATTCCCTAAATGTAAAGGAAAGTACCAAGGTAAAATACTTCTAATCTATTTTTGTTGTGAAGAAGTTGGTCACATTGTTGCAAGGTGTCCAAACAAAGAAGGCAAAGAAGATAAGAAGCATGTCAAGTACAAAGGCAAGAAAGATTTCAAAAGATATAAAGACTACAAGGATAAAGGTAAGATATATTGTTATATGGTTAAAGACTCTAATAGTAGTGATGAAGATGAAATGGTTTACATTGCTATGAAAGCTAAATCAAATGATAGAAATGATAAGATGGTCCTCATTTCTCATATTAGCAAGAATGACACATGGATTATTGATAGTGGTTGTTCTCACCACATGATTGGAGATAAATCAAAATTTGAGCACTTGGAACACTATAATGGTGAGAGTGTTAGATTTGGAAATGATGAACCTTGTTATTTAAAAGGAAAAGGTTGCATTACATTGACTGATGAACTTATATGTGACAATTCTTATTGGGTTGAAGGATTGAAACACAATCTACTTAGTGTGGCATAGTTGAACAACATTGGATTCAAGGTAGAATTCATGAATGGAAGGACCAAGTTGCTAGATGGGAAAGGAAATCTAGCTGGGACTGGAAATCAAAAAAAGGTAATCTATTCTATCTAGATTTAACTAAAAGTTCATGTTTCCTAGCTCAAATAGAGGAAAATTGATTATGGCATAAAAGGTTGTGTCATGTGAACTTTGATAACCTGGTCAATATAAGAAATAATAAAAGAGCGAGAGACATTCCAAGTCTAAAGAAACTTGATATGGGGATGTGTAAAAATTGTCAAATTGGGAAGATAGGAAAGGCAAGTTTTAGAAGCAAGAATTATCATTCTAAAGACATTTTGGAGCTGGTCTATATATATCTTTGTGGACCTATTGGAATAGAAAGATACTGTGGAGATAAGTATTTGATTTTATTTTTTGATGATTATTCTAGGATGATGATAGTAATGATAGAGGAGGAGAATTTATCTCAAATGAATTCAATGAATTCTGCAATGAACAAGGAATCAAAATATATGTATCTACACATGGTACACCTCAATATAATGACATAGAAGAAATAAGAGATAGATCCATTATGGATTGTGCAAGAACACGAATGACAAAGAAAAATATTGCAATCAAATACTAGAAGGAAGGAATCAATACAACTGTTCATACCTTAAACCGAGTTCAGCTTAAGAAGGACAAAGATCAAACACCTTAGGAATTATGGTATGGCTATAAACCTAATGTCTTTTATTTCAAAGTATTTGGAAGCAAATGTTATATCTTGAAAGAAATAAGGAAAGAAAAATTTGATGTGAAAAGTGATGAAGGCATATTCTTGGGATACTCCAAAAAAAGAAAAGCCTATAAATGTTTGAATCTTACTACTCACAAGGTCATAGAAAGTGCATATGTAAAAATTGATGAGTTTGCAAAAAAGAGTAAAGCAAAAAGTAGAAAAGAACCTAAAAACTACAAAAACTTTGTCTACTTTGAACCTAATACTTTACCTGAAATTAAAGAAAATGCAATTGGAAATCAGTAGTCTTCACAACCCAAGTCCCCTAAATCTCTAGTTTGACTTGAGTTGTAGCTAGTGCAACCTGAGTCACAATTTGAAGGACCTAAGTTTCAATTAGAAGGACCTAAGTTTTAGCCAATACAAATTGAGTCACAGTTTGAAAGACCCGAGTTATAGACAGTGGGACCTGAGCATGATTCAAAAGATCATCTTGAGCATGGTGAATAGAGTTAAACAAGTTCTAAATCCAAAGAGAAGATACTTGTAGTTGCTAGATATTTCAAAAGACATAATGCACCTAAGAAAATAATTGGAAATTAGTGAAAAGGCACAATGACAAGGAACAAATTAAAAGGTACATGTTTGCTTACTAAGTTTGAACCTAGAACTATTAAAGATGCATTAGACAATGAAAGTTGGATTGAGGCAATGAATGAAGAGATCAATCAAATTGAAAGGAAAAAAACTAGGACTCTTGTTCTTAGACCCAAGGAAAAAAATGTAATTGACACAAAATGGGTATTCAAAAATAAGTTGAATGAAAATGGAGAAGTTTAAAGAAATAAGGCAAGGTTAGTATGGAAAGGTTATGCTCAAGAAGAAAGTATTGATTATGGAGAATTTTTTTCTCCTGTTGCAACATTAGAAGGTGTTAGAAAACTACTTGCTTATGCTACACATAAAGGATTCAAAGTATATCAAATGGATGTAAAGTCAACTTTCTTGAATGAAATCCTAGAAGAAGAAGTCTACATTGAGAAACCTGAAGGTTTCATAGATCCTAACAAAAGGGATATGGTTTACAGATTACAAAAAGCTTTATATGGTCTCAAACAAGCCCCAAAATCATGGTATGAAAGACTACACAAGCCCCAAAAGTTTGGTATGAAAGACTACACAATCATCTAGTAAAAATTGGTTTTCAAAGGACAAATGATAACAATAGTCCATACATCAGGGAAGGACCAGAAAAGAAGATAGCACTGGAAATTTTTTTTGTAGATGATACATTATTCACTAGACATGATGACTTATGCAAATCCTTTTTTGATGAAATGAGTAAAGAATTTGAAATGTTAATGTTTGGAGAGATTAAATTCTTTGTTGGTTTCCAAATTCAACAGAAGAAAGATGGTATCTAAATTACTCAATCAAAGTAAATCAAGGAGATATTGATTAAATTTGGAATGAAAGATTTTAGACTAGTTGGAACACCTATGTCTAATAGACATAAGCTTTCCAAAAATGATGATTCCAAAGGGGTAGATCAGACTACCTATAGATCAATGATTGGAAAAAATTAGTATGCAATACACACAAGGCTTGATATATGATGACAAGATTTTCTACTAATTTTAAGGAAAATTATATGATGGCAATTAAAAAATTATGATGTATCTAAAACGTATTGAAGAATATGGTTTGTGGTATAAGAAAGGAGGTAACTTTGAATTGAAAGCCTTCATTAATGCTGATTGGGCAAAAAATATTGATGAAGGGAAAAGAACTAGTGGTGGAGTATTCTTTCTTGGAAAGAGGCTAGTGTCTTGGACAAGCAAGAAACATAATTACATTTCTAAGTCTACAATAGAAGCAAAATATGTTGCAACAATAGTCAATTGTTCCAACATCATTTGGTTCATGCAACTATTGTCAAGTGTGAAGGAAGAAATCAAGGATTCAATAGTTATCTTCTGTGATAACACCAGTGCAATTTACATATCCAAGAATCTAGTGATGCATACCATGACAAAATACATTGCAATAAAGTATCTTTTTAGGAGAAAATTAGTTTAAGACAAAGAGGTTAGATTGGAATATGTGAATACAAAGGAAGAAATTATGGACATATTTATCAAGCCATTACCTAAGGATGAATTTTTATATCTAAGAGGTAAGCTAGGGGTCATTCCCCTATCTGAAGCTCACTAAACAAAGTTTACTAATGTATCAACCAAGCATTTTGAAGATTAGTCAAGTTGATGCAGTATTGTTAGAGTAGATTGAATATGAATCAGTACATCAGGTACATCAAAAATAGATTTATTGTTGTATTTCACATATTATGTCAAAGAGGAAGGGTTTGCTATCATATCAGAGAAATTTTGTATCAACAAGCTCATTTTGCGTAAGAAAAGATCAGTAAGTTAGAGGGAAAGATTTTAGTTAGAGAAAATTATTCTAGAGGGAGTTCTCACTGATAGATGGAGTTCTAATGATGAGAGTCAAAATGAAACTAAGGATATTCTCCTTACTTCTATTTTGCTCTAAAATTTCTTTATATTATGACATGTTGTATTGCCATCAATGCCAAAGAGGGAGATTGTTGAAAATAATTATTCAATTGTATGTTCTCTTTGATGTTACACAAAATTCCAAGCCTTTATTGAGTAGTCAATGATGACCAAGCTAACTTGGGCATCAAAGACATTGTTATGTATATGTCGAGCATTTAGTTATAACCAAGTTTAGAGACTATATTGGTCAAGTGTAGCCAGTTAATGAAGTGAAGTTAGTATTGGTTGAGTTGGGTCGGTTAACATTAGAACTCCTATTCTAACTAAGTTGGGTCATTTAATGAAGGGACCTTTTGTGTTGACTGAGTACTCAATTTATATTAACTGATTGCCAACATATTAAGTTTGATAAAATTATTGGATAGTACAAGCCAACTTCAAGGATGAATTCTTTTTGATTAAAAGTGTATTCAAGCCAACTTGACAAGGTGAACCATATATATGAAAGGTCAAGTTGAGGATTGGAATTTTGAATTGAAGAAGATGAATTAAGGAATCGAGTTTGAAAGATATTTGTAAATGATAGAGCATCTGAGTGGACTGAGTTGCAAAGAACATTATGACCAAGGAGGATCAAGTAATCAAGCTAGAACTAAAATTTAAATACAAAAAGTTAGTTCCATAAAAAATCAAGTCAAGTCATTTTTACTCTCTAATAATTGTAGCAATGAATCAAATCTCTTAACAGAGTTAGCCTAATAGCTATTCAACAAATCCTCCAAGAAGGTGGCATTTTTAGTTTGAAGTGTTTGAAGACCTCTAGCAAGGACACTCCTAAAAGGGTGAATTAAATCCTCTAATAGGGTTAGACCTGATCATGTCTTTTGTAACCTTTAATAGGGTTGGCTCGTAATAGGCTTCAATTCAAAAGAGTGAAAAATAGTAACTAGTTGCAATTGGTGGTTTTTCACAAATTGGGTTTCCATGTTAAATCTTCGTGTCACTTATGTTCATCTTATTTTCTTTATGTTTTTTCAACTAATTTAATAAATGCTAATCACATTAAATATCTTAAGATCTAATTATCTTTGTACTAACTGAGTGAAAGTAGTATATTTAGTGTTAATCGAGTTATAATAGAATTTGGTTTTATATTGTGTTGACATCTTGAAAGGGAATTTGGATTTGTTTTTGTAGTAACTGATTCACCCCTCCCCTCTTAGTTACTCTATTCCATTTCCAAAAAAATATATCCAAAAATCTTGTGATGCACACAAAGACAAAATACATTGCAATCGAGTATCATTTCTTAATGGAATTAGTTCAAGACAAAGAGATGAGACTAGAAATGTGAACACCCAGGAGCAAATGCTAGACATATTTACTAAGGTTTTATCTAAGAGGTAAACTAAAGGATATTACCCTATCCAATTCTCACTAAAGAAAAAGATAGTGATGCATCAACCAAGCTCCATTGAAGATCTAACAAGTTGATGTAGTCTGTCACACTTCAAGTGTGAAATGTAGAGAATATTGTGTAAGAATCAGTACAAAGGTACATAGAAACTTCAAAGTTTATATCCTTTGGCATTTGATTTCAAAGAGGGAGATTTTAGTGTCAAGAGGGGAAGGTTGATGTCAAAGTGAAAGAGGGAGATTTTTGTATCTCAGAAGGAAGATATTTAGATGATGAAATATACAACAAAGAGGGAGAAAATGATAGTTTTCCATAGAAGAGTGTTGAGAGATTTAAGAAGGAGTACTCATTTAGATGCAACTAAGACAAATCAAAGAAAAATCACAAAGGGGGTTGGTATGGATGAGAATCAAAATAAAACTAAGGATATTATTAAATTTCTCATACTTTTATTAGTTTATGTTGACATGTTGTGTTGTTATCAATGCGAAAGAGGGAGTTTGTTGGAAGCATTTCTTCAATTGTATATTGCCATTTATGTTACAAAAATATCAGTATTAATCAAGAAATGAAGAGTTTGTAGTATCAACTTTGCATATTTCAGTATTGACCCAGTAGTTGGATAAAGAAGAACCTTTAGTGTTAATTGAGCAGTTATTTAATGAAGGATATCCTACTTGTAATATTAACCGAGTGGTCGAGCATCAAAGGACTTCCATTATTATTGAGCATTCAATCTCAGTATCGACTATGTAATAACATAATGCAATTATCTAGTAATTAATTGTTTGAGAATAACTATTTGGATATTTATTCATTATTTGGAAGGGTATTCAAGTTGACTTGTCCTAACTTATGATATATAAGAAAGGTCAAGTTCTAAGGATAAGATGCAGAAGTGGAATATGAAATAAGATGGATATGTGAGTGAAGAAAAAGGTAGAGCAGGAAGATGTGGAAGATAAGATGCAAAAAAAATCTAATCAATAAGGATCTAGAGATAAAGCTAGAACAAAGATCTGAATCTGTAAAGATAGTTGCTTCATAAATCAAATCAAATTGTTGTTACTTTCTAACCATTGCAATAGTAAATAAATCTCTTAACAAATATGACTTAACAGTTGAATAGGGTGAAAATAGGACTTATCCTCAACCCAAATTTCTAATAGGAATGATCCAAATTGATTAAGCACAAGATAGTGATCAATGCTTAAATGGATCATGTAATGGAAAACAAGGAGAAAAGAGGTCCTATGATCTTCCTATTTGACAAGTATGTGCTTACATCTTAAAATAGACAAAAGAAAAATACTAACCTTGAAGTGGAATAATTTTGGAAGATACTAATTTTTGATGTCTATGTATAGTTTTGGGGATCTCTACAACCTATTTTGGACTAGAATGTCGAGACAAAGAAAACCCAAAAAAAATTTGTCCTTTTGAAGGGAGATCAACCTTGAACCTGATAGCAGGGCTTAATTCTACCCCAAAAAGTTGACCTTGACCTGCACTGCTCCTACAAATTTTTTGTTCACAGATCGTATAAGTTCGATGAAAAGGATATCCAAATATGCTCTTCGATTCACTATTCCACACCTATATCTTCAAGAAAAATGATTATTTTGTTTGGATGAGGGGTTTTACTTGGTGAAGCCTTGGTTTAGAATCAATCTTAATAATGAAATTGAAATAAGGAATGCTAGCAAGTAGTAGAAGTAAATCTAACAAAAAAGCTATGATATTCAATAGATATGCAATTTCATTTAAAATGTAAACAAGTATATTGATATGAAAGCTTAAACATAACATTAACAAATGTAAATAAAAACTTCCATGATTGCATGCTTAGAATCCACCTTGATAGAAAATATAAAATAAATCTTGGAGATGAACAAAGAATCTTGAAGGAAGATCACACCACCATGGTGGATTGATCGAGGGTTTTGAATGATGAATCTTGAATGCTTGAACCAAATCCTTGATCTTCAATGGAAAACTTGGATGCTTGAATAATCGAATGCTTGATAATAGCTCTTTATGAAGAGTAAGTAGTTGATCGTACATCATTAATCATAGATAGATTGTAGATAGTTCATAGAAAGTGGATGTCAAAATGAGGGATGAAGGCTCCTTTATATAGAGGTCTAGGGCACAAACTCCTAGAGAAGGATGACGTGGAGCATAAATCCCATTTAACCTTAATCCCTAGAAGTGGACCTAGATTAAATGTAATCCAAGAGTCTACCATTCAAAAACCTGAAACAACGAACCTAGAAGTGAGAAAATGATACTTTTTGAAGCCCAATGTCCCAAAACTCCCAAAAATTTAAAATTGGACCTAAGGTCAAGGAAAAGGTTGACCCTGTCTTGGGTTAGGGATGAGGTCATCCTTGACCTAGGTTAGGGTCCAGGTCAACCTTGACCCTTCAAGTCATCCTTGACCTAAAAAGTCAAATTCCTCAGTTTCACAGAGAAAATTATTAGAAATAGGCTGGAAATGAAGAGAGAGAAGCATAATAGGGGGAAAACTACCAGATCCATGTAAAAATCTATTGAAGGCACTTGACATGACCCCAAACCACTTACTTAGAGGGATAAACACTCTTAACATGAAAGTGCTTCCATTTTAAGATGATACAAAAATCATATTATAAATCCTCTAACAAGGTGACATTTCAAGATTGAAGTGTTTGAAGACCTCTAACTAGGCCACTCCTAACAAGGTGATCTAAATCCTCTAACAAGGTCATACTTTAATTTTTGTTGTCATATGGAGTCTAATTAGACTCAGAGGTTTATTAGGTGTGGTTTTCTCCCCATATTATTTCTATGGGGGTTTGGGGGCAGTGCCCCTTTGGGGTCCTTATATTGTAAAAGGTGTCAAATGCTATTTTTCCTATTGGACAACTTATTCTAGCCCTAATTTTGTAAGTATCAAAAGCTTGTATAAAAAAGTCTTAGGGTTAGGGATTTTTTAATATAATGTTGATATTGTAGCTTCTTGCGGTGGTATTGAGCTGTAAGGGATTATAGACTATAATCACTAGATAATAATAATATTGGACATGTTGTTGGTGGATGTAGCTCAAGGATTGGGTGAACTACGTTAAATCTTGATGTCTTGTGTTCCCTTTTATGCAATCTACTATTTTTTGGTATTGGTTATATTTGCATATAACTATTATTTCTATCTGAGGTTAATCCTAAAAAGTGGTATTAGAGGCAGACGGTCATCATTTTTTTACCTAGACCATTGTCATTTTTTAGTGATCCTCTGCAGGATGGTCTCACAGTTGAGTGGAAGCGATGGTAGAGGAGGGTAAGCTAAGGGTTGACAAATTTAATGGGCATAAATTTCATTTATAGAAAATGCAAATGAAGGACTTTATCTATTAGAAGGATTTATGGAAGCCGTTGGAAGGAACAACTAAGAACCATGGAACTATGACAAATGAGGACTAAGAGATTTTAGATAGAAAGGAACTTGTAAGCATTTGGTTATGCTTGGCACCATTAGTGAAATTTAACATTACAAAAGTGAAGAAAATGGAAGAATTGATGGAAACCCTAGTGAAATTGTATGAAAAGCCCTCTGCTTCAAACAAGGTATTTCTCATGAAGTTTTTATTTAATATGAAGATAGTAGAAGGTGGATCTATTGCAGATCATTTAAATGAGTTTAATACTATTACGAGTCAATTATCTTTTGTGGGTATTAATTTTGATGAAGAAATCAGGGCTCTTTTGATTTTGTATTCTTTGCATGAAAGCTAGAATGACTTGGTAATGGCTGTGAGTAATTCTTTTTCTAGATCTAATACCCTGAAATATGATGATGTCATTGGTGTTATTTTGAGTGAGAAAACTTGTAGGAAAAACTTAGGTGGATCTAGGTCAAGAAGTGCTTTGAATGCACAATGCAGAGGCATAATGACTAAGAGAAGAAATAATTCTATAAATTGTGGGAAAACAAGAGGAAAGTAAAAGGGGAAGAGGTCTTAATCTAGATGACCGATAGATTGTTGGTACTATGATAAAATAGGGCATAAGAAGAAAGATTTTTGGACTTGAAAGAACAATGAAGGGGATAAACTAGAGGGAACACGGAGGCAAATGTGGTAAGTGTATGCAGCCTAAAATGATCGCCTAGACTATGGGCCCCCATTATTCAATTTACGAAATTTCCTAAATCATCGGTTTGCAATATTTTATTAAATCAATTTCTTTGATCAAATTGTAATTAATTCAATTATTTCAACATTTCCTAAGGTTTGATTATTCAATCCTAAGTTTTATTTATTTAAAAGAAAACCTCTCTTTTAATTAAATAATTAATTCACATTTAATTAATTAAGAGAAAACCCCTCTTTTAATTAAATAAAATCCCACTTGAAAAAGGAAATAAAATAAATAAAAATTAAATAAATTTTTTTTTCCCTCTACACTTAAATGCACATTTTTCTAAGTGGGATTCAATTTAATTTTCCTCCTCTTTTCTCGTTGGTGGAATTTTGTTTCACAAAGATCATTCTTTTTCCACCCTTGATTAAATCTTATTGCCTCTTAATCTTAATCATCCATTCTTCTTTATAAGGGAGAGCCCTCTCCTCATTTTTGACATCCACAATTATGCTATTGTTATGTTGCAGGTTTGGAGAGAGATTTTTTGAGTTGTTTGAGCATTAAAATTTTTTGTGGAGAACTTCTATCTTCTTATCTTCTTCTCTCATGTATCCATGGCTTCCATCATCATGATCCATCCTTGCATTTTCATATTATCTTAGATGCATATTTGTTTTCATAGATTAATATTGCATTGTTATTTCCTTTCATAGATTAGATTTTCTCTCTTTCATTTTCATCATTTAGATTAGATATTTTGATCTTTGAATATCTCATTTTATGGTGTACTTGCATGGGGCACAAACTAGGTCAAACTGAGGGCCTCCATCACAAACTCTTACACTCAATAAAGCTATGAGTTGCCATTCGAGACCTCATTCTTGAGTAATGTTGGATATAATGACTCATAGAAGTGTGCTCACATTTTAGGCATACATCTTTGACACCCACCGTAGGGAAACCCACCTTTGCTTTCTAGTTTTATATATTTTTGGAGCTAACCTGCTTATGCGGATTTGTTTGGAGACAAAAAACCCTAGATCTTAAAGATTTGATCATATCTCCCCAAAAATTTGGTGTTTTGTTTTGATTTTTTTTTTGTATGGTGCCAACATATCATAGAAGCTTCAGTGAAATTTTTAGACTTTTTGGAGGTATTTTTGATTTTTTATAATTTTTTCTTGATTTTTCATGAAAAATCATTTTAGAGCACAAATTAGTATTTTTTATAGAAAATTCTACATTTTTGGAAATTTCTCTAACTTCTAAATAGGGTTGGTTTTTTGTGTTTTTATTTTAGAGATTATATGAAGGCTCAATAATTCAATTTTTGAAAACTGGTCTATTTTGACAAAATGGCTCTCTAGAGCACAAATGAAAAGTTCTTTTCAATAGTATGACATTTTTGAAAAGCTCTTTGGTTTTTGATAGGAGTCTCTTTTCTAAATTTAGGGTTTTCAATCCAAATTCATATCATATAGGTCCAATCTTGTTGACTAGATCAAAAATTAATATTAAAAAAAGGGCATTTAATGAATAGCTTGTATTTAATTTTCACATGGATAAATGCATTATGTGAGCTTTCATTTGGGTTATTTTCTGGGTATTATCACTCTTAAAAATTAGATTTTCAAATCTAACACTAGTTTTGCATAAGTTGGATATATATTACATATCTTGTGTTTGTTTGTTTGTTTTGCTTGTTACTTTGTTCATTGTGAGTGAGCATTCAAGAATAAATGAAAGGTACAATAGAGAAAAGATGCATTGCAAGGATTACTAGGTATTTTGTTTGGATCTCTATAACATTTGGATTTGGAAGTAAAATGAACCCTCTCATGTGTTTGGCTTGATTGCTTTTACACGCTTTCAAAGATTCATACTTCGTTTGGTGCTCTAAAATTGGATCTAGATTTACTTCCACGCATATGTGTTTCACATAGTAATTAGGCCCTATGAACACTATTTTTTGAGTTCTTGAGGGAATGTGCTTCATTTGCTTGGCTTACATGCAAAGCTCTTCTCGACGATAGATCCCCTTGTAAGTAGGGAAGGATATTTGTTATTATCCCACTATTCCCCTTGGGTTTGTCCTCAACATCCATTAGTACTTTCTCTTTTGAGATTGGTGGTGTTTGTAGTTGGCTTTTATAAAAATTTGGTGAGGTGATTTCAAATTAGTGTGTCAAAGAATCTTGTTTTCTATGTTTGGGTAAGGTGTAGAGGCTAGAGGAGTATGCTCTATTCCCTTTTGGGCACATCAAAAACTTGGAACCCTTGAATCTAAACCAAGTCCCTGTGTGGTACAACTTTGTGAGTCTTCCTTGATTAGAGAGGGTTAACCATAGTAGACATTCCCTTTATTGGGTCAACCATGTGGATGAAATGTCAAGTGGTAATAACCATTTTTGACATGGTAGTAACAATGACTATATAAATGTCCTTGTGGGAAAAATTCTCACGAGTGTAGTCTTTTGTTAGGTTGTCAGATCTCCTTTGTATCTCCGATTGATTAAATTCTCGGAATATGTCAAAACCTTGGTGTGCTGAGATTGAATTTCTCCCACTCTAGATTGCAAAATCTATAGAGTTGAACATTACTAAGAACCATAGTGTTGCCAAATTTTCTTTTCTAGGACTATGTGCATGATTGGAAAATATTTTGAAAACATACACAGTGGTGGTTCTAGAGATTAGACTAATAATACAACACTATTCTTGTTTATGTGCGAGGTAGCTTTGCCCCTTGCTCATTGTTTGAAGATGTTTTCTTGAAATTCTTGATTGTTGTCTTGCGTGCCTAGTTTATGATTCAAAATTTATCACACCTAGTTGAAAACAAATAAAATTTGAGTTCTCGAGTCAAGACTTTATGATCAAACTACTTTTCTATCCTATTATTTCCAGTCTCCCTAGGTTAATCCAGTTCAAATTAGGCTACTTACCCCATTGTTAGAAACTTGTTTGCACCTTGGGTTATTGTGCTTTGACTCCTTGAATTAGTGATCTTTGATTTCACAAGTGACCTTGTTTGGAGTTGGTGAGTTAGAGACCATCCTTGTTGAGAGAGATATACCTTTGGATTCTTTGATATTATGCTTGGAGAGTCTTAGTAATCTCTTGTCCATCCACTTTCATAAAAATTCAATTTTAATTATTTATAATTTGGGCAAATCATCATCCTAGTCCATATGTGCTAGAGTATTCACCCAAAGTTGTGGACACCTTTGTGGCAATGATGGTTTATGCCAATTGCAAAATTCTATCTTATCACATATCTTTTGGGCAAGTGAGTGCTTTTACTATCATAGTTTTGTCCCAACCTTTCTTAGGGTTATCCTATCACCTAGTACCTTTTCTTCCATGCTAGTTACAACAAGATATCAATTAGATCAAGGAAAGTGACCTCAAGTCATCTTTGAACAATTACCTTTAGTTCAAACTCGTAAAAGACATAAGGGAAAAGAACCTATGTTTGTTCAATCACCTGAGAATATTCCAAAAGCTTTGTTTGAACCTAGTAGTGACCTTATTGAGTTTAGTACACCCTTAGCATCACCATACTCAGATATGGATATGGATTTTATAATGGCTCCACAAAATAAGAATCAAAGTGGTGAATACTATGTTGACCTTTTGAGTGGTCGTCTTTCTCATGAAAATAGACCAACCTCACCCCATATTGAGCATAAAAATTTGGATGCACATCAAAGGGATGAGAAAGGTAAGAATTATACCTATCAAGAAGAGATATCCCAATATGATGATCAAATTAGTGAGCCTTCCAGTGCTTGTGTGAATGCAACATTTACTGGTAACAAGTTTAGATAGTCAAGAATGTGTACACCCCTCATGACACCTTTAGATTATGTGAGTGGTAGACTCAAAGTATTTGAGTGTGAGAGAAAAGCCCTTCTAAAAGAACAAGCTAAGAAGGAAGAATAATTTAGATGCCTAGAGGAAGAAAGGCAAGTTATGATTGAGATAGAATGGAAAGTTTGTCAAGAAGAACAAGACCTTCTCGTGGCTTCACAACTTGACAATAAATTCAACAATGTGCACATTGGTGGTTCATACAACTCTCTTCCCTCCACCCCTCCTAAGACTTCATGAAGTAGATGACACTCAAGAACACCTTCAAGATCTCCTAGCCCTAGAGGAAGAAGAGCTTCAAGACATGATTATTATAGGAGACCAACACCTCCTAGAGTTATAAGAAAACCTTCATAACAAGCTCATCATGGTTCACAATATGGAGGTGGTAGCTCAAACTTTGATTGTAATTCTTATGATTTCATGGCTATGCAACTAGACTCACATTTTCAGCAACATATGGAAGCATATATAGACCAAAAAAAAAGATGAATGCTTTCAACATTTACTCAACAAGGGTGCTAAGGTCACTTACAAATTTGATGTAGACAAAAAGATTCAAAAACATGATCCCTTTATGAAAGAATAAATTGACCAATTGAAGAAATAGTTGAAGAAAATATCGACTCCCAAGAGTTCTTTTTCACTTGATTCAATTTTTCCTAATTATTTTGATAAGAGTGTTCACATGAAAGATTTTCCTAGAAAAATTGAGATCACCCAATATGAAAAATATAATGGAAATGGGGATCCAAATGATCATGTGTGTCAGTTCTATACTATGAGTTTTGAGTTTCATCATGAGGATTCATACCTTATGAGATTATTTCCAAGGAGTCTTAAGGGTCAAGCAATGGAATGGTTTACCAATATAACTCCTCTTATTAAGACGTTCCCTGAGTTAATTTGGAGATTTTTTCAATGCTTTGAATACAATATTTCACAATCTATCTTGCTATTGGACTTATGTCACACAAAGTAAAATCAAGGAGAATCCTTTGTTACATTCTTGCAAAGATGGAGATGACAATGCTCTCGCTATTCTAGGACTATTCTTGAGAAAGAAAAGATTGAAATTCTCATTAGCAACATGGTTCCTGAGATGAAGTACAAAGTTAAGAAGATAATTTTTGAGTCCTTTGATACCATGGTTGAAGCTGCATTTAGAATTGAGGATGTTTTGAGAGAGCAAGGTATTTTGATAAAAAATGGAAAAAACAACAATAATGGTCATAATAACAACAATAACAAGGATAAAGGAAAGAACACATATTGGAATAAGAATAAAAAAGTGGTTAATGATGGAGTTGTGGATTCCTATAAGCCTAAAGACCAAGTTGTTCTCCATTTGACTAGTGCTAATCAACAAAGTAACAAGCCAAGATATCAAGAAAGGCCTAAAGGAGAGAAACATAACTTTACACAATTGGGTGAGTCATATGAAGAGGTATTCATGAAGACTCTTACTCATAATCTTGTGCGCCCTTATGCTGCCACAAAGTTATGCATACCTAAAGTTAAGCCATGGCGGTGGGATGAGAAGGCCTATTGCATGCTTCACAATGACATTGGACATGATATTGAAAACTATGGGAGATTTAAGCATATTGTTCAAGATCTTATTGAGAATGGAAACCTTGAAATAGATGGATTAAATACCAATGCTGATCACACAATATTCAAAGAACCTTTACCCAAGTATGAGAAAGGGGAAGCTTCCCAACCTAAGAATGGCAAGGCTATAATCAATTACACTTATGCAAATGTAGAAAATGTTGTCAATATGCTTGAGGTTGTAGAAGAAAGTGTCATCATGATGGAAGATAAAGATCCTAGTGGTTATGATTTAAATTTGAGCTCTCCTATCCTTGGTGAAAAACATATTTTGGTTCTAAGGGGTGCTCACTCTAGAGAGTCATCTCAAGGTCCCCTTGTCATTAGAGGACCCAATTCAAACTTGTCAAGTAAACCTAAGCAAGTGTCTTCCAAAAGTCTCAATGTTGTTACACCAAGTCAAGGTCCCCTTGTTGTCAACGGACCTAGTTCAAATTTACCAAATA
Organism: Cupressus sempervirens; assembly: GCA_028749045.1. NCBI lineage: Eukaryota > Viridiplantae > Streptophyta > Pinopsida > Cupressales > Cupressaceae > Cupressus > Cupressus sempervirens. The sequence goes on from CM053783.1 coordinate 127,587,772, forward strand.
AGCCAAAATAGGTGCAATCCAAGTATGTTCTTTCAAAACTAGTGGTTAATCCTAGGTCAAGTTATAATCTTATTGATCAATTGCAAAGAAGCCCACTCAAATTGTGATCTTTAAGCTTTTAGAGTTATCTCCAAGACACAAACAAGTCCTTGAGGATACTTTGTGCATGGTGAATGTCCCAAAAAATTAAGATGTTGATCAATTCCAGAACATGGTTAATCATATTGCTAGCCCTCATTGCCTTTCCTTTTCAGAGGAAGATGGAAAATCTTTGAGCCATTCGAACAATATTGCCTTTCATATTGAGGTCATGATCCATAGAACTCGTGTCAGGCATGTGTTGATAGATGGGGGTGTTGGGCTTAATATTTGTTTTTTGAGTCTTTTAAAGACATTAGGTTATTCTGAACAAGTTATTGATACTAGAAGGAAGATTACTATCAAAGCCTATGATGTGGCATAGAGAAGTTCAAAGGGGTTGGCCATCCTTCCCGTTAGGGTTGGTCTTGCTATAAAGATATTTTATTCCAAATAGTTGATTTTGAACCCCTTGCATACAATATTTTACTTGGTAGACCATAGATTCATGATATGCAAGCATTGCCATCTAGCTATCATCAGTGTGTTAAGTTCCCTTACAATAGAACAAAGATTTGTATACCTGGCGATAATACTTTGTCTATTAATTCAATTTCAGCAAGTATTCACATTCCCCTTAATAGAGAAGCAGATGATTTTGATACAACTTTAGCTAAATGTAATGACAAGGTCAAATCAATAGACCTTGGCATGGGGGGATATCAACTCAACTCCCTTGTAGCATTACCAGATTCACCTAGGTCTTATGAAAAAACCTTTACAAGAGATAAAATCTTTCTCTTTGGCTATGATATTATTTGACATATTTGTATAGTCATTAGTGCCTATTCAAGATGACAAAATATGTGTCTGTTAGAGATTGGATTTATAGAGAAGAGAAGTATATGCACAATGAGAACTTCACTCCCTCTCCCAAAGCTTATGGAAGAGGGTATACTTTTTTCAAGAAGATGGGCTATCTTGGACATGGTCCTCTTAGTAATAGATTGGATGCTAGAGCCAAACCCCTTGATCATGGTCTTTTCGGATGCAAGATAAGAAGTCGGTTGGCCTAGGTTATGCGAATCACCATAGTTTTGCTCCTATCGTTGATAAGTCAGATAGTAAAGAAGAACAAAAGTACATATCTAATTTGAATCAACAAGATATGTGCGAATATTGGGTCCCTTCTACTAATCTCCTTTGGGAAGATTCAGATAGTCCAATATCTCATGAGACATGTGAAAATTTAGAACAAGAGATTGTGACCCTTGATGATATTGAGGCTTCCACATCCAAGCATCCCAATCCTTCATGGTGTAAGCATCCTAGTCAAGATTCAAAAATAGATTCCAATGAGTATGAATGGGACTCCCTCTCAGAGCTTTCTATAGTTGATATGGACATTGATGTTGTTCATACATATAGTTCTCAACCTGAGTTAGTCGATGATTCATGTGTAGCATTAGATGATTTGAACTCACATGTTAACTTAGTGGACAATTCTTTGCTTGTTATGAGTAATCTTGATTTCGGTAGTTTAGGAAGTTGCTCAACAGACTCTGACTCTTTAGTCACTAGAGATATCATTCATATTCATAACCTTAAACCAATCATTGATTTACCCCTTGTTCATCCTTATTTGATTGATTGGTCCCAATGAAATCATGAACACAAGATTTTAATGTTTCAAGATGATTTTGAGATAGCTTTCTGTTTGAATGCCATTGAACCCATAGTTGCTTCGACCAGTGAATAGGCTACCAACATGATGGAGCTAGACATTAAGGACCTTATTTGTAAAATAAAAAGAAAATAAAATAAAAAGAATAGGAGTTTTGATAGTGAAAACCACTATGTGGTAGTGTCAAAACCAAAAAAAGTAAAAAGAAAGGACATATTCAAGGGTGAAAACCTCTCTAAGGTGCTTGAGGATGAGGTACTTGATCATCTCCCTAGTTATTTTCAAGATAGATCTTCAGTGCTCATTGAACCAACACAAACAGTCAATTTGGGTACATATAAAGCTTTAACAAATGGACTTAAGATGGCTATAGAATGGAGAATTGTAGAGTTGCACATCTATGGGGATTCACAACTGATAATCAACCAAGTCAATGACAATTATTTAACAAAAAATGAGAAATTAGTACCTTACAAGAAAATGGTTGATTCCTTGAGATGCTACTTCATATTTGTCTCAGCAAATGTCTAGAGTAGAAAACAAAATAGGTGATGCTATAGCTATACTTGCTTCACTTCTTCAATTAGAGCAACATGAATCAAGATTTGAATTCCTGATGGAAGAGCTATGTCACCCTATCTATGATTCCCAAGAAATTCATGTTATTTTTAACCTTTTTGGTCATGAGTCATCCTGTTATGGTTCCATTTATTCATACCTTCATGATGACATTATACCTAAAACCTTTAACTGATCTAAACATAGAAACCTCATTCAAAATGCCTCTCACCATTCCCTTATCTCTAGATATTTGTATAGGAGGGGTCTAGATGGAACACTTCTTAGATGCTTAGAAAAGGAAGAATCTAATCAAGAATTAGTTGATATCCATTAGGGCATCTATGGGGGATATTCCAATGGTCTTTCTATGGCTCAATGATTGCTTACAGTAGGGTACTATTGGTCCATGATGTAGATTGATATAGTAGCTTTTGAAAAGTCATGCAAAAAGTGTCAAAAACATGGTAAACTAATACATGCTCTAGCTAGATAACTCATTCCTTGTATCTCTCATTGGTTATTTCAGCGTTGGGCCTTTGATCTTGTTGGGCAGATTCATCCCAACTCATAATGTGGACACAAGTTTATTATCACTACTACTGATCACTTCACTAAATGGGTAGAAGCTGTCCCACTTTCTGTTGCCTTAGGCAAGATAATTTTCTATTTATGCTAAATCATATTATCTATAGATATGGAGTTCCTTATGAGATTATCACGGACAACAGAGGCCAGTTTAAAAATAAGGACCTTAAACAACTTTGTAAGAAATTGAAGTTAAAATAAAATTGGTCCTCCATTTACTTCCCACAAGGAAATGGTCAAGTAGAAGCATCAATTAAAACCATTCTCAAAATATTACATAGAACAATTCATAAGAATGGTAGGTATCGGCACTTACAAATAAATTCAGCTTTGTGGGCCTATAGAACAAGTATTCGTACTCCTACTGGGGCTACTCCTTTTTCCCTATGATATTGAAGCAGTATTACCTTTAGAGGTTGAGATTCCTTCACTCAGAGTTTTCATCAAAGGTCTAGTTACAAATGAAGACTATGTGCCATGAGACTTAAAGAGTTATAACTTCTAGATGAGAAATTCCAAGCATCATTTGACCAACGAGGGTCTATCAAAAGTGCATGTACTATGGGAAACTAGGGCATAAGAAGAAAGATTGTTGGACTTGAAGAACAATGAAGGAGATAAACCAGAAGGGAACAAGGAGGAAACTATGGTAAGAAAAAAATTAAAAGAGGATGCTTTGTTTCTTCCTCTAGAAAGTGTTAATGATTCATGGGTTTTAGATTCTGTTGCTTCATTATATGCTACACCTTATAGAGGTTATTTTATTGATTATGTTCCAAGGGGATTTTGGGCTTGTTTATTTGGGGGATAATGAACCTTGTTAGATTGTTGGAAAGGGTAAAGTTAAGGTTATGTTGTAGAATGAGAATCATTGGCTACTACATGAGGTAAGACATGTTCCAAGGCTAAGTAGAAATTTAATTTTAGCAAGGCAACTCAGTGATGAGAGTTGTGTAGTTACTTTTAATGGTAAAAAATTGGAAGGTTTCAAAAGTTTCACTTGTAGTAGAAAAAGGTGTGAAATTAGGCACCTTATATCCTTGTATAGATTAGATTGTTCCTTCTACTTTGATTGTTCCAGAGAAAGATGAATGTTCAGGAATAATTGTTACAATTGAGTAGGTAGGAAGATATGAAAGTACTTCATTCAAAGCAAGTTTTACTAGGTCTAAAATGTGTTAATATGAATTTCTATGAAATTTGTGGGTATGGAAAACAAAAGTGAGTGAGTTTTGTGAAGACTGGGAAGGAAAAGAAATGCGAGAGATTAGAGCTTGTGCATACCAATGTATGGGGACCAGCTCAGGTATCTTCTCTTGGTGGCTCTCATTATTATGTTACATTTATTGATGAAGCAACTAGAAAAGTATGGATTTATTTTCTTAGATAGAAATATGATGTATTTCAAACTTTTAAGAAATGGAAATGCTTGGTTGAAAATGAGACTGGTAAGAAATTAAAATGTCTTAGATCTGATAATGGTGGTGATTATTACTATTATGAATTTGAATATAATTTCTCCACTAATGGTATTTATAGACATAAAAATGTTTCAAGGAATCCACAAGAAAATGGAGTAGCTGAATGCATGAACAAGACTATAATGGAGCATGCAAGAAGTATGAGGTTGCATGCTGGGTTTCCCTTAAACATGTGGGTGGAGCTTATCAATACTACTATTTATTTGATTAATAGAGGTCCTTCTACTCCTATGGGCTATGGCATTCTAGAGGAAGCATGGACTAGTAAGAAGGTGAGTTATTCTTTTCTCAGAATCTTTAGTTGTGAAGTATTTGCTCATATAGATTTTGAAAATAGAACTGAGTTGGAAGCTAAGTCGAAGAAATGTGTATTTTCTAGATATGAAATTAATGAATTTGGTTATAGGCATTTTAAAAATCATAAAATTGTAAGAATCAGTAATGTCATCTTCACTGAGAAACTGTTGTACAAAGATCCATTGCAGTAACATAAGAAGAAAGAAAATGATTATGTAGTGTTGGATGATACTCCAAAATATGATGTTCCAATAGTTCCTCATGATTTTCAACAACCACAACAACAAATTCCACACACCCTAGTGAATGTTAGATGGTCAAAAAGGCTAAGTCAACCTCCAAAAAGATTTTCTCCTTCTTTGTACTCTATTTTACTAAAAAATGTTGGTGAACCTGAATGTTATGATGAAGCTATGTAGGTGGATACTAAGATTCAATGGGAGTCTACAGTGAAAGATGAAATGTACTCTTTGCTAAAAAATAAGACTTGGGATTTATGCAAGTTGTCTGTAGGTAAAAGGGCCTTATAGAATAAGTGGATTTATAGGTTGAAAGAAGAGGATGGAGGTAAGAAAAGTTTTAAAGCTCGGTTAGTGGTAAAAGGCTTTGCATAGAAAAAAAACATTGATTTTGATGAGATATTCTCTCCTATTGTTAAAATGACTTCTATCCGTATTGTTTTAAGTATTGTGGCTATTGAAGATTTTCATTTAGAGTAGCTTGATGTGAAAACAACCTTTCTTCATGGTGTTTTGGATGAAGATAGATAAATGGCACAACCATAGGGATTTGAGGTCAAAGGTAAGGAGCACTTAGTGTGTAGATTGAAGAAAAGTTTATATGACTTGAAGCAAGCACCTCAACAATGGTATCTAAAATTTAAGAGGTTTATGCACAAGCATGGATATAGAAGGTGTCACTCAGATCATTGTGTTTACTGTAAGAGTTTGGATGATGACAACAAGATTATTTTATGTTTATATGTTGATGATATGCTTGGAGCTGGGTCTAACATGGATCACATTAAGGGGCTAAAATGCTAGTTAGCACATGCATTTACTATGAAGGATTTGGGGGCAGCGAAAAAAATCCTTGGTATGAAGATTTATAGAGATAGAAAGAATAGGAAATTGACATTATCTGAAGCTGATTATATTGTGAAGGTGTTGCAATGTTTCTCTATGGAGAATGCTAAAGTTGTTAGCACACCTTTACTTAGTTATTTGAAGTTGACTAAGGAGATGTGTTCCAAGACACAAGAAGAGGAGGATAAGATGTCTAAGGTACCTTATGATTTAGCTATAGGAAGCTTGATGTATGCTATGATGTGTACTAGACTAGATATTGTATATGCAGTGGAAGTTGTTAGTAGGTATATGAATCATCCAAGAATTGAGCATTGGAATGCAATTAAATGGATTCTCAGATATTTGAGAGGAACATTCAGTAAGTTTTTACATGCTATACTACTAATTTATAGGGCTATGTTGACTCATATTTGGTAGGGGATATTGATTCCAAGAAAAGTACTATAGGTTATGTATTTACTATTGGTGGGGTAGAAATGAGCTAGGTTTCTTGACTAAAGAAAGTTAATGCTTTATCCAATTCAACTCTACATTCAAAGACAAAATACATACAATTGGAGTACTATTTCATTCGGTTAGTTTTGGATGATGGACAGTGAAATTTGGACAAGATAAAAAGAGATGATAATCCAATAGATATGTTTATAAAGGTAGTGACAAGGGAGAAGTTGAATTCCTCTTCAACTTCACTTGGTCTTCTTGACTGAATAGAATAAAAGAACAATAGATTCTAGGGTGGTTTAATATATTCTAGTGGGAGCTATAGGTTCAACAGTGCTATGATTAGTCTCCAAGTAAGAGGTTATTGTTGTGGATTTCGATTAGTATCCAAGTGGGATATTATTGTGATATGGAACCTAATCAGACTTAAAGGTTTATTTGGCATGGTTTTCTCCCCATATTATTTCTACATGGATTTGGGAGTAGTTTCCCCAAGATGGGGTCGAGGGGTAGTGCCCCTATTGGATCTTGGGGAAGCACCCTAGGTGCACTCCCTATCATAGTATAGGTTGGGGTCAAGGGGCAATACCCCCTTATATTGTTAACGGTGTCAACTCCTATTTTTCCTATTGGATGACTTATTCTAGCCCTAATTTTGTAAGTGGAAAAAACTTGTATACAAAGGCTTAGGGATAGGGATTTCATAATGTAATGGTGATATTGTAGCTTCTTGCAATGATATTGAGCTATAAGGCATTGTAGATTATAATCACTGGGTAATAATAATATTGGACTTGCTGTTGGTGGACGTAGCTCATGGATTGGGTGAACCAATCTTGGTGTCTTGTGTTCTCTTTTATGTGATCTACTCTTTTTTGGTATTGGTTATATTTTCATGTAACTATTAATTCTATTTGAGGTTAATCCTAACAATAGTATGTTTTGTAACCTTTAATAAGGTTGGTTCCTAACAGGGCTGACTTCAGAAGAGAGAAAATTATTGTAACTAGTTGCATGGTAGTTTTCCCAAATTGTGTTCTCACGTTAAATCTTGGTTTCATTTATGTTCATTTACTTCATGCTTTATGTTTCTACAACGAAGTTACTAAAGGTTAAAATAGATTTAATATTCAAAAGATTTCTTTTTTAACCGAGTCATAGTAATATCTTAGTTATAACCAAGTTGGATAGTATTGCATTATCATTGAAAAGTTTGATTTGACATCTAGGGAAAGGGAATTATTTTTGGAGTAACTGAGTTACCCCTCCCCTCTTAGTTACTCTTTTCATTTCCAACAAATTCTTGTAAGAGTCATTTAAGCACCTAACATTCCATGTGGTTATCTTCATTATGCTATGGGAAGGAACTTTGCCTTCCCAACATTCAAAATATCCCTAATTTTCCTTTGGTTCCCCTCTTTACCAATTTCATCTCTCAGCTTAGCGAGATATTTCCTCCCTCTATCTTTAATTTTTTTACCACATTTTAGTGCAGCCATCTCTTCATCGGTTTCAGCTATCCCTAGTTTGTCCATGTGCTCATTTTCATTTTTAATGCTATTTACAATTAATTCATCTATGTTTTCCTCCTCATCTTCTTTGAGCTCTTTAATCAGTTGATAAGTTAAGTCCATCATTTTAGCATTTATTGCATTATCTAGTTCTCTCTTTTCCATATTGTTGTCTAACTCCTTATTTTCCTTGGTTAGTTCTAGTGACTCTAGAGATCTAAATTCTTCCCAATTTTGGTTGATGTTTGTTTCCTATTGACCCATAGTTTCCTCCTCCTTGTTGTTCTTTGTGTCTCCTTGAATTACGTTATTGTTTTTATCCAAAAAGGTCTCAACTTCTACTAGAATAAGATATTTAGTGCAATTTCCTACATTTTCATCCTCCTTATGGCTCATTATTGAGTGAGTTGATTCAAAATAATCTTTTCCATGGTCATAAGTTTCCTAGAATTTATGTGTTTCCCTTTTGGGTTCTTTGTATCTTTTCCTAATATTTTTTTGTCTCCATTGGTTTGATGTTGTAGGAAGTATTTCACTCTTTCTTCCTATTTCTAACAATTTGTTGAAACTAGAATGGTTGCCCAATTGTCTTCAATTATTTTTTCTTGTTCTATTTTCCAATTTTATTCTTTGTTCTAATATTCTCTGATTGTTATGAGATTGTTGTCTTCCTTGTCTATCATTATTTGGTGGTTCTCTTTTTTATTCCTTATGTTCTATGGTGTCTGATTATGGGCTTGGATTTTATTTTTCCATTTATTGATAGTCTTTTGTTGTCTCTTGTTATTTCCATTTTATATACTTGTTTCTTTGTCATTGTTGATCTTTTTGTTTGAATTTCCTTTAAATTTTGATTGGTCTTTTGGTTTTCATTTGGATATTGAGTCTCTTCTGAGCTAGTTAGGGATAATGTCTTATTTGATTCTCCCTGAGTATCAACCCCTTCTCTCCTTATGTGTTTCTCTTCTCTATCTTATTGATGCTTACTTTGAGATGAGGTTTGGAGGTGTTGCTCACGAGATTGATTCATTAAAGTAATTTGATCATGAATGACATTTTTAGTTAGAAGGAGATTGTGAAATAACCTATTATAGTAGTAAATATTGTTACTTGAATTTTCTATGCATAGATTTTTATTGAGACACTACTCACATTGCATCATTTTTGATATGCTGATTTCAAAGTTACTATAGTTACCTATGCCTCCATCATTATTTATTTATGTTTTGTCACTTTTTAGAGTTTTTCATTCTTGAATATTTTGTGGCTGATTTATTGATTCCTTTTTAATTGCTTTTGCCCTCATCTCTCCTTTTAGATCTTCTTCTCTATTTTGCTAGGAATCATGTTGCATTTCTTGCTCCACTTTGGATCACTTCTTTGAAGGTCAAGGTTCAAGTTTCTAATATAAATCAATCTGGGAGAATCTTTGAGACTTAACATCTTTTTAATGGATTCATGATTTAGAGTTTTTGTTGGATTTATTTTTATAATTCCATTCATTTTCCTTTCATATTTGGTGAATGATAGGTTGTAGATTGATCTATTAGTTATTAACTTTTTGTTTTTGAATTCATTTTGGCCTATTTCCATATTTAACATAATTTGATGTCATTTGATATCTAAAAATACAATTCTACTCCTATATGATCTCCAATATCTTCTCCTATTCATTTTAAAATTTAAATTTAATTGACCTCAGGAGGGAATTCTTTACTAATGACCCAAATAGGAGCTATGTGTTTCTTAGCCAAGTAGTTAGTAAAGTTTGCTTCCCATTTCATGAATTTCACAAAGAAACCTTTATAAAAATAGTATGAGACTAAAATAAAAACATCCCTAATACATTTGTTTTTATAATACATCTATAGCAATCTTTTGGACATGATTGACATACTTACATGTTCCCCATAGTATACTTTTAACCAATTTATGAGACTAGTACTTAGATTCAGGTCCATTCTAATAGACATATAGCCCTAGCTCCTGGCACTCCATCCATCTATCGTTGCTGAATTTTTTGCTAATTATGAGGGTATTCACTATGCTATTATGATTAAGTTTGTTCATGAGGAAGTTTCTATTGGATGTTGATTGGGCAACAAGATCTACTGCAAGATTCAGATTCACATTGTGTGTTGCATTAGAGTTGCTTCTAGGGGGTCTATTTGCTAAAGTTTTAGCTTTAGCACTAAATCTAGATATCTTTTGGCCATCTGAGTGGTGAAGACCTAGTCTATGTGGAGAGATATAAATATTTTCCTTGATTATTTCGTAACATTTTTTTCCCTAAAGAGACTTCTTTGGCTTCAGAGATAAATATGGGGCATGGTATAATAGGGCTAGTGCTCCTATTTGAGGTAGGATTGGTCTGATTTGGGAGCTTGTGCTTCTCATTGAATTTTGAAAAGAAGAGATGGGGTTTTCCTGATATGTTTCCTTTTGTTTATGGGAGGATTTTTGAGGATCTCCTTGGAGCGTCACTTGTCTTTCATGTCTTCCCCATCCCTCCTTTGCATACTTTTTTTTTGAGAAAAAAATTTCTTGCTGCTTTGTGGGTTCTATTATCTGATCTTCCTTGGCAAGGATAATGGGAATATTATTTGTATTATGGACTCTATCTTTAGGGATTGAATGCGAGGCCATAGTGTGGAGATTTGAGGCATACTCCTTTGAATGTACAGGGATCGGTGCCTTGGATTTCTTATTATGCACAATTTTCCATCCTTCATCAGTTGTTGTTTGAGCCTTAGGGATTCTAGGAGGAATCTATATAGTTTATTTTTACTTAGGGCTATTGCTTATTTTTGGGAGCTAGTTGTTGTTATGGGACTTATCTCTTGAAGCTTTGATTAATTCCATACCCCTAATTTCATGGAGTTTGGATAAAACCTCAAAGCTATTACTACATTTTACTGTCAAATCTTCTCTCTTATTTAACTGTGATGGATGAGAAGATCCTATCGAGGCAATGTGAGAGCCTTGAATCCTTAGGGTTTCCTTAGTTCTTTTATTTGTAGGGATTATCCTTCTTATTTTCTAGATTTTTAGGGGAAACATGGTACATGCATGAAGTTTTTTGCTCTTCCTTTTTCACAAAATTTTCTACCTTGATCACCATTTTTTTAAATTTAAAAAGATCAAATTTTCAAATGAACATTTTTATAGTTTAAATTTGTCAACTTAAAATGTTTTCTCACTAAAGTAAAAATTATATTTTGATTCCATTTTTTATAAATGCATTTCTCTAATTAGAATATGAACAAGCTTTCTAAAAAATTATTTTTTTATCATCCACAATTATACTCATCATTGAAAATCTCATTTTATAACAATTTTTTGATATTGATATATTTTCCCAATGCTTCTCTTCAATAATTTTTATTTGTTGCTCTTTTCTATTCAATTTGTATGCTTTAAGCACACACAAAAATAATTTTCTAATCTATCCATGTTTACTATTGCATATCAAGCAGACAAAAATAGAGTACAATAAAGTTTAAAGTAACAACAAATAAAAAAAATAACAAAACCAAGATGCAACACAATAGCTGTAACATAGAGTTTTACAACATATTACATCAATAGTAATGACACTACATCATATAGATTAGCTTAAATATATTAGTCTTCCTCTTCACCACTAGACTCAAAAATAGTGAACTTCAGAGGAAAAAGCATAAATGTCATATTCGGGCCCTCCATCCTAATCCTTGTGGCCTCCAATTTCCTTCCCTTCAAATTTGATGCACCAACTAGGAAAAAGGGACATTGAAATCATTCTCAATAGTGCTTCTATCTTTCTCCTTCATAGTAGTGAATCCATACTTCAATTCCTTCTTAGTCAGTAGACCTTTACCTTCCTGCATGAATTTCCAAAATTGTTCCTCCTTCATTTTGAAGATGGAAGTGACCTACAAAAAAATATCAACCTTTATGAGTCTCCTTAGAGACTTAGTAAGAATCCTTTCTTTACCATAAAAAATGTTATTGTTCCTAACTTTCCATAGATATCAGAGTATGAAAGAAGAAAAGATGGACCAAAACACATTAAGATGCTTGTTGCCACAACATATTTTGCCAAATATAATGTTCTCAATAAAGACATTTTCATCAAACACAATACCAAACATATGCCAAATATCTTGAGCAAAAGGACACTGAAAGAAAGCATGAGAAATTGATTCAAGTTGGTTACAAACATAAAAGTTATTAGGCTACCCTCCTAGCTTAGTGAATGGTAACCTATGCAACAACAATCTCCAAATAAAGATAAGAATTTTGGGTTCTATAGGTTTGGCCCAAAGCTGGGTGAGAATCTTTTTCCAATAATTATGAGTAAGGGATAATTATCAACTGGTATTAAGATTGTCAAGGACAATAGTACTGGAGGGGAGGGAGGAATAAACAAGCTTATATTTAACTAGGAGTAAGGGAGAGGAATCAAGCCATCTTAGCTGGAAAGAGAATGACTTAAGAGAACAAAAAATCCTTCTGACCCCAGCAACATCAAGGGCAATAGCAATCATAGAATATGTTTTCCTTTGAGAATCACACAAGGAGAATCTATCCTATAGTTTAGTCCAGTCAATAAGACTTCCATTACTCAAGACGTCCCTGAAGGTTATAATACTAGCTTTGGCCCATTTCTTTGCAGAAAAACGCTGAACTAGGGCTAGTGGTTTAGAGTTCCTTTTCAAATTCCAACAAATAGAGTAGTTACCAAACCATTTATTTCCCATCTCTATTCTTGGAGTGGTCCCTTAATAGTGGTCTCACTATACCCCAACTTTTTCAAATTGTCTTAAAGTCATTAGATCCCCCCACTGCTATCTTACATTAGAGAGCTAGAAAATAAAAAATATTAAGATTATTTCAAATCTTGTCACCGCATGGATAGCCTATAGTAAAATTATGTCTAATGAGTATTTTCCAAGGTTCATCTCCCTAAATATCTTTAGCAATCCATTTCATAGCTAGTGCCAACACTTGAAGTCTTAGATCTTTCAGACCAAGCCCCCTAGCTCCTTGCTTTTTGTGCAACAATCCCATCTAACTACATCAGTGTTTCTATTCCCCTTTTCTTCTAACCCCAGAAAGTCTCAAATAATTTTTTGTAGATATTCAAATTGATTAAAATTAAATAGCCATGCTGATGAGAAATAAACAAAATATGATGATAGGATCTTCTAACAAACCTGAAACCTGCCTGCTAAAGTTAGATAGAAGGCGTTCCATTTGTGAAGCTTGCCACTGGTTTTCTCTTTAAGCCAAATCCACATGTCATGAATGATAGGGTTGATGGAGAAGGGTATACTGAGGTATTTAACTACCTAGTTAGGGCCTTCCCAACTTAGACCATATTTGAGGTACCAGCCCATAGGACTCGCGCCCCATCCTAGGATTATAAATTTAGCAACTAATATATTACTACCCAAGGTAGAAAAAAATAGATCAAATTTGGCCATCAGATGCATCATGTTATTGTCATCAAGTTGGAATAATATTTTTGTGTCATCTACAAATTGAATATTAGAAATCTCACTACCATTTGGAAGGAGGGGTCCTAAAACCTTAGGAGGAATTGATACATCATTTAACAGGTAATGTAAAGCTTGTACCACAATAAAAAATAGTGCAAGGGCAAGGGGGCATCGCTGCCTAAAGGAACTTGACAAGTCAAAACATTATGATCTCATAACATTCGCTTTAATTTTTTCATTTACATCTTTCAAAAGAATATCCACCATATTAATAAAAGCAATTGGAAATCCTAAAGTTTCAAGCATCATAAAATGAAGCCCCATTCCACCCTATCATAGGATTTCTCATAGTCTATCAACATCATACGATTATTTTACCCTGAATATTTGTCCCAATCCATAGTTACCTAGCATGTGATGTGACTCTCCAAAATATATCTACCTTTGACAAACCCTGTTTGACTCTTGCTAATGATCATAGGAAGGATGAGGACTAACCTAATAGCTAGAATGTTAGCCAAAATTTTATAGGTTATATTTAGGAGAGTGATTGGTCTCAAGTTCTTGATCAAGATCTTATCCCCTCATTTATATATAAGTTTTATGAGGCCTGAATTGATACTCGGACCCAATGAACCCTCCTTTAGTGCAAATAGGTATAGCTCAACCAAGTTGGAGCTGATCTAATCAAGATTCACTTTGAAGAATTCAACTATGATCCCATCTGGCCCATGAGCTTTTTATTTACTCAGGGTGGCAATGGTTTCTTTAACCTATGTGAGGGAGATAAAATTATTAAGAAAATCTAAGTTTGTATCTGAAAACTTCTTGGGGATAATCCTCTTCACCTTGTTAGAGTTACAATAGAAAAGGTAAACTTCTAAGGGGAGGGGTGGTGAATTAGTAGTTTAAACTTAAACCCATAAAACTTTCACCACACATCCATATCATACATTAAATAAGTAAACTGAAATATTATATAAAGCATGTACATCTAAAACATGTAAACATATAAGAAATCACATACATATGACACTAGATATGATTACCTAGAAACCCTCCAATGAGAAGGTAAAATTGGGGTGGGGATGACACCCACAAATCTTCACTACTATAGTAATAAAGTGTATCTAATGAAGGTTACAATATTTTAAGCATGAAACATGATTTTCCTTGTGAAAGGTCTACCCTATTAAAGGCTTACAAAGACTATTTTCTCACCCTATTAAAGGATTTCAACACCCTATTAGAAGTGTGCCTTGCTAAAGGACTTTAACTCACAATTAAGTAAGCACATTGTTAGAGGATTTCAATACAGCTTGTTAGGACTAATTTGTTGAGAGATTTTGACTAAAATCACCTATAAGAATGTCTCAAAATTGATCCTTTAGTTAGCACTTTGTTGTCTGATAATAGATCACCTCTAAACTGATGTATTCTTGATCCTTCTCGATCAGATGTCTCTTTGCTATATACTATCTTCTCTCCTCTGTGCTGCTCTAACTGATTCTACAATGTAGTCTTAGATCATAACTCTTTAGCTACCATGAATGCACTGTTTTGCACATGAAAACTACTCTCTTCACTCCATACACCTTATACACTCTAGAGAGTTTAGGGTTTGTCCTCCTTAAGAAGACTTAGGTGACTTAGGGTTAGGTATAAATCAATGACTGTGATTCATCCATTTAGCCACTTAAACCTTCACATTTTTTGATTGGTTTCATGTAATGCATTGGGAATCCAACTTGAGATTCATCCTTATCTCCAAAATATCATAATTCAATCTTAAGTTGGCTCACAAATGGTTTACATAGTTGTTTGTGCCATCACAAACAACTATGGAAAAAATGTCTCACTTGGCATTTGAAGTCTTTGATGCTCAGAAAATATTGATCTTTCTATTGTGACTCAACATCTATATCACTTGACATGTACTATTTACTCGAATCCTAAATCACTTGACATATACTATCTTCTCAACACTTGAGTGAATTGGCATATGAGTGGCTTGATACTCATCGTGGAATCGACATGCTCTGTAATATACATGTTGTGCTCGACATGTACTACTTGTTCAACATGAACTAAGTAAATAACTTATGTGTGCTAACACTCATTAGTCAAAACCAATCTAAGATAAAAAATCTCCCCCTTTGAAATGAGTGTCAAAAACACTTGAGTATGCATTAACATCCTTAGCCTTACAAGCATAACATATCTCTAACTTGGCTTATGCACAAAACTTCAAAATTGAATTTTTTTGTAATATCTTATATACCTCAAAATTTGATAACTCCCACTGAGTTAATAGGTCTATTTTGTAAAAAAAATTCTATACTCCCACTAAGTAAATATACCTCAACTGATACTCTTTAACTTCATGCTATTTTGTGCTTGCTCCCTCTTAGCTTATTTTGTCTTTTCTCTGTCTCTTTTCTTATTCTCTACTCTCATTCTCTTCTTTGTCTCCCCTTTTTCTTACTCTCCCCCTCTCTCTCACTCTCCCTTATTTTCTTTTCTTGTCCCCCTTTTTGACACTTATGTCAATGGTCTAAACACTTATTATGTGTTTGTCCAAAAAAGATCTATGGACATCTAGAATTATCTTGAGAGTGACATCCCAATTTTCACATGCTACATCCAAAGATTTTATTTGGAAAGCTAGCTCAGCAACAAGGTGGACTAGACAATCTAGTGTAGAAAGATTTGGGTCTTTCTTCATTAGGGTTTTGGCATAGCCTAGTCCCTTGTGAAAAATTTCCATATGAGGGTTTAGAGTGGTCTAGATGCTAATGAATTTGCCCCTCGTATTGGCTTCATTTGCTGTCAATGCAACTAACTGACTCTAGGTTTGTAGCAATATTTTGAAGTGCTTTTCACTCTAAGTTGGTGTCATAGGTAGTTTAGCACTTGATGAAGTAATATGACTTTCTAAACTTAGAATGTGACTTCTAGTTTCTTGGGTGAAGAGTATTGTATTACATAGTTTAGTGTACAGTGAGAAAATATTCTCAAGTACCTTCTTCACATCCTCAACCTTAGCTTCCAATGCAACTTGTGTTAGTGCTATGTCACCTGATATCTTTTCATTTACTTTGATCTAAAATTTATTTTCTAACCATTCTAATAATTTAGCATTGGTATCTAGTTCTGCATCACTAACCTTCTTCACTATGTTTGTCAATTTTTCAATGAGTGGCTTGGTCTCATTCAGAGTTGGCAGACTAAATGCATCTAAAAAGATGTCTTTAATATCTTGTAGTGCTTGCTTCTTCTTGTGCTCCCTTCTAAGAATTTCTCGATGCTTCTTCCTTGCTAGGGCTTGTTGGAGAATGCCCATTTGTTCTATAGTCATCGTATCATAGTCATATTTGGGTAGAATAATTTCTTTATCAAGGCTCAGATCTCCATATTGGATTACTTCTTCTTCCTTTGATGAGCTTGGGCTTGGCCCTAAGATCTATGATGGTGTTACATCTATGCTTGGCTTTTGAAGAGTTTGAGTGTAAGGAGTGCCAAATGCTAGTAAGGTCTCCAGGGTTTGTATAACTACTTGCTCCTTCAATCTAGTTGTTAGTTCTATCTCTTTAGGCTTTCCCTATTTTGCTACAATGCCTTGTGATGCACCTAGATCTTGTGTTGTAGGTACAGATAAGATTATATGTCCTATTTCACTTTGTTTCTCTATAGTGACCTAAACTTCCACTATGCCTTTTTCAATTGTAACAACCTTTTTTGATGTGGCTTCTAGTACTTTGCCCAAAGCTTGTACATGAGTGACTTGAGGGCTGATAGAAGGTGGTTCTTGTGAATTCACATCTACCCTTGTTGTTCCAGTCACTAACTTCTACAATTCATCCATACTCACCAAGGGGATTGATGTTCTAAGATGTGACATTAGAAACATCCTTAACTATGATATTTTTGGTATTCTTACATGTGACATGTTGAGGGCTGACACTTGGCAATTGTGTGTCTTGCACACTCTATTCTTCTTGCTGCTCTACTTCAACTGTTGCTTTGTCATCTATGTTCATTTTTTCCCTCCCTCAATAGTTTCATCATTTTTATCTTCTTCTTCTTCATCATCTTTGACCTCTATGGGCTCTGGCTCACCTTCCTTGACTATAGTTAGCCCATATGTAAGTTTCCACATTTGAGTGCTTTTCTTAGCTACATCCTCAATGTTATTTTACAAAATGTTGAAGGCTCTATATTTAGGTACAAGCCTAATTTCATATTTCTTCATATCCTTAGTAATCTGTCCCTTACTTAGTTTAGGCATCACTTGAGCAAGTGACGTCTCTCTAATCTGTCTCTCCAAGTTAAAACACTAGTGCCATTTCTACTCAACTCTATCATATAAGCTTTTAGGCATTGAGTTGGCAATCTCCAGTGGGGTGTTCTTGAATTTTGCCATCATGGCACATATAGCCTCCTCCATTTGATTCCTCTCCACTTTATCAAGATTATCAAAGTCTATATGAGAAAATCTTGATAA
Source organism: Cupressus sempervirens (assembly GCA_028749045.1). Classification (NCBI taxonomy): domain Eukaryota; kingdom Viridiplantae; phylum Streptophyta; class Pinopsida; order Cupressales; family Cupressaceae; genus Cupressus; species Cupressus sempervirens. The sequence continues at coordinate 127,605,485 of CM053783.1, forward strand.
GTCTGCACTATTCTTAACATTTTCACATAAATTTTCTAGATTTGATTGAGGATTGTGACTCACCACTTTAAATTGGTTGTTGTCGTCTGACTTTGTTTTCTCCTCATCAAACTTTGCTTGTGCCACATATTTCTTCCTAGGTCTTTTCTTCACTTGACATCCCTACTCTATAGGCTTTGACTTCTCTTTAGTCTTTTGTGTAGTTACACGTGTATTAGCCCTTGTAGTAGGTGTAGTTGGTTTGGGTTGGCTTAGTTTGGAAACCTTTTTGGCTTTTGTCACTATTTGGGCCTTAGCCTTCCACTTCTTTGGATCATTGGGTGTAGGTATTTCCTCAACTTCTCCCTCAACACCTTCAGTCATTTTAGTATCCTCCTCTAGCTAATCTTCACCCATACCCTGAGTAAGTGCAAGTGGTGCTTGGGTTTGAGAATCTTCTTCCTTCCTCTGTGGCACCTTCACCAACCTTGGCTTTCAACTTCTTTACCAACTTATCCTTCTTCTTTATTACATAAGTTGTCTTTAATTCCATGGTAGTTTTGGTCTTAGACAACTCATAATTTCCAAATGCCTTAGCATTTTTATCTACCTCTTTTGCAAGTTAATCAGTAATAGCTACAGAGGCTTCATCTACATTTATTGCATATCCTAAGGGTCTCAATCATCTCACCCTTGGTGTAGTAGCTTGTACAAAAGCATAGTCAACATCTACTACAAAAAAAATGCAATCATAGTGCTTCTTTACTAGAGATACTGGTATTCTCAATCTTTTCTTCATTGATTGTTTGATGTCCTCAAAGTAGCTTGTCATCATAGATTCAAAATTCTCTCCTGATTGTTCAATATATTCACCAATCTATACTGCTACTAATCTGTTGGTTTTCTAAGAAACTATGCCAAATGTGGGGAAAGTGTTTTGAACATAAAAGAATATGTATATTAGAATAGAACCAAATTTACATTGTGCACTCTTTTTTTTCTTATGGCTTCAAGGTTCTCAACCAGCTATTGTAATTGTAGCTCTACAAGATCATATGTGTGATCTTTCTTTAAAAAATTATATCCCACATCCACAGCTATATAGGGCACACTATTCAATTTGCTAGATTGGTAAAACTTGTGTGAAATAACTCTTACACCAAAATCTATCAATGGATTAGTAATTGTGTCAATTGTCATACCTATCTTGTTCCATACAGTTCCAGTGTTCTTCTCAATTACCTCCTTTGAATCACTTCTCAATGTCTTTGGCTGATTTAGGGTTGGGTAACTAGTAACCCTATGGATTATCCTCTTAGTAATTTTGATAGGTCCATTATCCAAACATACTGAACTATCATGAATCCTACTAAGCACTATCATAATCCATTCAGTCTTAAACACATTTGGGAAATCTAGGGCTTGTGTTAACCCTTTTGTTTCTACAACTTTAAATTCTTCCTTCAAGACACCATTCTCACATAATTTTTTGTATGCTTCCCTAATCTCCATATCACCAATGCTACCAATTTTATAGTTATAACATTTCCTAACATCTTGCACCATTAAAACATTCAATGGTATCATGGATAATGCATTGAAGGGGTCTTACTTGTAAGAAATATCTGGTATGGCCTTGAATATAGGTTTCTCAACTTTATTACTAACTATTTGAACATTTAAAAACTCCTTACCCTCTACATTCTTTGGACTAGATGCCATTTTGTGAAACTAGGGTTTACAAAGATATAAATTGCATAGCTTAGCTCTTGATAAATACCTTATGAAATCTGGCAAACTGGTGATGAATCATTTCTTAAACCTTTTACAATCACTTTGAATGGATTTCTAGATTACCTTTTTCTGTCGTAGCTATTTCTCAATTTCAAAATGATAAAAAATGAGTCAAAAAATCAATAAAATACCCTATGGAAACTCTGCAATTAATGTTGAGTGCTTACATAGTTGTAAGCTTGGCATCAATCAATTTTAGGTTCACTAGGCATCCATTAGTATTTCATTCACTTGGCATCCATTACAAGCTTGGCATCAACTAGCCAATCTGTTAGCTTGGCATCTTCTAGCATTCTACTCGACAACCATAGGACATATTTTATGCTCGATAGTAACATGATAAAATTAAAGATTTTTCTTGGATTTCTGATAACATATTGCATCTTTGTTCATGCTAATTTAATCTTTCCATTACTAAGTCCTTTGGAACTAATGCATAATATATCTTTTAAATATCAGTCCCACATTCCTCTTGATTTCTTAGTTTGATGAGATGTGATTACCTGACCCATTGGGTGAAGTGATCCCTTCTCCATTTGATGTATTGCAACTATCCTTTTTCTTCCATGTCTTGTTCATTTCATTTTTGATATTTTCAACATATGCTTTGCCTTTTCCTTTAGCAAACTCACAACTTGGTGCCTTTGATTTTATAGGACAAGGTCTACTGATGTGACTAGTCTTCAAATGGCTAAAACATGTGGTTTGACTCAACCACCTCTTGTAATCACTTCCGAAGTGTGTCCTAATAAAATTCTTAGGAACATGTCCATATTCTTGACAATAATGACATCTATACCTAGTATTATAATCCCAATAATAAGAATTGCCATTGTTCCTTACCTTTGTTTCCCTATTTGATGACCACATGGGTTTGGATCTGCACTTAAAATCCCTATGTCCATACTTCTAATTGTTGTAACAATATCCTTCAAATATTTGTGTGTTCATTGTCTAGGTTCTACATTTATGTGCCTAATAATCATGTTTGTTGCACATATGATAGTGAAACATGCTCTTATGCTTGACATCCTGATTTGTAGACTTGCTCCTACACACATTAATAATATGTCCTTTCTTACCACAATTGTGACAAGCAGGTTTGGATTTATTACCTTTGTTGTTCCTTTCTTCAACACTTTTGGATGACTCTACTTCTTTAGTGCTTGTATGTCCCAATCTAGATGTATCATTATTGGAACTAGGGGATCTCTATAATTGCTCAAAGTATTTGATGGCTTCATTTGGTTTGTTGAAACTTTTAGAAAATTCCTTTTCCCTTTATAGGACACTCTACAATTGCTCATTCTATAGTTTCAACTTTTTTTATCTCAATCTCTTTGACATTCAATTCATAGTTGGAATTCATCATTTGACTTAGAGTATCCAATTGCATGTTGGAAATCTTGGTTAGCTATGATTATTTCTCTTCTAGTATGTTAATCAAAACTCTTTTATCTTCTTCAATCATGACTTTGTCTTCCATGAATTTCTTCTTTTGTTCAATCACCTCACATAGGAGTATGGCTTGTGATTCTTACTCTAACTTAAGATTTCTGATTTCCTCATCTTGGGCTCTATTCTTTTCCATTAGATTTGCAACTGCTACATTAATTTCCTCTGAGTCTCCATCTACAAATAACTTAGTATTGTCCATCTATCTATATTGTGTATCATTCTCCTCAATAGCAATTTCCTTCCTTCTCTTTAAGGATTTCTTTAAGTCTTCTCTTGCTTGATTCAGTTGATGTAGAATGAGATGCATTTCAATCTCTTGGTTCTCAAAAATCTTTCCCATCTACAAATAGCTTAGTAGTGTCCATCACTTTGTATTGTATATCATTCTCGTCAATAGCAATTTCCTTCCTTCTCTTGAAGGATTTCTTCAAGTCTTCTCTTTCTTGATTTAGTTGATGTAGAATGAGATGTATTTCAATCTCTTGGTTCTCAATAATCTTTCCCAACTTGTAGCCTTCCATTTTAAGATCTTTCCTCAAAGCTGCAAAGCTTCTCTTTCAAAGAACAAGTTTCTGATACCAATTGTTGGAATTACAATAGGAAAGATAAACTTCTTGTGGGGGGGGGTGTAATCAGTAGTTTAAACTTAGACCCATAAAACTTTCACCACACATCAATCTCATATATTTAATAAGTAAACTAAAATATTATGTAAAGCATGTAAATCTAAAATATGTAAACATATAAGCAATCACACACATATGACACTAGCTATGATTAACCAGAAACCCTCCAATGAGAAGGTAAAGCTAGGGTGGGAATGACACCCATAAATGTTCATTAGTATAGTAATAAAGTGTATCCAATGAAAGTTATAATATTTTGACCATGAAACATGATCTACCTTATGAAAGGTCTACCTTGTTAAAGGCTTGCAAAGACTGTTAGGTCTCACCCTATTAAAGGATTTCAACACCCTATTAGAAGCATGCCTTGCTAAAGGACTTTAACTCACAATTAAGTAAGCACCTTGTTAGAGGATTTCAATACAACCTCTTAGGACTACTCTAGTAAGAGATTTTGATAGAAATCACCTGTTAGAATGTCTCAACATTGATCCTTTAGTTAGCACTTCCTTGCCTGATATTAGATCACCTCTAAATTGATGTATTCTCAATCTTTCTTGATTAGATGTCTCTTTTTTGTATGCTATCTTCTTTCCTTTTTTTTTTCTCTAATTGATTCTACAATGTAATCTCAAATGATAACTCCTTAGCCACCATGAATGCACTATTTTACACACATAGACTACTCTCTTCGCTCCTTCATACACCGTACACATTCTAGAGAGTTTAGGGTTTGTCCACCTTAAGAAGACTTAGGTGACGTAGGGTTAGGTATGCATATATGGCTATGATTCATCCATTTTGCCGCTTAAACCTTCCCATTTTCTTATTGGCTTTATGTAATGCATTGGGAATCCAACTTGAGATTCATTCTTATCTCCAAAATATCATAATTCAATATTAAGTTGGCTCAAAAATGGTTTACATAGTTGTTTGTGCCATTACAAAAAACTATGACAAAACTGTCTCACTACGCATTTGAAGTCTTTGATGCTCAACAATACTAATCTTTTTGCTATAACTTAGCATCTATATCACTCAACATGCACTATTTACTTGGCTCCTAAATCCCTTGGCATACACTATTTGCTTGACACTTCACTGACTCGACACATGAGTTACTTGACAGTCATTGTGGACTCAACATGCTCTATAATATACATGTTGTACTCAGCATGTATGACTTGTTTGGCATGAACTAAGTAAATAACTTAGTGTGTTGACACTCATTAGTTAAAATCAATCTTCATGTCCATTACTTTATCTTTATTGGAGAAAAAGTTTATATAGAATTAGGTAAAAGCACCAAGGATATCAACAATACTTGTTAACACTGTACCATTCTCTCATACACACTCAATCTTGTCTTTGGCCTCCTTTACTTTAAGTACCTTAAAGAAAACTTTGAACCCCTATCACCCTTTTCCAACTAGTTAGCCCTGGACCAAATTTTGGCCTCTTGAATCCTTTTAGTTTGGTGTTTTCTCAGTTCATGCTTATTGCTAGTGACCAAAACTAGAAGTTGGAAATCCATAGGGTGTTCTTAGAGAGAGGCTTTAGCTACTTGAAGAGACTACACAAAGGAGATTTACAATGCTCTATCATTCCTTTCTTTTATCTTACCCATCATCTTGACTAACATTTGTCAAGATTTAATAGTTTGATCCCATCTCTTAATGGGGTTTTCATGATTAAAAATCTTATCATTATACCAATGTATAATTTTAGAAGTAGTCAAGATATGTTGATCATCCAACAAGGAAGAGTTAAGAGAAAAAGATTGCATATTTTTACCCTTGGGAAGAGAATAACCAATTTGAAGAATTTCAATCACAACAGGATGACGATGAGATAGCGAATAGGGTAGAACTTGGATAGGATTTCCATTAGTAGGCTTGAAGCAACTAAACACATTTCTATCATAGTCTATTATGTCCAGTCTTGAATATATCATCTTAACCCCACTCTATGAATTAGACCAAGTGTGCTAGACTCCTAGGGAATGATTCTTCAAGTTAGCAAGAGGATCAATGATATTGAGCTTGTTCAACATCCTAGACCAATATAACTACTCATGTCCTTTCCATTCAAACTTGACACCTCCAAAATTTTCCTACAACCTCTCAACCATATTAAAATCTCCTGCTATAATCCAAGTGATACTAGGCAGGTCTTTCATCCACTGCCAAAGCTTAATTCTATCCAAATGTTCATTAGGGGCATAAACAGAGCATAAACCAAACTCAAAGTTATCATCTTTGAAGGAAATCCAAGATGCTCTATTGAAGGGAGAATTACTCCATTTATCTATCTTCTTCCTCCAGTTGGGTTCAATGAGGATGGTTGTTTCCCCCTTCTCTTTAGGATGATTGACAAAGAAGGGATATGTGTCCTTCAAAAGAGTAATTTCTAAATTAAACCCTACATCCTTGATCTCTTGTAAAAATGAGATATCAATGTCCTTGATCCATCTTAGGAATCTCTTGACAACACACTTCCTATCTGAAGTTTCTAAACCTCTAACATTCTAGGAAGCTAATTTTAGCTTATCCATATCGACTCTTACTTTTTAGAGTCAAAATGTTGGAAATATAAGGTAGACAAGGTTATTGAGAGGGAAGGGGTGAATCAGGAACCAATAAAACTTTATCTTACTTCACCTATTAATCTTTCATATAATATTATGATCTAATTGCATGCATGAAAGAATGAAAGAAATTAAATATTCATAAAAATTTGACATAAGATATGCTAATCCAGAAACCTTCAAATTAGAAATTAAAACTGGGGTGGGGATGATACCCACAAGCTTTAGTACTATAGTATACAATTGACCACTTCTGGTGATCTACCCTATTAGGAGAATTAAGGACCATGAGGTCCACCTTGTAAAAGGATTTACAAACATACAATGAAGTATGCACTTGGTTAAGAGATTTAGCAAAGACTATTAAGTTTACCCTCTTAAAGGATTTGGCTGATGCACCTATTAGGATGAATCAGTTGCTGATCTCTAATCTACAACTCTGGTTTTCTAGTTGAGATTCCTTGTATTACAATGATCACTTGACTGTGATATATAATACTTTTTTGTCATATATACTACTTGTATCCTCCTTTAATTTGCACTTCTTCTCACCATGTTTTCTTCACATACATATTTGGATATGATACAATATATTACATATATACCAATCCAAATTATAACTTATTGGAGTTGGCTACAATACCAATTTCATCACAATCCACTAAGTTGGTCCAACTACTATTACTTGGGTTCTGAAGACAAACTCAGTGATGTTCTGATACAAAACAAATACTATCAATGCTAGACAATATTTGGCACTCAGTTGAACTTGAATCTTGGTCCATGCTAATCACTTCTAGGTAGCTTGAACTTGTTCAACAATGTGTGACTCGGTGAACTCTTAGAAACTCAATAGCGATTGTATCACTAGGTTGACATTACATGACTTGATCAACACTAGATCCACTTTGTTTAACTCTAAGAGCTTGGTAGATAGTGTTGGACTTGATTAACACTAGAGAGCCTGGTTAACACTATGATCTTCTTCTTTTCCACTGACTAGCTTGGTAGCCTCTACTATTGTTGTAATTTATTTTATGCATTTGATTGTGTGAAAATTTTTTTCCATCAACATTTTAGATCATACTCTATGATCCATCATTAGGATGCATGGAAAAGAAGCGAAGGAGAAAGGAAATAGAAGACCAAACTTCCAATAAAAAGGGGATGGGGGGAGAGGAGGAAGACTACACATGAAACAAGGACATCAACCAATAAAAGGAAGACCCCTAAATCATAAAATAAAGTAAAAACATAAAAGAATAGGAATTAAAATAGGAAAGGCACATAGAGAAGACAAAAGCCAACAACCAAGGACCCCTATTAAAATTTAAAAAAAAATGAAAAATTAATTAATTAGTTAGTTAATTAATTGATTGATTAATTAATTGATTAATTGATTAATTAATTGATTGATTGATTGATTGATTGATTGATTGATTGATTAATTGATTGATTGATTATATAAAAATAAATAAAAAATTAAAATAAAAAAATAAAATAACACACACACACACACACACACACACACACACACACACACACACACACACACACACACACACACACACACACACACACACACCCCTATGAGGTGTGTTATCGAGGGGAATAATTAAAGAAAAGAGAGAACAAAAAATTACCAAAAAATAAAATAAAATAATAATAATAATAATAATAATGATGATGATGATGATAATAATAAAAACAACAATACTAATAAATATGAAAAACAAGGAAAAAAGAAGATGCATATAACGAGCATAAAGAAGGATATATGTATGTGTGTATGTGTACAGACATATATATACATGTCTAACTATATACATATATGTAAGTACCTATATGTATATACATAAACATATATAAATATCTTGTTTTGCACTAATTATAGATGCATATAACGGGCATAAAGAAGGATATATGTATGTGTGTATGTGTACAGGCATATATATACATGTCTAACTATACACATATATGTAAGTACCTATATGTATATACATAAACATATATAAATATCTTGTTTTGCACTAATTATTTTCTTTGAAGCTCGATAAACATTGTGTAGCTCGCCAAACACTGCACACTAACTACTTAGCTCAAGAACAACTGAATAACTTGGTTAACATTGCAAATTGAATGATAAGATTGGTAGCAACTATAGAGCTCAATAACAATGTAACCAATTTTACTAAGTGTTGAGTCACTGTTAGACAAATTGACCTTGATGTCAACAATCTTCCCCCCTTTGGCATTAGTGACAAAGACACTTATCAAAAAAAACCAAAAATCTGATCATTTAAAACTTCCTTTTCCATCATTTTGTGTCTTCAACTTAGTCTTGACTTGCATCTTTTGTAGCTCGGTAACATAATTTGTTTTTTTGATTTTTCAAAATTGTTTTTGTAAAAGTATTTTCTGCTTATTCATACTATACTATATTGGTCCCCCATACATATATCACCCTTATATACATAGTATATCCCTTATATATCCCCCTTTTTGACATAAATGCCAAAGGTGTATAATAACTATATGTTAATATCAAAATGTGACAAGAATTTAGAATGTACCTTCAGAATAAGTACCATTTTCTTGTCCCAATTTTCCTATAGCACCCTACTAGCATGCAATGCAATCTAAACTTTTGTTGATAATTCCATTATGTGATTAGCTATTGATAAGTTGTTATCATGGATGAGTGTCTTTGCATGTGCAATATGTTTCTGTAATGCATCCATGTTTGGAAGAATCATGCCTTGGATTTCTGCAAGTGTGGCCCTGATCCTAGCTTCTTCCTTTGATAATTTTGCCTATATATTTGTCAAATATCTGATCTTTGAATAATGTGAAGACTTATGGCTTGGGTCAAGTGACAGCTGGTGTGCACTTGCCTTCATGCCTTCATCTATCTTGGAAAATTTCTCTTTGATATCCTTGGTAAAAATAGATGTGTCACTTGACAAGTAATAATACAGCATTGTTAATAGATGCTTCTAGTGTATCGTGAATAGTAGCTAATTATATTTGGTCTATTGCAATTCTTTGTGCAATTTGACCTAACACTCTATTCTCAAACTTCCTTTTCTCTCTCTAAAGTATCTTCTACTATCCATTCAAGTATTCATTGAATTTGTGGACAATATCTGCAATTTATCCAAAATAGGTTGTTTTCCATCAACCTCAATACTTAGAGCATCAAAAAAATGCTCTTTATATCTTCAAAAATTTGATTTTCTTTTTTTTTCTCTTTTCTAAGCTTTTGTTTCTTAGCTCTTTTATTTAGTAGTTCTCCCATGGTATTCATTTGATCAAGGGGTGAGGGTAGAGATATCCCAATTTGGAATAACTATATCCTCATCCATATCAATAGCTTCCACTTCTTTACCCTTTTCCTTCAAAATGGTGGAAATAATTTGTTTCCCCTTGTCTAGGACTTTAGTACTTAGTTGAGACCCTTTCTCAACTGTCATTGTAATTGCTATAGATACATTTTGAATGGAAACAATTATGGAAACTGATGGAATAGCAAAAAATGTTGAAATAACACTAACAATAGAAATACCTTGTTGCTACTCAGTCAAGCTAAATGATGGAGGAACTTGTTTCTTAGAAGATGAAGTGTTAGGCACTTATGTTATTGTAAGATCCAATTGAACATATTCAAAGCTTAGTTGCATGCTTGGTGTAGGAGTGGTAACCATAACCAACTTGGTAGAAGCTATCTCTAAGCTAGATTACACTAAGGTTGTGCTAAGAGAGTGAGGAAATGAGGCCATGATTGGGGCTGCAATTTTGTCTACATCAGTCTCCTTAATACCTTGTATCTCTAGAAGACTTCCTCTAGTAGCTTTCTATTCTTATTCCTCATCATCCATATTGACATCATCTAGTTCATCATCTTCTATTTCTATGTCCTCTTCCTTACCTTCATCATCTTTGTCATCAACATGCACAATAAAGTCACTAGGTTGATGCAACTTATAAATTGTTTTCCATGTAGTCTTTGCTACCTTCACTACATATTCAATTTCTTTTATCAATATCATACATGTGTTCATTTTGAGAGTGAACTTCTTCTCATTTTTCTTCAAGGATTTTTTGATCTCCTTCTTACTAAGATTAGGCATGAGATTTATCAAGGTCTGCTCAAAGATGTCATTGGTTGTCTTCTTTGCATGCTCCCATCTAGGCTTAGTTGCCTACATAAGTTCATTAGGAATCTTCTGTGAAAGCTGATTAGGTGAGTACTTCCATTTTACTTAGCTTGGTCATAAAAACATCCTCAATCTTTCTTTTCTCATCCTCATTGCTTGTCTCATATTTGAAGAATTTGAAGTTTTCCATGCTAGCTCCTTCTTCTACTTTCTTTAATCTTTCCTAAAGTGTAGGTGAATCTCTTTTGAAGATTATCTTCTTGGCTTCATCTTTACCTAACTTCGATTTCTTTCTTGTCTTGTCCCTTCTAGTGAACACAATCGGGGATGAATTGGTAGGTTTGGTTATGATAACCTTTCCTTTCTTCCTTGAGGCTCTTCTTCCTTAGATTTAGCTTCTTCTTCTTCATCCTCTACACTATCATCTTCAATATCATTAACCTTTCCCTCAGTGAGCATAAGAGTAGAACTTTCTTTTTTTGATCCTTTTAGTATCTTTTCTACTCTGTTCCTTCCTTTATTTATTGCTTGAGGTAGCTCAATCTCAAGCTCTATTCTTGCCTTAGACTCATCATATGTTTCAAAGTATGTGGCTTTAGGATCCATAGTCTCATTCAATAGAGCCTCTATGATATCCTTGGTGTCATCAATGTTAACTCCATATTCTAGAGGCTTAACCCATGCCACTCTAGATTTGACTGCTTGAATGTATACTTTGTTACAATGCACCATGAGATAGATATCATCCGTCTAATATTCTACAAGCTTCTTAGGAATCCTAAATCTATTATTCATCTTCTCTTTGAATGTTTCAAAGTATTTATTCATGATACTTTCAAAATTTTCACCCATCTTTGCTATATACTCATGAATCTGACACAAAATAGGAACATCTTTCCTCCATACTACTGTAACTTTGGAAGCAAAGAGTTTCTAAAAAAAGAAGAATAAACATGTTAAAATGGATTTGAACTTACATTGAATATTCTTTGATCCTTTGATGCTCTCCATATTCTTGTTGAACTAGTTCAATGGTAACTCAAAAAGGTCAAAATATAGGTTATTCATCATAACCTTGTATGTGAGACCGACAACTTCACATGACATGTTGTTTAGTCCGCTTGAATTGTAAATATTATGTGTAATTATATGAATGCCAAACTTTAGTTCCATGTTAGTTACACTACTAATCTTCATTCCTTTTCTGTCCCACTCTACAACAGTTTACTTTTTCAATTTGACCAGACTTATGGTTTTGGTTGTCTTCTCTTTATTAAGTATTGGGAGCCCAATGATTCTATGAATCATTTTCTTTGTTATCTGCATAGGTTGCTCCAACCATATCTACCGATTGTGTACATGACTCATAATGTATCTTATCCATTTGACATAGAACTCACTTGGCATATGAGAGATATGCATTAAGCCTTTGGTTTTCAAATGATGATGTTTGGCTTTCAATGTACCATCGACACATAATTCCCTAAATACTTCATTCATTTCTAGGGTTCCAAGTTCTTGGATTGAGCAGTGATAAAAATAATGAATGTCATGCATTAGTAATACCCGAGGAAAAAATTGCAATTGTGCACCAGTAGGGTCGAGCACCTTTGCAATCAATGGACTTAACTTGAAATTTGGTGCCTTGTAGTTGACTCCACTCATTTTTGTCTTTAATGCTTGGAAGACATCTACAGCTCGGTAGAGTCACCATAACTTGGTAGGAACTACCAACTAGAGTCTACAACAATATGTGGACTAACCTTGCTCAGTAAGGTCTTGCAACTTGACCTTGCTTGGTAAGGTCTCCTACTTTTCATTATGCCCACTGATCCCTGTACATCTTGAATGTTGATTGGATCATTCTACTTGTTGGCTAGAACTAGTGTTAGATTTCTTCTTCTTAATCATAGCTCAAGTGATCTCCATAGGAAACTAAGTTGAATTGTTTGGACCACCCAACTCATTGACTTTGGTGTCATTCACTTCATGATCTTGGTTTGCATTCTCTAGAGATTTTGATACCCATTGCTGCCTCATTTTTTTTTCCTGATATTGTTAGCTTTGACTTTATTTTCATCTTTAATTCTACCCATGTTCATGCAAATCTTGGCAAGATGTCCAAGTTCTATACAAATTAAACATCTTTTTGTAGTATATCTTTTCCTCATATGATGTTTCACATAGTTTTCTCTAATGTGTCCAAATTCACCATAGTAGCGACATTTGCACCATGTATTGTAATCCCATCTAAATATTGCTTTCATAATTTGTTCTGTTGGGTTCCACTACTTGGTTTTGCACTCTGAAGATTTGTGTTCTTGTTTCTTGCAATTGTGACATTTACCTTCAAACTTAGGTTTCTCTTTACACTCATTTTTTCTATGACCATTCTTATTGCAACTATAACACTTTCCATTGAATTTTGATTTTTTATTACTCCGACATTTGTTTGATGTATGGCATATCTTACCACAATTACAACAAGTAGGTCTTTGATTCTTTTGAGCTCCTTGCTGAGATGATTCACTTTCTTCTATGTATCCTATTCCATCTTTTCCTTTGTGTCTATACAAGCTTTTTTCATTTAATTGATTCATGGTTTCCTAAGATTTCATCATTCTTTCATAGTTTTTCTTTTTAGTGTTGAGATCATTCTATGGTCTTTCATTCTTTGAACTTAGATTCATAAGTTCTTCATTTGCATTGGTGAGCTAATCAATGAAGTCTGCTTATTGAAGGGATAGTTGGATTTCATTGTTCTTTTCTTCTATCTCTTCTTTGGCTCTGTCTTTTTTCTTCCATGACTTCACAAAATTTGACTAATTGAATTTCTTGTCCTCTTTTTAGCTTTCTAACTTCTTATTGAAATTTTTAATTCTTTTCTAATAGATATTTGATTGCTTCATCAACTTCATTTGAATTTCTTTCAAGATATATATGTTCAATTCTTTCTTCAATGTAGAGATTGTCATTCATTTTTACTGCAAGATCTTTCCTTCTTTTTAATGATTGAGAGAGTTTCTCGTTTGATTTCTTTAGTTGCCCAATGGCCAACTCAAGATCCAACTTTTTATTGCTAATAGCCTTATCTAGCTTGTATACCTCCATTGCCTCTGATCTTTTCTCAAGCTGTTAAACTTCTGATGTGACAACTTCAATAGATCTGATACCAATTGTTAAAATATAAGGTAGGCAAGGTTATTGAGAGGGGAGGGGTGAATTAGAAACCAATAAAACTTTATCTTACTTCACCAATTAATCCTTCATATAATATTCTGATCTAATTGCATGTATGAAAGAATGAAAGTAAATAAATATTCATAACAATTTGACACAAGATATGGTGACCCAAAAACCTTCCAATTAGAAAGTAGAACTAGGGTGGGGATGATACCCAAAAGCTTTAGTAATGCAATATAAATTTAACTTGATAAGGCTTACAATTGACCACTTATGGTGATCTTTCCTGTTAGGAGAATTAAGGACTGTGAGGTCCACCTTGTAAAAGGATTTACAAATATACAATGAAATATGCACTTGGTTAAGAGATTTAGCAAAGACTGTTAAGTCTACCCTATTAAAGGATTTGGCTGATGCACCTGTTAGGATGAACCATTGGCTATTCTTTGATCTAAAACTCTAATTTGTTGGTTGAGATTCCTTGTATTACAATGATCACTTAACTATGATAGATAATACTTTATTGTCCCTTATACTGCTTGCAGCCTTCTTTAATTCATACTTCTTCTCATCATTATATATATTTGGATATGATACAATACATTAGATATATACGAATCCAAATTACTACTTACTAGAGTAAGCTAGAATACCAATTTCATCATAATCCACAAAGTTAGCTAAACTGTTGTAACTAGAGTTCTGAAGAAAAACTTAGTGATGTTCCAATACACAACAAACAATATCAATGCTCAAGAATCTTTGGTACTTAGTTGAACTTAAAGCTCAGTCCATACTGATCACTTCCAAGTAGCTTGAACTCAATAAGTACTGTATGAATCGGTGAACTCTGAGAAACTTGATAGCAACTAGATCACTAGGTTGACACTGCATGACTCAGTTAACACTAGATCCACTTTTTTTTAAATCTGAGAGCTCAGTAGATACTATTGGACTTGGTTAACACTATAGAGCTTGGTTAACACTATGATATTCTTCTCTTCCACTGACTAGCTCGGTAGCCTCTACTATGCTTGTTTTGCACTAAACTTTATCTTTGAAGCCTTGTAAACACTATGTAGCTCAACAAACATTGCAAACTAACTACTTAGCTTAAGATCAACTTAATCACTTGGTTAACATAGCAAACTAAATGATAAGATTGGTAGGAACTATAGAGCTCAGTGGCAATGTAACCAATTTGACTAAGTGTTGAGTCACTAATAGACAAATTGACCTTAATGTCAACATGAAACCCGTTAAAGCATTCAAGCATTTTGGATCTAGCCTTTTTGAAAGCTTTGGTATTTCCACTTGTATTAGGTGGTCTACCCCTTTTCTTTTGTACAACTTCTCCATTACTAATCTCACTTCTATTACCACTCATATTATCTTTCCTCTTATCAGCATTGAAAATAAAAACTTCCTCCTCGGTGATGCTATCCATATTGGTGCATTCCCTACCTCCGACTCTGGGGACATCATCAAGTTATACCCCCTTTGATTTGAAACTATCTTCTAACATCTTAGGCCTAAATTCTAAAACCTTATGTTCCAGATAGACTGAAGGATCCCCTTCCCTCACCAAAGTTGGTCTATTAGAATCAATTGGGATCACAATGAGAGAATAGTAATTGAGACTTTTTCTTCATCATTCAAGAAATCCATATTATGAATGACAAGGGTACACTCATCTAGATAATCTAGTTGATCAAGACAAAATTCACAAGGGGTAATTGATAGAGGAGGGGCAACCTCATCTCTACTCCTGGTCAGGGTGGAGAAAATCCAGACACTAGAGGAGGATTTTCTTTTGATAATCTTGCTAGCCTTATCCTTTAGAGACCTCAAAGCCAAATATTGGGCATTGAATCTCCTAATACTACCACCCTTAGACTCAAAGTTGAGCCCAAAATCTTGATTCTAGATTGTTGGGAGGGATTTTGGAATGTCCAAAGAATCTTGAGATTTTAGACCACTAGAGGTATTTGGCTTCTGACCAAATTGGTCTTTAAAAATTTATAGAGAAGCCATTATCTTATGAGAGCCCTTCATCCATAAAGACTCCTATGCATCTAAGGAGTATGAACAAAATATTTTTGAGTCAAGGAAATGACATATGTAAGCTTAGGAGGTAGAGGGGGAATAGGAGTTGGAGCCCGAGTAGGCTTCTTTTTAACAACCAATAGAGGGAAATCCTTTCTCTTATGCCCTTCTCTTCTACTGAGGTAACAAACATTTAAACCTCCCATATAAATAATAGGATGTTAGATAGGAGAAGGAGCCACATCCAGACATAATTTCTTAGGGGTATCAACACCCAAAAGAATGGAAATGAGGATTCTAATATCAATAGTAGGGATCAGAGAGTTAGATCAATCAATTTTAAGAACTTTCCCAATCAGCTCCAACAGTTGGGGAATCAAATTCTAGGTAAAAGGAAGAAGGTTGCTAACATTTACCCATCTTATAATGGCTAGAGCCATAATTTCATCATTAATAGAAATCAAAGACCAAGGCAAGACCCTAAATTATGCATTGCCCACCTTCTACAATTGCTTATCCACAACCATTTTTTGGGACTTAGGGTTACAAAAAATAACAATGAAAAGACCTTTTTGAACCATACAACAGAATAAAAAATGATGCCCTAGTTTGAGGCTCCAAACCTTATGAAACCAATCATTGAGATAATTCCTAGTAGATAATTTAGTAAGACCCATGACAGCAAAAAAAATAGTCATGTTCTTTAACCTAATCTTTTCTTTATCCAATTCTTCTACCATTTGGTCATTAGGCTTAACAAAAAAATAGGATGAAGAAATATCCTTACCTCCATCCCTTGGTAGTCTAGAAGGGTGGGAGAATTGATGGAAAAGGGTCTCTTGACAAACTTGGCTCCGACTGGGATTGGAGGAATACCTTGGAGAGCTTGCTTGAACGATGCTCTTCCTCCTCTTTTGGTCATTCCTTCTGCATGTTTCCCTTATTCTCCATGAGGACTTAGGGCTTGATGATGAGATGAATGTTGGTTGTGAGAGTTAATATATTTGTTTTTCTCCTTGTCATTGCAATTGTTAAAGGCATCCAAGATTAATCACCTTAGGTGATTTAACTTCTTGGTCCCTGGAGAGGATGAGGCCATTAATGCCTGTAGGAGGGAAATCAATGAGGGCTCTCTGAAGTTTCAGTTGTAGAGCCCTCTACCATCTTCACTCTATTCTTTCAATTTAGCCATGCTTTGATTCTAAAATATCAACTATTAACTAATTGGTGAATATTAAAAACTTCAAATAAATATCCAAATATAATATTTCAATATATTTTGACTAGGCATTAGTTTATTTTTTATTTTATTTTAAATTGTATTTAAAATTAATTTTCAGTATTTTTCTTCATATAAAATTATAAACAATAATTAGAAATTGATAAAATTAATTTAATTTGTGCTTATTTATCTTATTTTTATTTTAATAGCGTGTCTTCATATATATGATATTACAAATAATAAATTTAAATTTATTTAATTTATAATTATTTGTCAATATGTTTAATTATGGACCTGCAAAACTTGTCTCATTTTATAAAACTACAAAAAAAAATTAATAATACAAGTTCCCAAACCCAAAACCTCTTCACAATAGTTGAAAGTTATCCATTAATTTTCTTTATTTATGAGTATAAAGTTATAATATTTTAAATTTCTTTAAAAATAATTAAAAAGTGTATATTTAAGCCGATAGGCTTATATGTGGGAGTTTTGCTCCAATTTCTTGTCAATTTTCAATGAAAAATTGTTAGCTTCATCAAAGCCTACTCTTTGTCAACTGCTTTCATCATTTTAATTATTTTTTAATATTATTTATTTCTATTCTTTCTATTCTATTTATTTCTTTTAATTTTCTTTCCTACACTGATATGTTTACTTGATTTGTTTCAATTTCAATTACTATATTTAAAAAAAAAAAATTGGTAAAAGGTCAAAGCCATATAGATTATATTATTAAAATAAAATTACAAAGTCTCCATTCAAATGGGCTCGGGTAGCAAAGAATGGAGAAAGAAAACCTCAAGTCTTGCCCAAGACCAAGGCCCTATACAAAGTACAAAATTAAAAGGGACATACCCTAATTTTCCTAGCCTACTAGAGATATAGCCCTCTTTACAAGAAATTTCAATGTTTTCATCTATTTTCCAATTTGGTTTTCTTGATTTTATATGCATTTGCCCCTATCCTTTTTGGGGTTTTTGGAAAACATTCCTTCCTTTGCATACTGTGGATGCATTATGTCAATTTTTACATAGTGATTGACTGTCCACATTTGAGCCTCTTTTTGTTTCCTTAATGCATTTAGCTTCTTTTAGAGATCAAAGTTGGAATCCTTTGTATTTTTTTTTCTTCTACATGAAACTTCAAACTCACATGAAACTATTAGCCGAGAGTAACTAAAAAAGAAAGGAAAAAAATCTCTTATTTTGAGGATCCTGAATTTTTTTTTGTTAATTTTTTAAGTTTCTCATTTTATCTTTTCTACTTTCTTTATTTGCATTTAGGAGTGCTTTTAATTTCTTTA
Organism: Cupressus sempervirens; assembly: GCA_028749045.1. Classification (NCBI taxonomy): domain Eukaryota; kingdom Viridiplantae; phylum Streptophyta; class Pinopsida; order Cupressales; family Cupressaceae; genus Cupressus; species Cupressus sempervirens. The sequence continues at coordinate 127,623,843 of CM053783.1, forward strand.
TATATTCACAATTTTATTATCACTTAAAGTTTTGATTGGTATGGAGCATTTTTTGGATCAATTCATTGGATATGAATATATTTGCTTGTTGATTTTGTAATATTCCACGAGTTTCTACATCAATATACAATACTTCAAGATGACATTTTTTAAGGTATATGATTTTTATATATTAAAGTTCTTTTTTAGTCATTTTTTTCTTATTCTTTATTGGTTATCAATTTATCCTCCCCATCTGCTCTTAAGTTGGCTAGTTTATCCTCTCCATTTTTTTAGAATCTATTATCATTGCCCTTTCTCTATTAGCACTCTTTGTTCATGGTTTTTTTTACAACAATAGAAAGATGTTTGTGTGATAAAGAAGGGTTTGAGGCATGTTTGCAACTTAGTTTGTTAGAATGAGTTAAGGCGAGATTTTATTTGATCTTCTAAAATTTAAATTTTGAAGTCTAATTTTTTTTGGTGTGATTCATTTAGTATAACACAATTTTCTTGATATGATTTAGATCTAAGAAATTGAATTGTTTAAAAATATGCATTATTGAAGGTTTTATCTTAACTAATAGTGGAAGAAGAAGCATGCAACAATTGAAAAGAAGGGAAAAAAAATTCAAATTTTAGTGAGCATAATACACTATCATTGGATGCAATGAGAATTATATAATTAAGGATGATTCATACCTCTCACAGATGGGCTAGACATTTTTATCAGACCTTTGTTTGGTCTAGGAACGATGGATTTAATTGAGACCTTTAAATTTTAATACATTTTGTTTCTTCTAATCAACTTGGAAAGAATAGTTTATGTTAGAGTAAAGGATTAATTTAATTATATTGATTAAATTACCTTTACTCTCTTCTTAAGATTTCACTTTATGCACATGGATTACCATTTAATAATTAAATAAAAATTATTAAATGTCATTTACCTCTAAGGGTTTCCCTTTTAGCTTTTATGATATCCTTCTATAAGGATTGATCCATTATTTTTTTAATTCAATATTTTTGTCTAATAATATAATATTGCATATTTTTAGAGCCAAACTCTTGCCTTCTCCTATCTTTGCTTCTCTGTGATAGGTTCTTGCATGCAGGTGTTCTACTAGATATGTTGATTTGTATTGCTCAAATCCTTCATGGTATCAAAGTAGGATCTTCTGCAACTTGTTTAGTTTTTTTTAAGCTATCAAAATAATGAGAGTTTGAGTGAATTACATTTATTATTTTAAGGTTTTTTCTTGAAATAGGGGGGTCACTAATTTTAGTGTACTTTGAGAAAACATGAACCTCGTTGTTGAGATCACAACACCCAAAAACCCTATTTTCATATAAGGCGCATCCAATTTGGACACTTTTGGAATTTGAGGGAAATAAAATTTCTCCCAGATCAATCACGTTTCCCAAGGAAAATATTTTATTATTTTATAATAAAAGAATTATTAGGATCAACCTTAGACAGAAATAATAGTTACATGCAAATATAACCAATATTAGAAAATGATAGATCACACAAAAGAGAACACAAGACACCAAGATTTAATGTGGTTCACCCAATCCCTGGGCTATGCCCACCAACAACAAGTCCAATATTATTATTATCCAGTGATTACAATCTACAATCCCTTGCAACTCAATACCACTACAAGAAGCTACAATATTAGTATTATATTATGAAATTCCTACCCTAAGCCTTCTTATATAAGCTTTTTCCACTTACAAAATTAGGGCTGGAATAAGTCATCCAATAGAAAAATAGTAACTGATGCCTTTTATAATATAAGCTCATATTTTTCTTCGAGGGTGCTGCCCCCAAAATTCCCATGGGGTTGTTGGTCCTTGACCCCACCTTGTATTGCGATAAGGAGCACACCTTGGGCGTTGCCCCCAAACCCCCATAGAAATAATATGGGGAGAAAATTGCACCAAATAAACCTCTGTGTCTGATTAGGCTCCACATCACAATAATCTCCCACTTGGAGACTAATCCAGCTCTAGATTAATAACCTCCCACTTGGAGACTAATCAAAGCACAATTAAACATGTAGCTCACAATAGAATATCAAACCACCTTGGAATCTACTGTCATTTTATTCTATTCAATCTAGAAAACCAACCGAAGCTGAAGAGGATTTTAGCTTCTCCCTTGTTACTACCTTGGTAAACATATCTGCTAGATTATCATCTATATGTATCTTCTCTAGCTTTAGCTGTCCACCATCCAAAATTGATCAAATGAAATGGTACCACAACTGTATGTGTTTTATAATACAATAGGGAGCACTTGGGGTGTTGGCCCTTGACCTCACCCTGTACTACAATAGGGAGCACACCTAGGGCACTGCCCTAGGACTCTGTAGGGGCATTGCCCCTTGACCCCATCTTGGGGGTCTTTCCCCTAAACAACTAGAGAAATAATATGGGGAGAAAATCACATAGAATAAACATCCAAGTCTGTTTAGGCTCCATATCACAAAAAAAATTGCAAAGGATATTTTTAGAAAGGGTTTCAAAAAAATTTTGTCTAAGAAAAAACATTCCTTTGAAAAAAATTGTTTCCTTTTCTTGAAGGAAGACACTTTTTTTGAACAAAGACCTTCTTTTTTAAAGTCATGCAAAGGCACGCTAACATTAGCAAAGATCTAACATCTTCAATACAACAGGCACAATACTAATGTCATCATTTTTTTGGGATAAAATTTGATGACCTTGAAACTATCATCAATTTAAATTATTTTATCATAATGAGAAGTATGTGGTTTTTCTACGATATCTTGAGCATATGGTATCAAAATTGGGCAAATGAGATACCATCAAAAAGCTGATATTAAGGCATCATAGCCATGGAGTTAATTATACAAATATTTTTTATTATGGTACCTTTTTTCTGTTGAATCCAGTTGATCCTTCTTGCATTTTGGGGGGCCTAATATGCTTAAATTAGCTCCATTTTATAATCCAAAAGAAGTGTCAAAATTCTCTTCTTGAGAACTTTCTAGATTCACTATCATTTTCACCCAAAAAAATTAAAGTTACACATAATATTCAATTGAAGCTTTTTTCTCTTGCCATTGTATAGCTTTCTTTCTAGTTTTTGGGGTTTGGTTTCTTGCATTGCAGGGGGTATTTTTTATTCTTATTTTTGTCATTTACATCAGTAAACTAGAAACATATCAAAATAAATAGATTCTAAAAACACGGTCGAGACCTCTTGTTGTTTAGCACTTTTGACCCCACATAACTATCATATATGGAAAAAATTGATGATGCAACTTCTTCATTCAAAAGGATTGTGGTCTTGTATAGATTTTGTGCAACCAATTTAACATAGGCCCTTTGAGGTCATGTAACATAGGAACTAGTGTTGGAATTCTTTAGAATAACTGGGGGGGGGCTCATAAATTAGTTATCCAAGGTCCAAATGTACAATTAAAACTTTTCACAACTTAGCGAACCCATAAAAACATTTATCATCATGCATGCATCCATAAGATTATGCAGCGACTTAAAACTTTTAGGTTATTGTCAAATCAATTTACATAAATGTAAACCTAAAATATAATAGATTCAATTAACATATTTGACATAATTATTTATGTGAAAACCCAATTTGGGAAAAACCACCAGTAACATGCTACTCTTTTTCACTCTTCTAAAGTGATGCCCTGTGAAAGGCCAACCCTATTAAAGGTTACAATGCACACTCTGAAATGTGACCTAGTTAAAGGATTTCAATCACCTTGTTAGGAGTCAACCTTGTTAGAGGACTTTAGACCATTCACTTGGAATGTCACCCAATTAAAGGATTTACAAATAACTTTTAGGTAAACCTTAATCTAAAGAATTTACCCTAGACTAATTACAATTATTAGAGAGTAACAATAAGGCTTGATTTGATAACAACTTACAACTCCATTTGTGGATTATAGATCTTTTTTTCAATCCTCCATTCTACTTGGCTGACACACACTTTAGCTCTGATAGCTTGTTCACCCTTAAAGCATCCATACCCTTAAGCCTTCTTACTTAACATGCCAATGCAGACTCTTCACTTAGGTCACTAAATGAAGCAATACCCTATACTCTTAATCCTCTTTGAATTCATCTCAAAATGGTTTACCATGGATTTTGTGCCACTAGCTCATCAATCTTATCTTCCACATGGCTCACACAATCCAAGAAAACAAACTTGTCAGCTTAGATCTATTGAATTCATGATCTTTCAAATAATGCTGACACTCAACATTAACTTGCTTCTAATGCTCAACACATACTACATTACTCAACATCCTTTGTAAAATCACTTAGTATGAACTAAAGCCTACTCGACATCAACTAAACTTTACTCAACATTAACTATTTTACTTGACATACACTAAAATAAAATTTTACTCAGCTCCAATTGATTTTTTGCTGGGCTTGCACTGACTTTTCTTGGCACTTACTGTCCACTCGATCAAGCTTTGTAGACAAAATTTGTTATACTTGTTCTTCTAAACTTGCTTAGTGTAACCAACCTTCTCAACCTTAAGTAGATTATCAATGCTTTATGTTACCACTATCTTAGCTAATTCTTGTACTCCTTTTCATATCATAACTCAACCTTTCCTCTAGGTGCTATTGTGATATGTTTTGGTCAAATCCTCTATAATTAATCAAATAAGTAATAGTACTTGAATCATGTAAGTAGTTATCTTACCAACAAATAACAGGTTTGACATTAGTGACAAAACAACGATTGAAACACATTTATCATATATTTGTGTCAATCTATTTTTTTCAACAATGTCCCTTTTCAACAACAAGATGGATTAGGCCATGGGACTGATTGCTTTGTAGGTATATGACATTTTACAATTTTATCTTGATGGGTGCACTACTCCTCAAGATATGTGGACTAAGGTAGAGGGATTATTTGATATTTTCAATGAGTTTAGGGAACTTCAAATTGAGGTAGAGCTTACATCACTTGTACTTGATGCTTTTCCCTCCATTGAGGACATTTTGATGAAGTTTAAACAATAGAAATCTTTGTTATATGACTGTGGGAAAATGAAGACTAATAAGGAGTGAATTTATCTAATTTTTTCAAAAATTTGAGAAAACTTTCAGATTTTCTCTTCTACTTCTATTCCACTATAGATTCTTTGGGTCCTAGATTTATCATGCACCTTTGAGGTATTATGTGATCAGTTGACTAGAGAGAAGGCCAAGCTTACATAGTTGGACTCTCTAATAGGATCAAAGAACCAAGCATTGGTTTCTTAGACATCTACAAGGAAGACAAAGTAAAAACCAAAGCCCAAAATAGATTTAGCTAGTATTGAGAGTTCCTTGAAGCTATCTTCTACCGCAAATTCACTAAAATCCACTATGAAGGGTAAAGCATCTAAGTTTGGAGAGTCTTCCTCCAAGACTAAGAATTTTATATGTGATCCTTGTAGTTTTTGTGGCAAGGAAGCACATCTAGTTTCCAGGTGTCATAAATGTCTTGAGGCTTTTGAGGAGGCCATGAAACAAGACAATGTTTCTTCTGTAAAGCCATCACCTCTTTCTTCTAGGAAATGCCATGCTCTTTCCACATGGGCCTTATCTTCCCTTGCTAATTGGATTATAGATTCAAGTGCTTTTTAATATATTTAACACTCACCTGATTTGGTTACTTCAATTATTTAAAGTGTTACTACACATATTTTAGTTGGCAACTCTACAAAAACTACAGTTTCAGGTTCTGGCACTATTACTTTGGATGGTGGTTCTCTACAAAATGTTCTATTAATTCCAACCATTTCTATGAATCTTTTGTCTATCTATCTGATTTATCATTATATCTTTGGTAAGATAGTTAATTTCTCACCACATGATGTGGTTATTTGAGACCTCCATGATCCTAATTTGGTTTATGCTACTAGGAGTGTTGATTTATAGTCTCACTTATATCAGTTTGATAGCTTTGAGAGATCTAATTCTCTAGGTGTTTCTCTTCTTGCTCATGTAGACACAGCGAGAAAGATTTGGCATAAGAATTTTTTCCATGCCAACTACAAATATCTATAGGAGATGAGTACATAGGAATTAGTGATTGGGCTACCTCAAATCTCTTGTACTAAAAATGTTTGTTGAGGTTGTGTACTTAAAAAATATCATAGAGATCCTTTTTTGACAGGTATATCCTCATGTGTTAAGGTACCATTGGAGTTCATACACAATGATCTTATGTCATTCCCCACTCCATCTTTTTCTAGTGTTTGATATGTACTTACCTTCATAGATGACTTCTCTAGATACACATGGGTGTACTTCTTGAAGTACAAGTCTGATGTCTTTGATTCATTTCAAATTATTTAAGACATTTATGGAAAGTAGCCTAGTCTTTCTATTAGATGTACATGCACTAACAATGGAAGGAAATATGTGAATTAGTCTTTCAAATATTTTTTCTCTAAACATGGTTCACAACATCAATTTGGAGTTCCCCATACCCCTCACTAGAATGAGATTTCTAAGAGAAAGAACAAGGCATTATGAGAGATGGCCAATTGTATAATATAGTCTCAAGCTATGAGCTCTTTATTTTGGGCTAAGGCTATCAATTGTGCAAACTATATTTAGAATTGGATTTCTCATAAGGCATTGTGATATTTGACTCTTGAGGAGGCTTGGATTCATGTCAAGCCCAAGATTTCTACATTTTGTATTTTTTGTAGTGAGGCTTAGGCATTTATTCCAAATGCTCAGAGGAAAGCCATGGAGAGGAAGAGTTGAATACTCATATTTTTTTGGATACTATGAGGATGTGAAGGCATACAAGTTGTTAGATCCTAATTCCAAAGTGGTCTTATTTTGGCAAGATGTCTAGTTTGATGAGTGTTATCCTCTAATGGAGCCTCCATCACCAGCTTCTCCTTCACTTCCTAATAATTAATCTTATTCTCTATAGGATTATTTATCTTTTGAGGAAGATCTTGATGAAGATCTACCTTCCCCTCCTCCCCTTTATTTTCCATGAGTACCCAAGTGGGCTCATGATACTATCGATGTAGCTACACCTATGGCCAGAGATCCTTCAAATTCTTGTCACACTCATGCTCAAACATTTGGTAATGGAATATTGAGTCATGCCATTTTAGATGATCCATAGAGGTTATCATAGGAGATAGAAAATTTAGATCGAGATAAGGCTATGGATGAGGATTACTCCTCTTTGACAAAGAACCACAATTGGGATCTTTATCGTCTTCCAAAAGGAAGAAATTTTGTTCTATCTAGGTGGGTGTATCGTACCAAGTATGTTGTAGATGGTTTTATTGATCAGATTTTGTAGATGTAGGGTATTGATTACTCTAAGAACTTTTCTCATATTGCCAAGATGAATTCTATTCACCTTGTACTCTCTCTTACAGCTTCTCAGGGATGGAAAATTTTTCAAATGGATGTGAAGAGTGTCTTTTTTCATGGAGACCTACATGAGGAGATCTATATGGAGTAGCCTCAAGGTTTTGTGTAGGACTCTTCTATGGTGTGTAGACTTTAGAGGTCCTTGTATGGTCTCAAACAAGACCCTCAGGATTGGTATGAGAAGATGGATTCCTTCTTGCTTGCATTACACTCCACACACTATCATTTCGATTCTACAATGTAAAATCAACATCATGAAGCTGATCTACTAATACATGTGCTATATGTTGATGATCTCATTATTACAGGTAGCTCACCCTCCATGATTCAAAGTGTTCAACGAGCTTTGAGATAATAAAACTTTGAATTATACACTATTTTTTGGGCCTACGGGTTGTTCAGTCTTTGGATGGGATAGCCATGCTCCAGTAGAAGTATGCTCTTGATATGCTTCAAAGATTCAACATGCTTGCTAGCAAGCTTGCTCCCACATATTTTTAGTGGGGTATTGTTTTATCTACCACTTGCTCTACTCCTACAGTACATTCAACTTTATAAACAACTATTGAAATTATGGGTGTAGTACACATTGCATAATATTGTTCTATTGTATTATTTTATTTTATCCTAGGAGAACCTAGATGGACATGCAACATGTAAAGATTTACATGGGATATACTTGATGATTTGTATTGTAACATTGTGATAATATTTGATGTAATTATTTAATATTGGGGAAAATAATTAAATGTCCAATATTAAATGTGGGATCAATGGGTTAACTAGCACATAGTTTTGGCACATGGTTTGTGTAATACCACTTGGTGGTTCTATGAGACTTGTTACTATATAGGAAATCAAAAGGGTATTTGTAGAGAAGACAAAAGGAAAAAAGACAAAAAGTAAATTCGAGAAAGACAAGGCTTGACAGGTTAGACAATGGAGCATTTGTGAAAGTTGGAATCATGGCATGGAATGTGTGGATTCATACTAGTTCACATGGATTTCTTGGTTGTGTCTATGGATTTGAAGGCTTCTATGATTGTATTGCAATGGTGTTTTTTCAAATAATACATAGTGATGGATGTTTTTGAAGGTTGGTTTTTCCATCAATGAGGGTTTCCTAGGGTATATCTTGTGTCACATTTTTGTGGGTATGTTGTCTATTTTTTTGCATGTGGATTTTAATTACATATTTATTTCAGATCTATTATGAAATATGTGGAAACAATAATTTTTTTTTTGCAAGTTTCATTACAAGTGGTATCAAAGCTATGGTTTTCTTGTTGTAACCTTAGATTAAATCCATGAGAGGATAAAAAAAGGGAAATATATATGGGTTTCATTGGTAGTTTATTACAGATTTGAGGGCTTTGGATTTGTCGTTATGATAAGATGTTCGAATATTTTTTGGGCATTTGAAATTATTGGTCAAAAGAGCATTTCAAATATTTCATTTAAATGAGGGTTTTAGGGGAGAGCCTAATGAAATGACCTCTTAGGCAAAAAAAAACCTCACCGTTAGATTTAGGTTGGTTTTTCCATAAAGTTTGATATAATATGTCGTAGTTTGACCATGTTGATAGAAAATGCAAGAGCTTATTTTTTTCATCCTATGATGACCGTCAAATTTAATATTGTCAAAATTTTCACTGCAAAAAAAACATTCTCTGTGAAATTGGTAAAAAGATTGCCTTAGTAAAAAGGCCATAACTTTCACTCAGGATATTGGAGTTTGGACTTCTCATAGTCATTGGAAAGATAATTAAAAGGAATACAACTTGGTGCAGGTTTTATTTTATGATTTTGATATTTTGTCAATTTTTAAAAGCCCAAAAGTTAGACATTGTTTATTTTGAGTGCATATTTGGGCATAACTGGGGCATATAGAGTTAGATTTTGGACTTTGAGTAGTTGACAAAAAGATATTAAAGAGCTCTAAAAATTGGTTCAAATTTATTGTAGGTTTAGTATGATTTATTTTGTGATATATTGACTATGGTAACATTGTGAGTTTATGTCATTTTATATTTTGGAGATTTGAGATTTGATGTCATTGTATACTCAAGATGTATTTAAGATTGGTCTCATGATTATATAGTTATTAGTGTTTGATTTGGATATGTATGATGACTTGTTGGATATACAAGTTGTGCAGTGTTGTAAGTGGTCTATACTTATAGGTTGTATTTTGTGGCTTGGATATGGGTTGTCTTTGCCCATTGTTCTTTCATTATTGATGCATATTAAGATTGGTGGCTTATATTTGGGTTTTCTATGCACTTAGTTACACAATTTTTTGATTTTTGTTCATGTACAAGGGATGAGATATTGTGACTAGGTATAATCATGGTAGAGGATTGTGGTTGACTTTTTTATTCTGGCAAGATGGACACTTTGAGAGTTAGTTTCTTAGTTCATGGATGCAATCATGGTGTCAGAGATTTTGGCATGAAATGATTGGATATACAGGTATATCCTTGATGTTTATTAGCTTGGATTCCTAATTTGGTTATGATGGTATATATTCTTAGTTGAGGATCATGGTTGTTTTGTTTATTTTGAGGAGCTCATGATGTGCACTTTGAGTTCTACAGTATTTTGATGCCTTGCTTGATTCTCATGATTAGATGATGGTTTCTCATTGTGATGTCATAGATATCTTAGATATATGATTTAGTGGGAGCTTGTGACAATCATGAGGTGCCTATGTGGGATTAGTTCTTGGGTTGGTTTGTATCTTCTTCGTTTGGAGATCTTGGTTTCACTTGGTACTGACACTTTGGTTGTGTGTATGTGTAGACCTAGAGGATCTTCATATAGGAGATGGATTTTATAATGTCATGAGTGACTAAGTACTATGGTTGAGTGGGATTTTTTGGCATTGATATATTTATTAAATATTTGTAGATATTGGAGGTTTTCCTTAGATCCCATTGCTGCAAAAAAATCTTTGAAATTTTCATGATGCACTTGTTATCTTCATGGGGTGTGGAGATGGTTGCATCTTGAGGAATCATGGGGTTCTTGGTAAAGGTGTGGTTTATGATTTCCTTTGACATGTTATCCTTGGTTTTAGGATGGTTTCATTATCATGTCATGGTATACTCTTGATACATTTTTAGAGCTTTGACATGTTATGGTATGTTCATATGGAACTTGTTATCTCTTTGGTTAAGATGGTTTAGATCATGTTGTCATGTTTATATTCCTAAGTCCATGGTTGGAACTTTGACATTGATCTTGGTTTAGTTTCTTGGTATTGAGTACATTGAATTTGTTGGATACTTCATGATATTTCTATGTTGCATTTGGAGTTGGCATGTATTGATTGGTCACAGATGCTCATGGATATTGAGAGATAGTGGTGATGACGATTTCTCTTAGATTAGAGAATTATTTTTTGGGACGGTTGATAGTTTGAGAAGGAAGCTTGAAAGACATTCACCTAATATGGACTTGAGAGGATATTGTTCTTATATGATTCTTGGTTGGAGACTTGGATATCTTGATGAATATTCTCATTCCCTACTCTTGATCTACTCATCGGGTTTACTACTTGAGAGGTATAGCTCATTGTTACTCTCAAATGCATTATTTTTATGCTTATCTTTCATGGATATGGATCTTGAGATATGGTACATGAGTTATTTTTGGAGGGTTCATTTGAAAGGTGGGTTAGCATTAGTTATCTTCTTGCGCATATGATTTTTGTTATTTTGGTTGAGTTTGGGAGATGGTTTTATGTTGGGCATATTACTTGGATTAGCAATGGTTATTCCTTGGTTTAGGTATGGTTTATGAGTTTGATCTTCTTGTGAGAGGCTTACATCTATGATTAGTTATATGGTATGGTTTGGGGGTTGTTGTGGCTTCTTGGTTGATTTTTTTATGGAGGAGATCTTACTTGCCACAATTTACATCTAGAGGTGTGTGTAGAAGGACATGATACAAGTTATGATTTGCATGGTTTCTCTTTGGTCTTGTTTATCTTTCTGGATGTTTGGTTTCACCACTAGTACATTTGAGGTCATTTTTCGACCAATATAGGTCCAATTTTTGACCAAAGTTAGACTAAATTTGATGAACCCATTGGTCAAATTTTTTCTCATTGAAATTTTGACCAATAAGTTGGTCAAAAACTTTCAAACATGTTGGCCCAAGTTCTTCCAAGCATTGTTTGAAATTTTGACCAATGCTGGTAGAAAACTGCACAACATTGGTCAAAATTTCAACCAATGTTTGGTCGAAAACTACCAAGAAATAGTCAAAATTTTGACCATGCTTGGTCATAATCTGCCAAGCATTGGTCAAAGTCTACTAAGCATTGGTCAAGATTTCAACCAATGCTTGGTCAAATTTTTTTTGAGGTTCACACTTATTTGGGTCCACTTTAGCAATGGCCCTTCCTATGAAATTGTTGTCTAAAACCTTTCTAATGAGATAATGTGTAATGAGCTCTTCATCAGTAGGATGGAACGTGAATCCAAGAGGCAATTGTGCATCACCCATATCATGATTGTAACTAAAGTTAAGAACTTCTATTATTGTATTCTCTTCCCTATCACCCATATTCATTTCCTTTGCTATGGGAAAAAGGGAAGATAATTCAATAATAGAGGCTCTTAACTTTAGTTACAGTCATGATATTGTTGAGATAATGTGTGTTACACACATTGCATAATATTGTTATTTTATTATTTTATTTTGTTATGTAATGTTGTGCCTAGATGGACGTGCAACATGTAAAAATTCCCATGGAATATTCTTGATTAGTTGTATTGTAACATTGTGAAAATATTTTATGTAATTATTTAATATTGGGGGAAAAGAATTAAATGCCCAATATTAATGTGGGGTCAGTGGGTTAAGTAGCACATGGTTTTAGCACATGGTTTATGTAATACCACTTAGTGGTTTTGTGGGACTTGCTACTATATAAGCAGCCACAAGGGTAGTTGTTGTGTGAGAGAGAGAGAGAGACAAGGAGAAGACAAAAGGCAAGAGTCGAGTAGGACAAGGCTTGACAGGTTAGCCAAGGGAGCATTTGTGAAGGTTGAAAGCATGGCATGGGATGTGTGGATTCATGCTTGTTCACATAGTTTGCTCGGTTGTGGCTATCACCATGAAGGCTTCCATGGTTGTATTGCAATGGTATTTTTTGCTGAATAATACATGGTGATGGATGCTTTTGGAGGCTGGGTTTTTCCTTCAATGAGAGTTTCCCAGGGTATATCTTGTGTCTCAATTTTGTGGGTATGTTGTCTATTCTCTTGCATGTGGATTTTAATTCCGTGTTTATTTCAGATTTATTATGGGTTATGTGGAAACGGTTATTCTTTGTTGCCAAGTTTCTTTACAAATGGTATTAGAGCTATGGTTTTATTATTTGTAACCCTAGATTGAATCCATGGGAATGCATGAGAGGATAAAAGAAAAGGGCAAGATATATGAATGATTTATTGCAGGTCTGAGGGTTTTGGATTTGCTATTATGATGGGATGTTAAAATATTTGGGCATGTAAAATTGTTGGACAAAAGAGTTTTTCGGATGTTTTATTTAAATGAGGGTTTTGGGGGGTAGCATGCATAAATGACCTCTTGGGTAAAAAAAGACCTCACCATTGGATCTGGGTCAACATTTCCATAAATTTTGATATATAATATGCCCTAGTTTGGCCATGTTAAGAGGAAATGAAAGAGTTTTTTGGTTTTAGCCCATGATGGCCGTCAAATTTAATCCCGTCGGAATTTTCGTCACTGGAAAAAAATGAAAAATGAAAAATTGTACTGAAAATGGTAAAAAGACTGTCTTAGTAAAACGACCATAAATTTCTCTCAGAATATCAAATTTCAGAGTTCTTATAGGCGTTGGAAAGCTAATTCAGAGCACTACAAGATGGTGTAGGTTTGGTTCTATGATTTAAAAATTTTGTTAGGTTTTCAGAGCCCTAAAGTCAGATGTTATTTATTTTGAGCACGGATTAGGGCATAACTTGGGCATACGGAGTCGGATTTTGGACTTCGAGTAGTCAACAAAAAGCTCTTGGAGAGCTCTACACATTGGTTCAGATTTGGTGCAGGTTTGGCATGATTTATTTGTTGATATATTGATCTGAATAGTTTATAGGTATGTTTTGACTATGGTAACATTGTGAGTTTATGGCATTGGAGATTTAAGTTTTGATGTCATTGTATACTCAAGTTTGGTCTCATGATGATATGGTTATCAATGTTTGGTTTGGATATGCATGATGACTTGTTGGGTCTACAAGTTGTGTAGTGTTGTAATCGGTCTATACTTACAGGTTGCATTTATAGCTTGGTTATGGGTTGTCTTTGCCCATTGATCTTTCATTATTGATGCATATTCAGATTGGTGGCTTGGATTTGGGTTGTCTATGCCCTAAGTCACATGATTTACTATTTTCTTCATGTAGAAGGGATGAGATGTTGTTACCAGGTACAGTCATGGTGGACTTGAGAGGAGATTGTTCTTAGATGAGTCTTGGTTGGAGACTTGGGTATCTTGATGAGCATTCTCATTCCCCACTCTTGGTCTACTCGGCGGTTTGCTACTTGAGAGGTATAGCCCATTATTTTCTCTCAGTTGCATTATATTTATGCTTGTCTTTCATGAATATGGATCTTGAGCTATGGTACATGAGTTAGTTCTGGAGGGTTCATTTGAGAGATGGTTAAGCATTGGTTATCTCCATGTGCATATGTTGTTATGCTGGTTGAGTTTGGGAGATGGTTTTATATTGGGCATTTTCCTTGGATTAGGAATCGTTATTCCTTGGTTTAGGAATGGTTTTATTGAGTTTGATCTTCTTGTAAGAGGCTTACATCCATGATTAGTTATATGGTATGGTTTGGGTGTTGTTGAGGCTTCTTGTTGGGGTTTTATGGAGAAGATCATACTTGCATAGTTTACATCTAGAGGTGTGTGTAGAAGGACATGATACAAGTTATGATTTGCATGGTTTCTCTGGTCTTGGTTATCTTCCTAGATGTTCAGTTTTGCCTACATTGGATTTGAGATTGGTTAGAGATTGTGATCACTGGTTTGTTCTCATGCATGTCATGTGAGAGATGACATGGTTATTTCTTTATCTCTTTCCTTTGTTGGTTGTGGAGAATTTGGGAGACTATTGGAGACTTGTTATGAGAGTTGCAATTTATGTATTATGGATGTCCTTGATACTACATGGATTCACTTCTTTGAGATGTGTTGAGTGGATTGGTTATAGATTTGACATTATCTTTTGCAGTGGGAGCTTCTTGGTATATATGTGGCAGGTATTTCTCTTGAGGCTTGTGATTGCAGGTTGCAGATTGGATATGTTGGTGATACAAGATTCACTTGTTATACCTTTGAGGTATGGATAGTTGGATGGGTTTGGCACTTGATGTGGGTGCTATTTCAGCTATGGATATTTTGACAACTACGGATACATGTGATTACCTTTGGATCGGGTTATTTGTGCTTGGAATTTTAGTTGGTACAAGATTTTATGATCTTCTAATGTGACAGGTTGGGTGATTTTCTCTTTGGATGGCTTTTATGTATGTCCAGTGGGAGTGGCATAATAGGAGGTGAGATCATTCATGTTCGAGATGCTGGATACTTTGATTTTGTTGCGGGTACCAGGATGGAGCACTTGGTGTATTTTGATCCATGATGGTGGATGTGTTGGGAGGGATTGTTCCCTTGTTTATTTATGTGGCTACGGATTGACCCTATGCAATGTATACAACAAGTGGGAGATTGTTGAGATAATGGGTGTTGCACACATTGCATAATATTGTTATTTTATTATTTTATTTTGTTATGTAATGTTGTGCCTAGATGGACGTGCAACATGTAAAGATTCCCATGGAATATTCTTGATTAGTTGTATTGTAACATTGTGAAAATATTTTATGTAATTATTTAATATTGGGGAAAAGAATTAAATGCCCAATAATAATGTGGGGTTAGTGGGTTAGGTAGCACATGGTTTTAGCACATGGTTTATGTAATACCACTTAGTGGTTTTGTGGGACTTGCTACTATATAAGCAGCCACAAGGGTAGTTGTTGTGTGAGAGAGAGAGACAAGGAGAAGACAAAAGGCAAGAGTCGAGCGGGACAAGGCTTGACAGGTTAGCCAAGGGAGCATTTGTGAAGGTTGAAAGCATGGCATGGGATGTGTGGATTCATGCTTGTTCACATAGTTTGCTCGGTTGTGGCTATGGCCATGAAGGCTTCCATGGTTGTATTGCAATGGTATTTTTTGCTGAATAATACATGGTGATGGATGCTTTTGGAGGCTGGGTTTTTCCTTCAATGAGGGTTTCCCAGGGTATATCTTGTGTCACAATTTTGTGGGTATGTTGTCTATTCTCTTGCATGTAGATTTTAATTCCGTGTTTATTTCAGATCTATTATGGGTTATGTGGAAATGGTTATTCTTTGTTGCCAAGTTTCCTTACAGATATGGGTGATGCACAACTGCCTCTTGGATTCACATTCCATCCCACTGATGAAGAGCTCAAAACACATTATCTCATTAGAAAGGTTTTAGACAACAATTTCATAGGAAGGGCCATTGCTGAAGTGGACCTCAACAAGTGTGAGCCTCAGGGAGGGTTGAATTCCCTCCTTTATTATTCACTATCTGTATAATCCCACACACCCATTTGATCTCAAATGATGATATGTACTAAATGCTGAGTGTCTGTGCTGAGTACTCCAAAACCATCCATTTTATGCCTTCATTTGTACACAATGTCTTTCTAGTATCTTTCTACTCGTACACCCAATTCATTTCATATGATCATCTGAAAATTGTGTCACTCTAAGCTCTCAACTATTTCCTCTTGATTGATCATCTCATAACTTCTGAATGAGAGCTTTGGGATAAGGTATAGGCATCCATCAAAGTATAAAGGATTTTGTCAGACGGTGTAGATGAAGTAGTAGCATTTGCCTTAGGAGACATGCTTGCAAAATGGAAGCATAGATAAGTCATGTGAACTATTTGACAAGATGCTTGAATGTAATGTGCTCATCAAAACCCATGGTTACTGGATATGCAAAAAATAGATATATTGTGATGCATGCAAAATATGGAATCCTAGACGAATGGTTCAATTGAATCCTCCTCTTGGAGGAAGGCTAGAACAAATACATAGTTCAATTGAATGGTCTATAGATACCATCAGGATCAACATTTTGAGCAATCTATTAGGATCTTGAATTTCCACCCACACATTAATGAGGCTTGGCTCAAGCACTTCTTTTGGTGTTTGAACATAACCAATGCTAGTAATAAGCAACAAATTCTATATTAGAGTTCAACTATGGCAATTCAAATACTGTTTGCTTCATGAAGAATTATCAAGACTTGTCCTGAAAAGTTGATATCAGTTTTTATTAAATGCAATGATCAATTCCATCAAAGCTAAGCCACAATGTCAAAAACCTCATGCCAAACAAATATTTAATGCCCATTCACCATTACATTGAAAGTGAGAAATGAAAATCTACTATTCCCTCAAAACATTTAGGTGCTGAAACAACTCATCTAGTGATATCCAATTGATTAAATGGTTTCCAACCAACAAAACATTTTTGAATCTAAATCACATAGTTCAAGTGAAAGAAAAATGTCTCTTTTACATTAAAGAATTTAATAGTTGAATTTCCATCAATGGACACAAATACTGAAGGAATGAAATCTGATTTTAGCAATCCACAATATCTAAATTGTAAAATTAACCTGCTAACTAAAAAAATACCAAAGAGAATGTGGGACATCCATCATCATGTATCTTCGAGGCTCCATGAATGAAGGATTTGGCTTCATAAACTTTAAAGAAAAGTGACGATAATCTCCATAACGATGACTAGAATTTTTGGGCTGCGTCTAGGGCATGCATGATCAATCCTTAATAAATAGTGGCTTACCACCCACTCTTTGTTGATTTGAATTTGTCTTTTTTTTAAATCTTTGTATTATGGCTATTATCTATTATCAACCAATTCTCAATCTATATATAGGACTATTGGTACTGATCAAATAGCTAGAAAGAAGGAGAAAGGGCAACACCATGCCTTGTCAAGATGACACTATCACTTTTCATTGATGATCTTAGAGGATCTCTCAAAAAAAAATGAACTCAACTTTCCTCTATTCAAAATGATTTCAAGCTTAAGAACACAGAATTTGGGCACACATAGACAAGGAGATGGAAGATATGGAGTGGCTAGGAACATAGGTTGAGTAGACGACTACAACAGAACTAGCATGAAATGATAATCTCCACAAAGGCACTCTAAAGAATTGGGGAACATTGATTACATCAATAATCAATCCATCTTGACAAGTGGTTTGCAAACCACCTATCATTGGATCAAAGTCTATTTTCAAATTTTTTTCTCCTTGTATTAAGGGTACTACTATTACATTTTTTCATCCAATTCTCGATCTGTGTATGATTGTAGGCAGTTGGCATATTCTTTACAGGGCCTATGGGAATATTGATAGGCAACCATTACCATTAAATAGATTTCCAAACAATCTTTGATTTCATTTGTACTCAAAGCTTAACAATTTCACAACTATCCATTACTTAAAATGATAAAATAGTACTTTTAAGGCCAAGTGTAAAATCTATGAGAATGGAATGGTTTGAGTTATACCTGAGCATTGACCATGTACTACTACCAGAGATGCCTACTTTATTATTCCTCTAGTAACAATGCCTCATGTTGGATCTTGCCAGACTTTATACAGATCTTGAATGAGCTCCTGTCGGTGTGCCCACTAATACATTTGGCATCGATTTGTGATGGCAATGTGTCGCAATTATGACAAAAATGTGTTGCCACTGTGAAAGTAATAGACATCATTGTTTTTTAGTCACAAATTATGACATCTATCTTATTTCATCACAATTACGACGCCTATCCGTCACTATGCAAACACTTAATTGTGACATCAATACTGTCACAATTCTTGTGGCTAACATCATAATTGTGACGAAAACCCTAGGAATTGCGGTGATAGTTGACCACTTTATTGTGACATCAACATCGTCACAATTCTTCTGGTCGACATCGTAATTGCGACGAAAACCCCAAAAATTGTGATGGCATTTGCCGTTGCAACTACAGAACCCCGTTGCACTTCTTGTGGATGATGTCGCAATTGTGAGAGACACCCAAGGAATTGCGACGGTAGATGTCATCGCTGCTACAGCATCCCCATCGCAATTCTTGAGGTGGACGTCGCAATTGTGATGGATACAAAGGAAAACAAAAAAAAAAAAATTTCCTTGGTTATATTCAGTTGTCAATACCTACCGATACTGACCACCCCTGTCAATCAGTTTTCAATACAGTTATTTTTCCATATAGGCAAGGATTGCTAGGCTAGATTGAATTAAGAAAGAAGGCACTAAAAATACATTACAAGAAGATATGGAGTGCAAGATTGATAACATAAGACAAAAAGTGGAGTTATTTGTAGTCTTATACAACTCACGACTTAGAGCTATTACAATTAGATCCTTCTTCTTCCTCACACACTTTTCACTCATCTCATCATTGTTTTATCCCTTGGGATAGAATCCTCCATCATCATCCTTTGTATTACCACATGTTCATTCCTTTTCATTTTTCAGAAGTCTTTAGATCTCAATAAATACTTTGCATCATAGATTATATGTTATCTCATCTTTAAAAGGTCTTAGAACTCATCTTGCACTTTGCAATTCCTATCACATCATCTTGCATAACACCCTTAGGTGCATCATCATTTCATGCCACCCACCACACATCAAAAATAAAATAAAATGAAGAAGAAAGACATGGATCTAAATCCTAGTATTGGTGTGGAAAGAACAAAACTTAGTCCATAGACCGTCCTAGTGATATCTGAGCCACCTCCCTAATAGATGAATGAATTGAGACCTATTGCATATATCTTAGAGGTTTTCATGAAACAAATGAGAAACAAAATCCTTATCAATGTATTTATTTCCACTTGACCCATGGGGATTACCATAATAATGTATAAACCCACTTCAGACAATGATAGTAATTCATGATTGAAAGCATTCACACAGTTGATGCCTAAACAAATATGGTGCCTAGGTGAGTAGTAGTCTTGAGAAGTGTTAGTGAACAGATTTTCCTTCGAGAAAATGTATGCAATTCTGACCCTAAATGCCTAAGTGAGAGGACAAACTAACACTAACAGTTGGATAGGTTATCATGGATTGATAACCTTCCTCTAAATTTTTATTGGGTATAGCTCCCCGTGTGAAATATTCAATGAATCAAATGTGAATGCTTTTACCAGAAAGCATAAAAGGATAACAAACATCTACCTATAAATATAGTGTAGATGCGGGAAAAACTACACAACTACAAGAAATTAAATAGTAAATGACACAAAGTCCATTCACCCTAACATGCTACAAAAGACGAAGTCAAGAAACACATTATCCATCTTCTTGAGAAAGTGCAGAAATGAAGATATAACAACATATTTCAAAGAAAACTAAAGTGACACAAAGATCACAATTAGTGGAAAGTAGATTTCTCAAACTCAAAGTTTTGACAAACAATTAACTCTCAAGTCTCCCTCCTCTGAAAGCATAAAATGCATCACTATTACAATCACCATTAATAAAATCATGAGGTTTTCTTTGCATTTTAAACAAAATACAACTCTCTTGACACATAGTTCAGAAAGAAAAGAAAGAAAACCCTAGCTCTGCTTCCCACGGCCTGCACAAGAAAATGAGCTAATGCTTGAAAAATCTAGAAAAGTTTTCCCCCCTTTGCTGAAGCACAAAGTCTACAGTTCCAGAGAGAAAGATCTGTGTCACCCCCTTATCATTGTATTCATAGCCTCTGTTCTACTGTAGCTCAAAGTCTCCCAGCCAAAATTCAGAAAATTATAACCCCTTCTAAATACCTCTGTCCTTTATTTATTCTTCTCTTTGTCCGTCTCCATTCCTTGTCTCGTAACTGATTCTTGGAAGTCTCTTTTGTTTAATCTTCCCTTCCCTTTTTAATATCTCCCAGTAGTTATAATGTTTGACTCTTTATTAAACATTAGGTAACAAGTCTAATGACATATATCATTAAAGTTGTGATATAATACATAACCTTTTCCATTTTGTCCTGAAAAGATTATACGAGAGATATGTTTATAACCCAAAATTTTTATATATCCTGATAATTATAATGTTTAATAAAACATTATAATTTTATTTGTTTCTCTCCAAACTCTTACTTAGACACTTGCCATATATCTGCATTATGTGAAAAGTTTACATATGCCACTTGTCATTTGAATAATCTATTTTAAAACAAAATACTTAAGATGCTGGGCGGATTTGACGTAATTCTGGCAGTAAAAATAGGCCTGATTTAGGGGGGCATAACTAATCATTGCACCATTAGATCTTGCTGAATTTTGGATATGTTATTAGAATCCTCGTTCTCCACATTCTCACCAAGGCGATTTTGAAAATAATGTCTCAGTCAAAAGTTATTGGTCACTGTTTGAGGGTCTATATGACTGTTAGAAAATCCGACTTGCTGAATTACACTTCCCAGCTACTGATCATTGATCCACCATCTTGAAAATGTCTCCCTATCTGCACATATTTCTTGGGTTTGTATAAAACCAAGAAGCTTGGTTTTAAAGCAAGCACAGTATAACATGAATGTTAGAATGTCGTAACTTCAAATTTGTGGATCTGTTATCGGATATGAATGCAGCATGATGAAATTTCTTCCTCAACACAAAGATAATATGTTTACCAACAACACTGCCCCAATCATACAAAAACACAAGGAGGTCCTCTCTCTTTCTTCACAACAATGACATAAATGCTTTGGTGGTGTTTTCTAATTCATTTGTAACAGTTGCATGGTGAAGAGAAGCATCCAAAGCCATTACACAGAATTGATATTCAAATGATAGAACTTGAGAAAGATAAACTTGACCAGATCCTACATCAATTATGCAGCGCACACCAATATTGGGGGTCTTAGTTCCTCTATGTTTCTTAATAAAGGTTGACCATTCAATGCACATACGTTCTACCTTCCTTATCCCTTGTATGCTGATTACTTATAATCATTTATGACTTTTATCATTCTTGTGATGGGGAAGGAAAATGGTAGACATTCTTTTATATAACAGTCCCAATGGTGCACATTATTAATATTTCTCTGGGTGCTATCTTATGTATCCACCCAACCAATATTTGATTTCGGGTTAATGCAATGGCGAACATTGTGATTCTCCTTTCCAACAACTCAAACTTCTCTTCAATGTTGTTATACATATAATGACATCACTGGTGATATCCTTCTGGTCACATCATTCCTAGATTGAGGCTCGGCTGTGTCATCTTTAGCAGATTCATCTAAAATATCCTTATTGAATACAAAAGTTGAGCTTCCATCCATCAAGTTGCCTTTTGAACTCAAACAATGAAGTGTGGCAATGTTGAAGTTGCTAAGCTTTGATAATTATATTCTAAATGTCCTTGCTATGCCACCTCAAACCAATGAGTCTAAACTTCATTTATATTGAACCTGCAGGATGGGTTATTTGAACCATTAAACCATTCTAAACTACTGTGAACTACTTCGAACTTCTGTTCGAAGTGGTTTGAAGAGGTTCAACATCTAAAACTAAATTCTGAAATTGTGAAACTTCTTGTGAAGTCCTCTGAACTTGGATTAAATGATCCTTATACCTTTGCTCTGAATCATTGAACTTGACAACCTTAAGCCTGATCTGAGTCTGCATGTTGAACCAACAAACCAACTTGGACCTCTGAACCATCGAACTACTTTGAACTACTTTGAACTTCAGTTTGAAGTGGTTCAACAACTCTAAACTTGAAGCTTTGAAATTGTGACCATATTGGGTACTAACAGGGGCTCTAACCGCAGGACTGATTTTGATGCAAAATCAGAGAACTCCAGTAATCTCTGGGAAAAGAATAGTGCATTATCCATGGGTAAATAGAGTCAACAAGGAGAGAAGATTGGGAGCTGCTTGTAGAGAGGGTGGAGGGGAGCAGGGCAACATGAACAAACCAAAACCAACAACAAACCAAAACTACCAGCAAGCCTAAAGCTTGCGCATTATTCCAACTACCACTATGCACAACAAAAACTTATTTACAATATTTACAAAGGTAGGAAAAGAACCTACCAAGAGAATCAAAAGAAAGAAGAAGCTATGCAAATCCATTTACTGGCTTAGGGAAGTAGGAGCCTTTTTGAATTAGCAAAGCATACCTCAATGGAACAGCTCCAAACCATTGCTTGATGATGACTCTTTTAATACCGAACTTCAAAATGACAAGATGCATGCATATGCTGAACCAATTCTCTTTTCCAAAAAGTTGTGACTCATCATAGTACTCATCTCCATTGAAGAATTGATCCTTCAAATTGGTAGGATCTGATTGCACTTTAGGCTGAAAAATATTAAATGGAAAAGCCTCACCAAAAGATGATGTGTAATCCTCAGAAATATCGTCATGCAAGTTCAACTCCTGTACATGGCCATGACTAGTTTGTAGCCATAATGATGCCTCCTTTAGCATAGGATCAGCTCTTAGATATATATCTCCTTCACTTCTTTCAAGGAACCAACTATCATCATTCATATCACAAATCCCATCCCTCTCTCTTTTCAGAATGTCATCACATATCTCAACATTTCTTTTACATTCCAAATCAACAACATTATGCACAGATGAATGAGAACGAAAGTTTTCAATACATGCTTCATTCTGGAACTGATTTGAATAGGTACCTAAGGTATGATTAGGAAAAAGATCCAACTTAAGTGATGGCACATACATACCTATGGTTTCTTCTTCTTCATAGGTGAGATTTTCACATGACGTTTCAACAGAGTTTTCACCTGGCCAGGGACTATTGAACAGATTTTCATTATTTAAGTGTGAATCTTGAAACTAGAAAAGATGATTTTCTTTGATAGAAGTATTCTCATCAAACCCCATCAGCATGAAAAGTGGATTAAGGTGACTCCAAAAAATTTTATCCTCATTAGCATATGACACCTTACTATCAACACAAGTTTCAAAAGAGGAATATGATATAGCTTCAGCATCACATATGATAGATTCTTTAACTGGCTGATTACAATTTTCAAAATGCAAAGAATCATCAATATTCATTCTTTCAGTGTGACTAGACTCCTAAATACCATTCTAAAAATCTTTATCATCTAGACCATTTGAAACTAGATAACATTCCATACCTATGGATTTGGGAGATCTAATCTCTGGGCTAAAGAAAGATTGCAGTGAATCCTCATTACCTGAATTTATGAGCCTTTTAGCATTGCTTTGTTCCTCCTCCTCATTTTTAAAATGGACGCAGCAGAATCCTAACATCTTGGGAGTAGAATTGGCTTCTTTTTTGTAGCCTTTTCATCAAGGCACTGTCGCTGTCCACAATGGTATTCTTTCGTTGGGGGAGTCCTTATAGATTTCATACGACTAAGAATTAAAGCATCATCTAATCTGGTTACTTCTTTCTGCACATTTACCAAATTTTGCATTCCAAAGTGTTGTAACCAAAACTTGACTTCAACATCCATAGCATCAATAAAGAAGCATACCTAATTTCTTTCATTTGGTTGGTTGGCTAGAGGAATTTTACCAACAGTCTGATTAAACCTATCAATGAACTCCCTTACAGATTCATCATCTTTCATCTGAATTTGAAGAAGGTTCACCAATAATTTATGGGAATTAATTGTGGGCTGAAATCTTTCCAAAAATCTCTGCTTAAGATCATCCCAAGTTGTAATACATCTATCTTGCAAATGCTGAAACCATTCTGCTACTTTTCCCATGACGCTTTGAACAAATAACCTGATGAACACATCTTCATCCTGCACACCAAGAATCCCGCATGCAACAATAACTGCTTTGATGTGATCTGTTAGATCTTGTGCTTTGTCTCCATCAAACTTGGGAAGATATTCCCATGACCTTTTAGGTAAAGTTGAATAACGGGCCAGGGAAAATGGTCCAATCTGAGCCCCCCATGGCTGTATTGCAACTGCCGCCATAACACATGTTGGAATTCCAACAACAAAGATTCAACAAGTTCAAAATATAGAGTCGCCAATCTCCTGCACACAGAGATAATCAAAAAATTGAGGAAGCCATTGTTAGGCACTTAAATCTTCACTTCTTCCCTAGCAGAGTCGCCAAAAATCTATTAGTGAATAGATTGTCCTTCGAGAAAATGTATGCAATTCTGACCCTAAATGCCCAAGTGAGAGGACAAACTAACACCAACAGTTGGATAGGTTATCATGGATTGATAACCTTCCTCTGAATTTTTATCGGGTATAGCTCCCTGTGTGAAATATTCAATGAATCAAATGTGAATGCTTTTACCATAAAGCATAAAAGGATAACAAACATCTACCTATAAATATAGTGTAGATTCGGGAAAAACTACACAACTACAAGAAATTAAACAGTAAATGACATAAACTCCATTCACCTTGACATGCTACAAAAGAAGGAGTCAAGAAATGCATTATCCTTCTTCTTGAGAAAGTGCAAAAATGAAGATATGGAGATATAACAACATATTTCAAAGAAAACTAAAGTGACACAAAGATCACAATTAGTGGAAAGTAGATTGCTCAAACTCAAAGTTTTGACAAACAATTAACTCTCAAGTCTCCCTCCTCTGAAAGCATAATATGCATCACTATTACAATCACCATTAATAAAATCATGAGGTTTTCTTTGCATTTTAAACAAAATACAACTCTCTTGACACATAGTTTAGAATTGATCCTTCACATTGGCAGGATCTGATTGCTCTGAATCATTGAACTTGACGACCTTAAGCCTGATCTAAGTCTACATGTTGAACCAACAAACCAACTTGGACCTCTAAACCATCAAACTACTTTGAACTACTTTGAACTTCAATTCGAAGTGGTTCAACAACTCTAAACTTGAAGTTTTGAAATTGTGACCATATCGGGTACTAACAAGAAGATATTAGGTGGCCTAGCATATGGAAGTATTTGCTTTGGAGAGCTCACTACACATGAATCTATGGAAGTCTTGATGTCATTATTTCCACTTGGCCCATGGGGATTACTTTCTTTTATGGATTGAAATTCCATAGAAAAGCACATCTAGATATCTATCTCTTCTAGAAATAGGTTTTGAAAATATATTAAAAATTTATTTCAAATATGCTAAGGTATAGTTTCCGTGCCACTGTTGTTTTCAAATTCCTACCTAGACTAACAATCACAACATTAAGTACTCATTTCTCATTTAATCATGGATTAGGGTGATTCAAATTGGGGATAGTAGATTCAATGTTTAATTTCCACTACAACTGGGTTTTGAAGAAAATAATAATTGGTTGAAAAATTGTACCAATGAACTATTAGGAAATGTGAATTTTACTAGTGCAGATTTAGGATAGACACTTGGTATTTTTGGCACAACTTTGTCATATGATATAAAAATTGAGTTATTCAAATTGTTTTATAAACTAGATTCATGGGAGAATATGCCTTGGAACTAGATTTTAAAGATTCAACAATTTGATCATCCAAAAATTGGTTGTCCTAGCTCTATCACCACTCTCGCCCTGAGTTTCCTGTATGACATCTACTCACTATTTTGACCATATCTTTAAAATTAATTTATCTTTCAATGCGGCCTTCCAATTCAATTACATGCACCATCCCTAATTCTTGAGTGGCAACAACCCTGTCCATATTAGAGACATCTTATAGAAAGTCATTGAACCTAAAACCCAGACATTCCTCCAGCCCCCTAAACATCTCTAAGGAAGTTAACATATTTAAAAACATTTACTCTCTCCAAACAAAGGAGAGCAAGGGATAACCCTGACAGATGAGAACAAGGACCTCTAGGCACTTGACCTGTAGGAAAAAAAAAACATAACCAAGATGAGGGTACTCCATCAAGGCCTTTCAGCAGAGGTGTTCAACACCACCAATTAAAAGCAAAGATGAATGATGTTGGGGGAGGGCATATATTGTTGCAGTAATGTGAGGGGTGACTCAAAATAATTTGACCATCATTGATCCTAAGAGGCAATGGTGCACAAACCTCCCAAGAGCGTGGGATCATCTTAAGAAAAAACTCTATACATGAAGCCAGGTCAAGAGATATGTCAGCTCTCTAAGGAAATAACTTCTCAAGCTAAAAGTTTCATGTCTACCTCTAGGCACATCACATTGGTTATACTCCTTTTCCTTAGACATGCAGCTTTTCTTACTATAAATCATACAAAATGGGACTCCCATCATTGCCTTCTTTTTTAAGAGCTTTGGGCATTGACTGACACATCTTCCCTTCATTCATAACATTTATTTTTTGGCTTTTCATGGATGAATTTTATTCTAGCATCTATAGCAGATTTGTGCTTGGATTTTCTCTTGACTTCTAGGATCAACTAGTCATCAGCAAATAATCTAGGCAAGTGTGTTATCAGTAGGTCTGGTGTTTGGTTGAAGTCGATTGTCAAACTATTTTCAGCTTGATATGGTGTCTATCGGGTCAAATTCTCTGCACACACAATTGCTTGGTCATCATTCAATTCTTTGCCAAACAGATTTTCTTCAATGTCACCATCCACATCCATTGTTTGTAGTTTGTACAGACAATGACACTAGATGTAAAGAATGCCTAGTTTTAATATGCAACAACAATAAACAAGTTATTGTACAAGAAAAAAAATAATAAAGAAATTGAATAGGAAATTTAGTTTGACAGTCACACTTGGAACATCGATGTAGAAACCATATCTGATCACTCAGGTGTTGAAACGCTGATCCAATATATAGTCATAACGAGCAATAACCAAATATCAAAGAGCATATCTATGAAACTAATCTATTTCATTTTGATACTTCTCAAACAAAAATAACTTGGAAAATGGTATATATAACACCATGGAAAACATGAATTCACTTGTACTATTTCATCATAGAAGCATGTACTACATGATAATAAGTCATAACTGAGAGCTAGAAGCCAGTCATGCAATGGTGACAAATTGATTTTTAATTATTAGCTATGAGAAAAAATCCAAAAAGGCATGAATTGAAGAGAAAACTCAAAAGCTTGATAGAAAGAACTTAAAACAATAGATTGTTTCAAATCTCAGTACAACCTCAACGATGAACACAATTCAAGAACATAACTTATTTATTTACCAAAAGAATACCTTAGAGCTTCTCTTAGATTGAGATTCCTATCTAGATTTACTATTATTTGAACCAGACATTGATGTCCAAGCATGGTTCAACATAACTTGAGTTTCTAAGCCTAACTTTCTAACATCTGAAAATGGAAGTTCAAATGTCGATCCTAAAAAATTAGTTGAATAATTGACCTGCAATAAAAGAAAGTGAGAAAAATTCATATACATATTCTATTAAACGTTTGAAGACATGTGATTTCTATATTCCATCAGGTGAAAATTGAAAGAGCTTCTAGCAGTAATTGTGTAGACATTTTTCAATCTAACTAAATCAAATTAAAACAAAAATTATGTTAAAACACCATACAATTAGAAGTTACAGACTGCATAACATTTTTGTAGTAATAGAATCTCGACAAAAATGTAAACCATATCTAATACAATGCAATTACATACCTGGGTCTTCCTAGACAACTAAGTGGTTGGTCATGAGTAAAAATCTGAAGTACAGGATCAAACATTGTTGGATAGAAAGGATTCCCAGCTTCAAGCCATCCAATCTCATGTTCATTTTTTTCTAGGACTGAATCCCTAGGTTTCTCCTCCTGAAACTCATCCAAGAATTGAACAAATGTCTCAAGTGTCAGATAGCCAACCTATTGGGAGAAACTAAAGCTTTCAGGGTGAAACCAATCATGTTTGTTGAAAAACATTTTAGCACTTCACAAATAGTAAGGACACAATTTCTACTCAATATAAATATCATAGAAAATACTATCATATGCTTACTAGGTTTTATGAGCAATAGAAAATCCTCATTTCTACTAAGCATGCCTGAGTGACAAACCTATATTAGACCAGTAATGATCTCTAGGATATTAGTAGATCACTACAAATTACTCACCTAAAGGTAGATGCTTGTCTCAAATTGGCTCTTTAGAGCATATTCATTAAAAACTAAAGCCAAGGAAGCGATCGTTTTTTATTAGGTAAAATAGGTTTTACAGGGATCCTAAAACCCAAAGTTTTACAACAAAAAAAGCTAAATAAAACAGTCTAAAAAAAATAGAAAACTGCCTCAAAAGGCCAGAGACAAAATAAGGCTTGAAGCTAGTGACCAAAGGTTAGAGAGGAAAGGATAGACGAGCAGGCTAGTGGTCGTCTGTGTCCATGGCCTGCAAGATTTCTGCAGCATCATTGTCCTTCTGGTTGGCCATGCCCTCCTAAATCCTGGTAGGAGTGTTCATCTAGTTCCCCTGATTCGCCTAGTCGCTGGCCTCTTTTTGAAGAACATCCTGGTTGAATCCTTTCTCTATGTTCTGCTCTGCATCCCTTTCAAGGCCAGTGGTAGTCAGATAGTCCCCCAGATTGACAATGTTCTCATTCAAGTTGTGAAGGGTGTCCACTATTTATTTGGTGATTATGTAGTGGATAGAATCTAGCCTTTGGACCTTCTACTCAAGCTGGGTGAGCTTGTCATCATGATGGTCTCTAGAGACCTAACCTCTATTTTTCTCCTGGCTACCCACCTGGTCATTTCTTCCTCTGGCATCCTGGTCCTTGTCGGTTCCCTGGTTTTTGGGTTGGTTGCTCCTGTCCTTCAGAGCCTCAATTTCCTGAAAAAGCCACTTGATGGACCGAAAGTTGTCAATCAGACTATTCTTTGCATTGTTCAGGAAGTTGAAGCCAGTGTCACACACATTCTCAGAGAGAACCAAAAGAGCAGGGTCAATGAGCTCGTCGTATTGGGTGCTTTTGTTAAGGTCCTCCAGCACCTAGATTTTGGCAGGTTCTCTAACAATACCCAAGGAAGCGATTGTTACCTACAATTTTTCCAAATAGATAAGGATGGTATCGTAAGAAATTAGAGTTACGATAAAATAATAATCTTGTAGTTGTTTATGCAAGCTGAAAGGCAGTTAGATAAAATAATTATTTGTCTTAGAAAATCCTGTAGTGAAAACAAATAACTATATTATTTTGGATTTTTTAAAATTAGAATACTAATGATATTTTTATCATACTTAGAAAGGGAAATTAAACTATAAAAATTGTAAAATTCTATAGCTTCTATATACAATTGGTATGAAAATCTTACTCTATGGCTATGTTGTTTTCATTTAGTGCATCTAACAAGTCTCTAGAGCATTTACAAGTTTGGAAGTAATAAAATGTATTAACCTTCTTTAAATAATTGTACCTTCCTATAAGAAACTTTTGTTGGTTAGTTGGTTCAAGAAGGAAATTAAAATCCCCCAGCAACCACCCCATATTACACGTTGTTTTACTTTTTATTACTATGCTCAAGAAGAAAGGAGACTGTAATGTCTTCTAAAATCGTAATTCATATGGTTAAAAGACTCATATTTGTCTTCCCTCTACTCTTCCTCCCACACATCATTTATTCAATACAATAGAAGTATTTTAAACAACACAAAAGACTAAGACATAGTAACCTACTTTAAACAATTATTTCATACTACTTTAACATTTTATACACCTTAGAAGTTTGGAAATATTTATATTATCTGTTATTACATATTCAGATGTTATAATTGATTTATATATAGAATAAATATTTAGTCTGTGTCAAAACCTTCAAGAGATGGATAAGCAAGACAACACATACTTCATCATGCCCCCAGATATAGTGCCTCTCACATGATCTTTCTATCTCTTGAGTCATTTCTTTCCGATGTGCTTGAGCATACATAGAACAAACCTGCATCCTATATAAGTTTAGGCCAATCTTGTGAAGCAACAACTTGAAAGTTCAAGAATCACGAGAAAAATTAAACATGGAAAAAAATCCAATACTATCATCATTATAATCTACTAGAAATAGAAAATTGTTCATGTCCAAACCTATCAATAAATGCCTAAATACAACACCTTTTCCTATTGAATAATTCATCTACTCTAATTTTAAAAAATTATATTTTAGAAGTTTGTTAGGAAAAATACATAGATAGATATGACATTATTCTCATGCTCAAATCACACACCCAGTGATAGCATAACATATATTAATTCAATGAAACTAATTTTAAGAAGGGTTCAGTAATCTAGATGCCTATTTCACATTAGAGCAGTGGTACTCTAGAACAATCATGAGATAATGTAGTTTAGATTTTGGTGAGAATGTTGAAATGTGATAAATAAACTTAAAGTTTCATCTAGAGTTACTTGTTAGTGAATGTACATGTAAGTTCATAAGGATCATTGTGATGAAACTGAGTTATAATCATGATTCCAGGAACAACCTGTCAAATAATAAACAAGTCAGAATATGAATTTTTATAAATTTTAAAAGTTTAGAGATTAGAGATTAGATCTATGAAATTTAGTTTTACATGTTTAGGGATTAGATCTGTGACTGGAGATGTCACTTTTATGCACCCACAAACTGAGGCAAATAATGGACATACAGGTTATGAATCCAAACAAATATTGGTGATGGGACATAGAATGTCTTGAACTGATTTGTGTCATATTTAAATTAATTATTCATTTGTAATAATTCAATACTGATATGTTGAAGTTCAACAGTTTAAGCTTCTCTGCTAAGTTTTTTTTAAAAAAGAAGGTTTTAGAATCTCATGAACCCCTTTTTTAGCTATCATTGAACAAGTTTTGTAATCAGTGCACCTTAAAAAAAGAGTTCCTAATCTTACACAAAAGAATAACAATAAATAGCTTTGTTTCAGTTTGGTTAGTTAGAGAAATGGTAGATGAGAAGCTTGTATGTCCAAATTGATTTTGATTTTATGAAAGTCGGGCTGAACTAAATTCAAGGGAATGTCTATTTAAAAGCTACTTTCAAAAAACAGTAACCATAGGCTCTACCTATCATTTGACAAATTTTTTATTTAAGTGTTGTCAATATTAAATTTTAATGGAGCTAGGAATCAGTTTGAGAAAGATTGAAACAACAAAAAATTAGTATCACACACACTTAAGTGCCAAGCTATTGTGCCTCATTTGACATGAGTATTCCTCCTCTAGGTAAAACTAACTACAAAATCCACTGTTATGGCTATCTTAAGTTTCTAAAAGAAAACAAGTGAATTGCACACTAATGGAGGAGACACTTATATATTGAAGAATCCAACAATCCATCATTCCTTAACCATTCCTCTATCATGATAATTTGTCTTTGTTTCCCACTGTCTATTAAATTGGCCTTTCATAGCTTCTATCTCCTGTGAAAAAAACTATTAAGTTCTACACTGAACTTATTTTCAAAGCAGCTTTCACAAAATTATAACTATTCTAGCCAACATTTGACACATTATGAATTCAACAGTTCTTAATATTACTTAACAATTAGAACTGTATCTTAATAGCCTCAAGAAGAAACATTTAATAAAAATGAAAGAGAAATAACCCCAGACATATTTGCAAAAATCTCAAATCAACAAAGCATCAGTTACAGAAATTGAGATAGCCAAGTTATTCTGTCAGAATTGAGCACTAATGAAGAGGGGGATTTACTTACTTGATGCAAAAAATAACAAATAATCACCATTATCTTTAAGATTAAATCTGGCTCATTGCAGAAGATATAGCAGATGTAAAATAGGGAATAGATTTTTAAGAAACCCTGCAAACACAAAAGCGTTCTTTAGGAGATGTATTAGATTAGATTGCATCAGACTACACTATCTTGCTCCCACTTGTGAAGGAAAGTTAGAGGTAGGTATGAAATAGATTGAGTCAATCTATTAAGCTAGACATAAGCCATTGTGTAGACTCTAAACTATCACATGGACTTAATTGATGCTCGATCAAAAAGTTGAGGGAGGAAACCCTAAAATCTTTGCCACATGGAAGCAGAGCTAAGGGGTTGGTTGTGCAAGTCAATCTTAGGAGATCCATTATTTTCTTCTAAAGTGAAGCTCTTGATAGAAAATAGGGTTACAAGCATAGTAGCCTATTTGAATGTATTATATCCGACATGTGCGGGTCTTAATTTGGTGCTCCTTGTTACATTCTCCACTGTAAAAGATGTTCGTGTCCTTCCACTTGAAATGGGCCTTAGCAAGACACAGTGTTATAGGTCTAAACATAGGAAAAAATAGAGAAATATTTAGTATCTTATTGAGCTTCACTTTTTTTCGAGAATAGTTTAATATTCTCTACTAAACAGGGCCAACCACATGAAGGTGGAAGCTCATTTGGCCCCACCCCCCTCCCCCTAACATCACTCTACATTCCTCGTTAACATCTAACATTCATTCATTCTTTCAACCATTAATAAAATGTAACATTCAATCAATATCACATTATAACTTTCAATCAATATCACATGATAACATTCATTAACACATTAGATTCATTAACATGAAACATTCATCAATATTCTGCATTAACACATAATTCATGAACATTCATTAGCACATAATTAAATTCATTGAGACATAAAATTTAGTCATTATCAATTAAGGTATGTAGATGACAATCATTTCTTTTTTTTCTTTCTATTTCTTTTTTCTATGTAAGCTCTAAGAGGAGCATCAGTGTCATCATCAATTCCCCCCTCATCATCTTTTCTTGATGATCTCAAATTCCTATGCTGTTGCAAAGGGGGGTCCTCTGTAATAACAAATAAAAGAGTTAAATTAAAAATAATTTATTATAATTGTTACAAGTATTTAATTATTTTAAATAACATAACTGTGGCACTCTTTACCTGATCTGACCACATCATTTTGTCTGGACATAATGTCAACACACTCATGAACATCGACCCCTTGATCCTCTACAGTTTCTATACAAAATGTTACGTTAATCCAAACACTAATTTCAATTACATATAAAAAATTTAATAGAAAATGTATACCTCCACCACTGGGATGCACATCATGCGAACCTTCAGCATCCACAGAGTGTGTAGAAGGATTGTCAGGCTACATTCCAACATCCTACACATTGTTATCATTGCTTGCTTAAAATAGATATACTCACTTTATATTGGAACTTAACATCAAATAGACTAATTGGTAAAGTATTCAATTTGAAATAAATTTCATTTAGCTTATTTACTTGTAGCTCAGATGCATCATTATTAGAACCTTCCACACTGATTTTAGCTCATAGATATTCAGCCATGGCTCTATAGCCTTGTTGGAAGATAATTCTCTTATCCTCTTCTATGAGGCATCTCTTGAACTCTAAGCCCTGCATTTTTGTGTGGTATGGTGAATTTTACTTGCATTGTTTCATCAACCAATGGAGGGTAGTTAAAATATCAAAAGGAAATGGTAAATAGTTAGTAGGGTTTCCAACCCTTGTTACACCTTATTTTGGTCATGTTGGAGTTGTTCTAAATTGTCTTTGGTGTTTGGGAGTCCTAGAGGATCCAATTACACTCTTGGTTGGGTGTGTAGAATAAAGGTCAAGTGCTGCAATCTACCCTGTGACTGGTAACAACAAGTTTGCGTTAGACCTGATTTGTTTTGGGTTGTGTTGATGTTTTTTTTGGTTTCCATTTATGTTAGAGGGTTGGAGTTGTCCAAAACACTTGGTGTCAAGGTTGAGTGTATGAGGCCTTGAATGGTACAAGGGAGAAGTGACTAGTATGCAGCCTTACGTGATGAGTTGGGTCAATGAATTAAAGGAGTAGTTGTAACAACAGATTAGTTCCTTGTTTGAAGGTGAATCAAGCCTTGAATGTTCTTGTCGAGGATAGAGCATTGAGATGATAACTTGAATTGCTTAGTTGTTCCAAGGTGCTAGGAGTTTGTTGGTGCTTCCAAAGCATGTTACTCTGCATCATATATTGGTGTGGAGGAACACTGAGATCCAAGTTGAGGATCAGGAGCATAGACAAGCTAGTCTATCCTAGCATTTCCCATCACATTATATAAAAAATTTGATACAATTTTTCATTTACTAATACTTAGAACTCTTGCTTGAAGTTTCAAAAAACCACCAGAGCTGAGCTTGTGTGTCTTGTGTTTTTCTAGTCTTGCCTTTGTTGCCTTTGATGGGTTAGACAATCTATGAAAAGTTTGAAATATGTTAGATAGTATAAATATAGAGGTTAATTAGTACATAATTAGATTTTCAATAGTATCACATACCTTGTTGTACTCTCCACTAGTGTAATATTATTTTTCTTGTTAGCTTTATACTTTCCATCCAAAATCAGAGCCTGCCACTCAGCCTCAGGAACATAGGGCGGATGCTCGTACCTGGGGTTATCCCGTAATTTTTTTTCTGTACTGGTCCCTAATATACTTCAAACATAAACCATATTTTTCAAGGAGCTTTTTTCTCTCAAATGCATGAGGTCCAAAGAGTTGGGTTATGCTCTCTATAACGTCATCCTTTAACAGTTTTTCTTGGTTATTCCACCTTTTAAGTAAAAAAACATGTTAGACTCATAAATGAAGTGAAGCTACCTTTAATATAGTTCAAGAAATGGATGAAAAGGAAAACTATTCTAGCAATGATATGAAATCAAAATAGTGGTTTGGGGTTTTAGTTAGGATATGATGTTCCACCAGGTACATAGGGTGGGCCCAAATATTTGCAAACACTCATCACCAAGTTTTCTCCAAAAAACATCATTCCCTACAAAACAATCATGGGATCATTAGTCGATGAAGAGTGATAAAAAAACTAAATTACTATTATATCACTATAGAATAATAATAACTTTAAAGTACCTAGAACTTTGGCTACTTTTAATAGAATGCCTTCATCGTCGCTGACGATCAATATGACATCCTTCATCGTTCCCGTACTAGGAACATAGGAACATCTAGGAAATGATGCTACAACTCCTATTGCAAAAAGTTTCATAAGTTTCATAAGTCTTTGTCATGAAGTATAAAAGAAGAAATGATAATTGATGTTAAAAAGTTGTAAAAAAAAAAAACTGTTTGTTGCTATTACAAGAGAGAAAAAGAGGGATTTGTGTACCAGTAGATGGTGCAACAGTCGATGCGTGTAAGTTGTGTGTTGTCGACTCAGTAGTTGGAAAGAGATTTGTGGTTGTCCTAGATGGAGGCAGCATCGTCATAGGATTCAATTGATTTGAAGTTGAAGAATAAAATTGTTAGAGCATGCATAAATATAGAACGCGTGGACTATCATGGACAAGATTGTTAGAGCATTAAAAAAAAGGATTGTTCGAGCATGTATTGTCAATGATTATGATCATTCCTATATATATTTAGTGGAAAACACAAGTGGGGAATGGAACATGCAATCTACCTAAACCACCTATAGCATCCTCATCATGGGAATGGGGCTCGAAATCACGCATCCATATTTTAATTAATATCATAAAAGAGCATAACATAAAAACCATTATTGAACTCGTGTTATAATTAAAAATTTCATTAATAATTACTTTTAAGGTTTCAGAGGTGTGCAACAATTCAGATCCCCTATCTTTTATTTCCTTAGTAGTAGGCTTTATGGTTGCCAAACATATAATTTCCCTGCCAATTTTCTTTAGCAACTTTTTAATCGAACCGATCGGGTCATCGGTCTCTGCTAAATCAATATAGAAAGGGTCCTCCTTAGAGGGGGGCTACTAATCAGGGACTGTAGGTTCCTTTCCCTCCCTCCGATCATTAGCCCTTTGTGACAACAATAGTATTAGTATTATCAAAATTACTCCAAAACAATGAAGAAAACAACATTAAAAAAATTAACATTTTTCTTCTATCTAGTTTGCACAATTACAATGAGTTTTACTTGCTCATGTGTAGATGATCCGGGAACATCGCCAGCATCCCCTTCGGGTGGTTACTCCATATTGTGCCCCTATGTCAAAGATCAAGTATAAAAATGTTAGCCAAAAATTTATTGACTAAATGGTATGTTGGAGTCATTGATTAGAAGTTGGTTTAATAGTATGTACCACCCCATGATAGTAGCCTCATTTGTATCTATGCAGTTCAAATTGTAATCAATAAGAAGCTCTTCCCCTACACATATTGATTTTATCGTACAGATGAATACACGATTCCCCTCGTGCACCTCAAATATGCAATTGGGTTGCTTTATAATTGACCCAGGTCGTGTACTATTTATAAAACCGACAATATTCCCTATTGCTTTTGGCCTTCTATCAATGTATATAGCCACACTTTTACTTTGATTATTGTCCTGGTGTTGTATATAATTTTCTGAGAGGGCATACCTACACATACTTTTTTTTATATTGAACAATATGCATCCAACTTTTGTAATTGTAACATGGTCCAATATACTTCATCAATTAAGAAACTTTGTTGTAAGACACCTTTATGCCGTCCATAGAAAATAGACCCAAACCATGTGTATATGAGCAATGTTAGTATGCTAATAGAAACCAAATTTAAATAAAGCTTCTACAAACTAAAAAAAATTCATAAACTTCAAGATAGACTAAGATGAGCTCTTAATTGAGAATATGAGCCATTAATGGGCTCTCTCAATGAGAAGCTCTCTTGTTGAGTAGCTTTGTCTAAATAGATAGGATGTATGCTCAAGCTTTATGCTTCAAAAAGGGCTTCAAATGGAGTTGGAATTTGGGTGTGAGTGTATGATTTTGATGTAAAATGGCTTCTTAAAATGGCATTATGACTTTACTTCATGGATTGTGTTATTTTGCAAAGGGGAAGGATCCAATTTATAGGCAAGAGGCTTGAGGGATTGAAGGCTAAGATGCAAGGATGGGAAAAAGCTCATGGAGGGCTCAGATTGCATGAGAGGAGAGCACATGGATTGTGCTTCCTTACAGCCAATCAGGGAGTGACACATGTCACAGGGTGAGAGGATGGAGGAAAGGAGAAGGATGAGTCAACAAAAGAGGCTCAAGGGATAAAATCTTCATAAAGACCCTCACAATGGCTTGTAAGAGCAATAAAAGGGCTTGGAAGAATCATTTATGGCCTAGTGGGCTTCATAAAGTTTTATGGTTGGGATATTTTGAAGGAGATGAGAGGAATTTCGACTTGGTCTTGATTAGGAAGGTTTTAAGCTTGCTTAGGATTGTGCAAATGATTAGAGGACTGATTAGGATGGTTTAGAATTAGCTTAGGGATAGGCAAGTGGATGGCATTTAATGAGGGTGGGTGAAGGAGGAGATATTTGTTAACTTTGGCTTGGGTTAGTAAGTCTTAACCCATTTTTAAGGAATGTGACAAGGTTAGGAGGGAATTAGGATTAGTTTTAAAGACATCTTCTAGAAGAGTCTAGACTTTGGATGAGGATAAAGACTTTCTAGAATAGTCTAGAATTTCCTAGGATGAGGATGAAGACTTTCTAGAAGAGTCTAGAACTTCTTAGGATGAGGATAAATTAAATTTTTAGGAAATAAATAAAGTTTTATTTATTTCAAGGGTTTGGGTTGAGGAGATATTTATTAAAACTTTTTTAATAAACATGAGGATTAATATTTAATCTTAATTAAATATTTTGAGTTGGGATTAGGGGTGGGAAATGATGGGATTAGCCTTTAATCAAAATTAAAGAAGGATTAGAAGATTTTGGAAGAGGTTAGTGGTCTTAAGGAAATTGGCCAAGTTTTGGGAAAAAAATTATTTATTTATTTATTTTGGGTTTTTTGGTCAATTTATTAATTAAATAATTAATAAATAAGGAAATAATGTTTAAATAAGATTTAAACATTTTTGGGAGGGATTCTTTAATTAAATATTTTTAATTAAGATAAAGGGATTTAATGGCATAAAAATAAATAAATTAATCAAATAATTAATTAATTCATAAATGATGATGTCATCATAAATTTTTCAGAAAATAAAAATACTTTATTTTCTAAAGGTTTTTAGGTGTCTACACCATGTAATGATGATGGTGCTATGCGATATATCCTCTCGTTAACACAAAAATCAGTGTTTATTGGAGGAAGCTCCTTGGGTACCCAATGTTTTTGTAGATGTTGGTACCTCAAGGGCACCTCGATGTTGCCTTTCATCTCATCATCATAAGAACATGACCTGCCTTGAGCAAGGAAAAATTTCATGCATTTATTGAATTTCCTTCTAGTCCTTTGACCTCTAGTTAACCTCCCTATTCTAGATAAACTACATGTCTCACTTTCCTCTTCTATTCCTATATTTCCCTCACTCGAGGAAGACACTTATGACAAATACCTATTCGCGGGTACCTGCAAATGGGAGAGATGTTAGAAAAAATCAATCTTACTATTGATAAGTGTATTAAATAGACTGTCTATAAGGAGTATTGACTTATACCTGTCGATCCATGAGACTGTGTGAAATGCTCCTGATGTTAGTGTAGTTTTTTATTTTTCCTATTTTGCTAGGTTTTTCCTACACTTTTAATAATCTCACTTAGGTTAATAAAGCATGTCTTATTAGGTGAATGGTTGTGAGGTGTCACCTTCCTACATGTGAGCATCCATTAGCTATCTTGGGAAGATACTTTGCTATCTTTAGTCCGATAGATGGTTGCTCCTCATTGGTTGGTGTTGCCACCTCTTGCCTCTTCCTAGCCTATATAAGCATGCTACCTGGCTTGTATTTGTATCTCTTATTTTTGCATCCTCTTAATGCTATTTTGCTTCTAGCATTTGCATTACTCTCTTGGAGACTAACTCTATGATGCTATTTTGATTTTGTATTATTTTCATTCATAGTTTAGATATTTACTCTTTGCACTAGTTTTCTGGGTTATTAATCTTTTCAGATTCTAACATGGTATCAAAGCTTTTCTATGTGCAAGAGTAGATTTTAGTTTCCTTATTTGAGAGATTCGGGAGAGACAAATAAACTTTATTGTAGTTTTTTGAAAAATGAAGTATGCTCTTCTCTTGCATCTTTGGATGATCCTGAGAATCAGAAAAGTTTTGACAAAAATGATTTTTCTCTGGGGTTTCAATCTCAAATCTGACAACCAACTTGCATATTTGGAGTTTTCAATCAGTTTTGCAGGTTCCAGCATGCCATTGATGGACTTAGAAAACTGATCCAACATTTGCATGTCATATTCTGGTTGTTGAGGTCATTTTTTAATTTTTGGAGCCATTTTTTACTGTTAAAGGCGTTTGATTTACACTACAGCAACATCTTCTGTACATCAACAAGAAAAACACTTTCTGGATTTTGTTCGTAGATTTTACATG
The DNA here is from genome assembly GCA_028749045.1 of Cupressus sempervirens. Lineage (NCBI taxonomy): Eukaryota > Viridiplantae > Streptophyta > Pinopsida > Cupressales > Cupressaceae > Cupressus > Cupressus sempervirens. The sequence goes on from CM053783.1 coordinate 127,663,630, forward strand.
CAAGCTGTATATTTTGTAGAATCAAGCATGCAAAGCTACAGCCATACCCCTCTCCATTGGCAGTCACAGATTTGAACGCAGTTTTCAAATGTCTCATTCTTGCTCATATGGACTTCGATTTTGATGATTCTTGTTATGAACTTGGCTATTTTTTTGTGCTCTATCCACTAGTGAAGTTGTTTTTTGATTTTCATGCATGAATTCTTCAGAAATTGCAGATTCTCAGCCGTGACTATGCACAGTTCTTGTTTTGGAAACTTCGGAGGATCATAAATTTCTCATACGACCTCGTATCGAGGTGATTCTTTTTTTGAAAGTGCATGATTTTTTGAGTAGATCGTAGTGGTGCTATTTTTTTCTTTGATTATTGTGCCCAAGTTTCACTTTTAGCATATGCTCTTCATGAGGAGGCCCTGTCAATTTTTCTTCCGTAACTTGAGCATACAGACGTATTTTTTAGATCCGAAAAATGCGTTGGAAAGCTAGTTCTGAGACGAAGATGATGGTATAGGTTTTTTTGATTTTTTCTATAGTTTGGTTGCCTATTTTGGTAGTCAAAGCTAGATGTTCTATTTTGCCTTTCGGGAGCCATATCTCGCTCCTTTAAACTCTTTTCTGGGCTCGCCAGATATCATTGGAAAGATGGTTCTATGAGTTATTCAATTGCAGAGGTCTTTTATCCAGATTTTGCTCCAAGTTCTTTCTCCTTTGAGTTTTGCACTTTCACACTTTGGCGGATTACTTGGATTCTACAGGTCCTGGAATCTCTTCTTCTGTTCTTTTGGCTCACTCTTCTTTCTGACTTCTGAGCATTGTATGCTTCTATTCTGTTGTATTCCTTTTTCTGTAAATGCACTGAGATAAAGTGCCCACTTTTGCATATCTGGGATCTTGTACACCTTGTGTTTGTTTGTACTCGCACTCAGTTATAAAGTGCCATGGGGGGTCATGATGTTTTGCCATTTTGTGCTCATCCACCTTTGTCAAGTGAATTTTTCTTCCACGACATTAGCCCATGCAGTGTGTTGGTGACACCATGCTTTATCCTGTGCTTGTACTTCTATTGCATTGTTGGTGTTCCTGATTCTTCTTCTTGCATATGTTTTTGGCATTGCATTTAAGTGTTCCTATCACCCCTCTCCTTGTTCAACATTATGGGGGGGTTCACCTGTTGGATCTTTAGCTTCCTTGGTTTGGTTGAGTGATCTACGTATTCAGTTTTTGTTCCTATGTACTAGGCGGATGCAGTGGCTAGGCACCTATGCATTTCGGTGAGATGGTTCATCTACTATATAGACACTCATTCATTCCAACCTTTGGAGGTCACCTCTTTGATTGATCAGCTCTTCAGACTTTGTCTTCTCTACCTGGTCATGCACTATTTCAATGGGGGTTCCAGTAGTTTCTTCTAACAGTGTTTGCAGCTTCATACTTCGAAGATGCTTCATGCTCTTTTTTGTTCCTCTCTTTGGGACATTTCCAGATTGGAGGCTTAGTTTCCTTCGTCTAGTTCTTTTTCTTGTATTGGGTACCTGATCATGCCTTGTTGTCGGGACCCATTTTCCTGCTTTCATAGCTTTGCTAGGTTAGCATCCACCTAAGCTTCGCTTATGGGGGGGGTGTTAGTGTAGTTTTTTATTTTTCCTATTTTGCTAGGTTTTTCCTACACTTTTAATAATCTCGCTTAGGTTAATAAAGCATGTCTTATTAGGTGAATGGTTGTGAGGTGTCACCTTCCTACATGTGAGCATCCATTAGCTATCTTGGGAAGATACTTTGCTATCTTTAGTTCGATAGATGGTTGCTCCTCATTGGTTGGTGTTGCCACCTCCTCCCTCTTCCTAGCCTATATAAGCATGCTACCTGGCTTGTATTTGTATCTCTTGTTTTTGCATCCTCTTAATGCTATTTTTCTTCTAGCATTTGCATTACTCTCTTGGAGACTAACTCTATGATGCTATTTTGATTTTGTATCATTTGCATTCATAGTTTAGATATTTACTCTTTGCACTAGTTTTTTGAGTTGTTAATCTTTTCAGATTCTAACACTTGAAAGGGGTTCAGTTTCCTACAAATATAATTCAATTATTGTGAGCATAATCACATCATAATCATAGTCACATCCATCATAAGCATCACATAAAAATTAAAAACATTAAAAGGTACATAATATAACACTTAAATCAGGCTCACATTATAAGCCTACTAGGGAAGTAGGCCTAGTGAAGGGCTGAAACTAGGTTTTTGTATCAGCTGATGAGTTGAGGGCTTAGTCACCTTGGGGACATGCTATTTGAAGTTGTTTGATGTGTGTGGAGGTAGAGGAAACACCTATTTAAGGTTAAGTCAATTTTGGCACCTATTGAGGCATTGTGAGCATTTGATAGTTTGTTGGATGAATCCATTGGATGGATTGAGGGACATTCATGGGATTATTCCAAAGATGTAGAACCTAAGGTGGAATAAGGATTTGGTGTGCACTATGATAGGTTATGGAGTTGGCTTGGATCAAGGAGAGGGATCTTATGAAGATGCTTGGTTGGTGTTGTGAGAACACTATGGAAGTCCCTCTTGTTATGAATGATTGCAAGTCCACCTAGGGTCTCTACATCACCTATAAGTCAGAATCATTAACCAAAAAATTGGGTAAGCACTTATATTATGTTTTCCCTATGAATTTTATTCTAGGTACAACTCCCTTTTATAGATATTTAATGAATCCTTTTTTCTAAACTAAACACTTACAAATTCTTTTGACCTAAAAGAAAATAAGGCTCAATACATTCACACATCAATATGTATAGTTTTATTTAATTAATTTAGATTAATAGTTAATTTAGATTAGCAATATTCTATTTGTAGTTGAAACTTGTAGCTTTTAAATAGATAATGAATAAACTATGTAAACATAAAAGAAAAATATATTTCTATCAAGAAATGAATATTAAATAGATTAAGGATTGATGGCATACCTCTAAATTTCATCATCATCATCCTTGTCATCATCATCATCATCATCATCATCATCATCCTCCTCCTCGTCATCATCGTCATCGTCGTCATCATCATCATCCTTGCCATCATCATCGTCGTCATTATCGTCGTCATTGTCATCATCATCGTCATCATCATCGTCATCATCAACATCATCATCATCAACACCAACATCATCTTCATCATCATCATCAGTAGCAGCATCATCATCATCATTATCTTCTTCTTCTTCATGAAAATTTGTGTCAAGAACATCATCCAATAACTGTCAATCGTGATCACCATCTACATCATCTTCTACTTCTTTGGTATCTTCTTCTTCCATCGCATTATACTTTATTGGCCTTCCTCTCGGTTCATGTCTAACGACAAATGACCAACCCGCTTTATGTGGAACCTCTGAGTAAAATACCTACTCACATTGGCTTGGAAGAACATAAGCCTCATCCCCAACTGGCTCAAATGACCTTGTATTAACCCTTGTAAATCCATTATCATGTTCAATAATAGTTCTATCAGGATCATTTGGATTAAGTCATAGCCTGTCCCATTTGACAATGAAGAGTACTAATTTGAAGGAACTAAAGTCACACTCAAGTATATCATCCAAAATGCCATAGTATCGATTTTAAGACTCTCTAGGATGTAAGTCATTTCTGGATGAAATATTAGTCACTTGAAAGACTCCAGCTATTCCTGAATCACAAGTTCTCTTCGTGTCATCCAAAACTTTGACTTGAAATTTCTAACCATTATAGAAAATAGCCTTGCGGTGTTTAACTTGTAATAATATGTGAAACATGTCAAAATTATTATATCATGCATTGATAAACATACGGGTGATTAATAAATTTGTACGTACCTAGAAATCTCTTGAACCACCTGCTAAATCTATTTCCCTTTGCGTAACATTGGAATCTCCATTACGATGAGCTTCTTCAACCAATGAAGATACACCTTCCCATGTTAATGTGCAACCAAAATGTTGACATCATTCAATCCATACCGTTATCCAATCAAGATTGTTTGCAATATACAAATGTAGTGCATCCCACTCTCGAGCACCTGTACAAAAAAAAATAGACAACTTACAACCAATTTATTTTGAAGATTAAGAAATAATTTATTACAAGAACATCTTATAATTTATTACCTCTCACTTTCCTCAATGTACCTTTCCCCATCAAGTACTCCCCTTCTAATTTTTTAAAAGGCTTGAGATCCCAAATGCGATCTACATGGATATTTGATACAAAATTAGGAAGATATTTAGTAATGTACACCATAGTCTGGTATACCATATATCTCTCTACCATAGAACCCTCAGGATGTGCTCTTTGTTGAACCAAAGCCTTCAAATATTTCAAGTGCCTCTCAACCATCCACATTGACCTAGTGTGTACAGGTCCACACAATTCAATCTCCTCAACTAGGTGTATGAGGTAGTGTTCCTGTGCATTGAAAAAAGTTGGAGGTAGACACTTTTGCATTTCACATAGTAAATGAGTAATTATTCTCTTCCAATAGTTTATATCTTCTTTATGGATTTATTTAGATGACAATCACCTACATTAAGAGATTCAAGTCACAAAAAATATATAGATACGAGACTTTACAAAATAATATACAATAGATTACATAGCAAGAAAAACAAATTACGAATAAAAAAAAAATATACAACAAATTGAACAGATATTATTGCTTACCTCATGTATTTTCCAAAATCGTATATCACTTGTTTGATGTTATTGTTGAAGTTCTCTAGGAGAGATAGAGGAAGCATGTACTGTAGTAATTATAAACCAATCATTTCATTATTTTCTAACATAACATAACGAACAGTACATGTAGTTTATGAATATATTGTAAATACAGAAGAACATAACTTACCTTGATGAAAGTATGCCAATCATGCATTTTGATCCCTTGCCCAAATTCACTTTTTTTTGATATGAGATTGTTTATGTTCGCAGCAAATCCTGTGGGAAATCAAATTTTTTGTATGACTTCTTTTATGGCATCACTTTGTTGCTTCGTTAATAACCAAGGAAGGGCACTTATATTAATCTGATCTCTGTTGCTATTTGAGTGAATGAAATTCTTCAATGCATGATTGGATTCATGAATGTCATTACAAATTTTGACAATTTTTTCTTTGTCATGCCTTCCATCCAATATTTTCCACAATGTCTCTGTTATATTCTTTCCTATATGCATAGTATGAAACAAATGCACAATTTGTAACTGCTCGTAGTAGGGAAACCTACTAAATTGTCTGGGATAGCTTTTTAGTCCCTTTGGAAGGTTGTCAGTACTACCTTGACGACGTTCATGATCATCAATTACACAATTAGTAAACAAACATCATAATAGAAATATATAAATTACAAACATAAACCATTAGGTGGAATGACATTACCTCAACGATTAATTCTATTATATTCCAACTTCCATCGGTGAGGTGTCATTCTTCGTGGCTTTGATGTAGTCTCTTCTTTCCCATTGAAAAGATGTTTTTCCGTACTTTGATACTTATGATTCTTGTGGAGGAAATGTCTACACTCATCAAACACCTGCTTTCCTAAACTTTTTGAATGATGAGAATTCATCTTTGGACCACAAACTAGATATGCAAATTTTCCCTTTGTTTGAAGACGTACAAGATAATGATATAATTGGATTATTAAATATGTTGATTTTTGTAATTAGAATTATCATGCAAAACTTGAATTCACTACAACATACCACAAAAATGTGTTAGCCCTGGGGCATCATGTATTGTCCATGCAAGTATTGCATAGAATTGAAATTGTCTTTGTCCTATTGGTCTAGACATGTCATACATAGTCACACCATTCCATAACTCCACCAAATCGTTGATAAGAGGCTCAATATATACATTCATATCTATTACTTGCTATTTACCTACTTGAATGAACAATAACATTACATAATTATTGTGACCGTTTTACTGCAAGATTTGTAAGTACATGTAAATTAATAACTATCTAATGATAAGATACCTGGAACAATCATTGCCAACATAATGTGCTCCATCTTTATTGACATCCACGGAGGAATGTTATTGTTGATAACAAAAACATGCCAAATCGAGTAAATAGATCTCATCTCTCCAAATGGATTGACACCGTCCACTGCCAATGAAAGCCTGAGATTACGAGGTTCTTCTTTGAAGTGTTGCCACTTTTCCTCTATGTGCATAGATGTGGAACCATCTGTAGGGATTCAAATAATGTCATCTTGACTTCTATTGCATGCATGATAATCCATAAATTGAGCCAAGCTACTACACCTGAATAATCGTCACATTCGTGGAATAACAGGGATGTAACGAAGAACCTTTTGAGGCACCTTTTTTGTTAGTCAATCTGTTCAATATCTACTCGTATGACATCCAAGGAATTGTGTTGCAAATTCATGTTCTTTATAATATATAATATGATCATTGGGACAAGAATGGATTACTTCATACTCCATTCCAATATCTATCATAACAGCAGATAATTCTCGATATGAGCAAGGTAGAATATTTAATGGTGGTAATAGAAACTCGCCTATCAATCTATAGCAAAAAATATAAGTTGTTAATATAAACAATATTAGTGGTACATTATTCACCCTTTGTTAACTATAAAGACATATATGACATACCTTAATATACATGACATTGTTATGTTGGATAAACCATTCATAACCTTCAAGTTCAACAACGACAATACAACAGAGAGAAGAGTTATTTTGGAGTCTTTGTATAGGGGCTTGTATGCCTTCTTAAGTAGAGGTACATCGAGGCTATCATCATCATCATGATCAGATACGCTTGGACTAAATGTGTCATGGATCAATGTATTTATACCATCATCTTCAATTGTGTTTTCTGGCACATGATCATCATCTTCCATGGGATCATTATCTTCACCTTGGATATTCGCACCTCCATGTTCCTCCACTTCGAAAACCATATTCTTTGAATTATTGTGGTTCATATCATGTACTTCCCTAGGGAGATCAACCTATATAAAATTGATTAACATAAATAAACCATGATAATCAACTCATCATCAAGTGATTCAATATGTATATAAATTGTTAAAATGATATAATGAACAACTTACCAGTGGATGATAGTCATGCCCCCCTTCAATGTGACCATTCTCCCTACAATGTCTCTTAACTGTTTTGATTAGCAGTCTTCTATAGTTTAAGCCCTTACAAATTTTGCAAGGACAATAACATTTTCCATCACTTTTTCTTTTCAAGTTAGACCACAATCTAGCGATTGTCTCCCTATTTTGTTCTTCACTTATATTATCTGACATGATCGTTCTTCACAGGAAGCAAAAATCGGGCTATGAAAACTTCACTCTACAACTTTCACAAACTAAGCAAAACTGTCAAAAGTACATAAATCTTCTTAGACCTAGCTAAATACTTTAATATTTTAAAAATACTTTCTTTGACTTGATTCCTAAGACATTTAACCCAATCACCTTTTATAACATTCAATCAATTGCTCTAGGCAAATTTGTGGATAAGATTATTTGTAAAACTTTGACCAACCACATGAAGGTCTTATTTCAAGAGACCTTACAACATTAAGCCACTAAAAGAAATTTCAAAACATATAAGCTAAAATTCTAGTTAAAATATACATTAGATTAAAAAATATACAATTTTCATACCCGAGCGCATGGCTATAACTCGTGCAATGGCCTTCTTGCTTAGCTGTAGAAGCTCTATAGCAATCAAATTATACAAGCTACAAAGCCTAACAACAATTTCAAAACATATAAGCTACAAGGCAAGACATATTACATGACATGGAAAAAGGAACAAAATTTACAAGCTTTAGCAAGACATATTAAACGACATCATAGTGCTAGAGAGATCACAATTATATGAGTCAAACATAATCATGAAAAAGCACATAAATTAGTTATTATATGCAATTAAAATATATATAGTTAGATATGGGACATCCATAGGGAATATTTAAGAAATGAAATGGTCATATAGATTTCATATAGGATTTTGAAGATGATAGTGTTCTAAGGCAAAGAATCAGGAATCTACCTCTAGTCAAACAAATTAGAGGTTCGGTAGTTTCTTTAAATTGTGCACATATGGCCTTAAATATAACACTTCTCTCTAGCTTGCCTGTCACAATAGAAGAAACGATGAAATTAAAATGAAAGCCAAAAATGTTACAAAGAGAATGAGCTTTTTTATATTGATTATTTTTCATGATATTATAGAACTCTATATCTATAAATGCTCACAGGGTATTGAAGTGGGTGGCCTTCAAACCAGCCTTGGCCAACACATGAAACACCATTACATAGCAATATTTTTAAAACAATCACATTAAGCTTATCTATGTAGTTACTAAACTAGCTATTATAATTGAGACACCAAATACATATTACAGTGTGACCAAATCGAGCACCATATCCATAAATAAAAGGTTAGAATGTTCTAATATAGAAGAGAGCATAACATATATCAACATCAGTGTAATCTATACAAGAGATATTAATTACTATGAAACATATGAAATTAGACACAAGAAAATGCATATATATGATTTTGCTTAAATCCAAGAAATTGTGAAGCTATTCATCAAGTGGCTCAAAATCTGCATTGTCATCTGGCTTAAAAAACTGTGAAGCTGTTCATCAGGTTTATTGCAAAGTTGTAGTGTTTTTTATTGGTGGAACTAGGGATGCAGTGCAGGATTTCTATGGCAGACTAGGGTTTCATGATTGGAGATTCATGGCACAGAGCTAACCATACACACCAAATAGAGAAAATAGTACACAAAAAGATAGTTGGGACTGTTAAAACTAGAGCCAAAAATTAATAAAGAAACACTACAACCAATATACCCTGGGAATATCTATTTGGAGTTGAAGAAGGAGTTCACTCTTTATGTTGTCCTAAATATGTGAAGAAGATGAAAGAAAGAAAGCAAAGATTTATTAAAACAAAAATGTATTAGCACATGTAAGGTACAAGGTACAACTACCATTATATTAAAGTTTTTAGTTTTTTTTTGGCATTTTTTTTCAAAGGGAGAGAAGATCTAAACATGAAATATGTAGGTATGGAAGGAAGGAAGATTGTGGTATAAGAGAACATCTGAACACGAGCTAAGGAAGAGCTAAAATATACATATGCATTGTTGACAAGGGATAGAAATGAATGAATTTATAACAAGGAGAAAATAATCAGTAAAGGAAAGGAAGTGAAGATCTGATACTACAAATTTGATGTGATCAGTCATAGGTGATTTTTCTCTTAATAGGGTTTTCATGTTAAAAATTATTATGTTTAAATGTGTGGATTATTGTGTTACATGTTATTTTATTCTTATTTTTTGTATACTTCTTGTTGATGTAACTTAGTACATGAAGTATATAGTTAAAAGTTTATTACTTTGATACTTGGTGAAAGCTAACAATTTACTAGTGAAGGATGAATTATATATTATTATGAATTTTTAATATAGTTACCAAGTTGATATAGGAAAAGTTTAAGTTTGTAAGATGCTGAGATTTTTTTAAGGCCCTATTTGATAGCCAAGGAAAATTGAGCCCCCCTCCCTCCTTAGTTATTTAACAAAAACATGTCAAGGTGTCCAACAAAGGATCATGGGAAAGAATGGGATGCATTAATACCATAGGAACAATATACCTATAATGAATGGACAAAGAGGAGAAATGGTATTAGTCCTTTTAAGATAGTATATCAAAAAAGATAGAGGATATTTTAAATTGAGGGATATGAAGAGTATTGATAAGAGGAGTTCTCATGCTAAAGATATAGTAGAAGCAATGAGAGAGGTTCATGAAAAGGTGAGAGCTAATTTATGGAAGTTTTTACAACCGACCAAAATTTTAGGAGAAAAGATATACAACAATGATACACTTGAATAGGGAGAGAATTTCCAAAGATAGTTAGGGTAAGATTATAATGGGAAATACTAGTCACTACAGGATCCTGGGAAAGTATGGAGAAATTTTTTACAAGTTTTTGTAACCATCTTATATAGGTCTTTCTCCTATATTCAATATCTAAGATTTGACCATGTTCAAAGATTTTATGGATGAAGGTGTTAAACAAACATATTCAACTCTAAATGACAAAGACTAGGTGTCTAAATTACCATTGACAAAGGAAACATAGATTAAAGCTATTGTGGATACTAGAGAATCCAAAATGACAAGGCACAAGGTGTAATGGGAAAAAATAATTGATAATGGATCAAAATATAAAACTTGGAAGCCACATGGATGCTAGAGGAAGAAATGTATTGATTTGGATCAATTTTTCTCTAAAAGGACTTTAGACTTGTTCTCCTCGGGAGTATCATGCAAGAACACCTCAAGCTTAGTTTAAAGACCAAAACTAATTAAGTTCCTAGGAGGGCACAATAAGTATGATAAATTACATCGATAATTTAGACCAATGATGTAATGGAAAACAATATTTTAAAGCCAAAGTTTAAATAATATTGCAATGAGCAAACAAAGGGACCCAAATTGATATATGAAGTTTGGCAATCAATGCAAACAAGGTTTCTTGCATAATCCTTACTTTGATCAGTAAAAAAGAAGTCTGATTTTTGTGTCCTTTTCTAGCAATATTGGTACCCATCTGATGATCCATTTGTTGTAGATGATAGAGGGTTAAATCTACTTTATTTTGGTTTGTGAAGCACACAATTTCATTATGTGGATGAAAAGATATTCAACTTTTTGTGTAAGTTGTCCAAACCCTTACTAGGGTAATCTATAACTTTGTACAAATAAATCTGTAATATAAAATGTGGACCAAGACCCCAAATTCAAATAGATGGTAGAGAAAAAGGTGTATTATATTCCCTCTTCTTCGCAAGAACCCATGGCTAAGAATATATGTGTATTTGATCAAACAAAAACATTTAAAGTTGCCTCAGATTGCACAAAATAGAGATATGATATATCAGTCATGATTTTGCTCACATAGGGAATTTATTGAAGGTATAATGGCTATAAGTACATGCAAGGATGAATCCTAATTGTATCCTAATGGCTGGGAATTAGAGGGTCTCTGAACCACTTTGTGACTCTCTCAATGGAATAATGCATGCCTATCACAGTTTGACAATGAACTGATGTTACGTGTTTCGAGTGGGATCAAAGGATTGGATTGGCTAGTTTTTTGAAGGTTATGAAAGCTAATGAATCAAGTGATATAGGAATGTCCTTTGTGTGGGTGAGAAATTGAGAATCCAATTTGTAAGGATAAATATAATTTATCAATTTCAAAAGTGTATGATGGTGTAGTCGCAGTCAATCCAATGGTTCAGAGTATTGGAAGAGTTATAGATTTTGTAAGGTCTTGTGAAGGAATGAAAAGTACCCATGAAATGAGTCTAATTAGAAGTCAAGTTAGTGCTGTAAAAAGTCAAGGGAACCATTATTTTCATGAGGGAACGTGTGTCTTCAGTTAGAAGGAATAGATGGATCAAAAGTTGCCATGAGTTAGAGTGGATCAGATATGTTTAAAGAGTTAGTGGGCATGTATTGAGGGGATTGGAGAATAGGATAGATTCCTAGAAAGCCCTAAAAGGGAAAGGTGTTGATGAATTGGGAAAGGAGAAAACTTTGCAAACAAGTTGAATTGATACCCCTGATTGGTAGTTTGGTGTGTTTGTAGATGCTCTAAATAAATAAGAAGGCAAGGCAATAAGGAAGCTGGTAAACTATCAAACTGGGCCTTAACTCTAAAGGTACATGAAATCATTCTGGAAGATTTCAAAGCTTTAAGGATGGATATGGGAAATCCTCAGTGATAATTTCACCCCTCTTTTGGCCACAAATAACTATAGCCATTTAATGTAGCTAGTGACACTAGAGATATGATGTAAGTTCATTATGATCTATGCTGTGATGACAAGTGATCACTGGCAAGAAAATTGATTATGATGGGGAATGATTGTTTTGAGTGCCTCAAGAAAAAACTTTGTCAGTGTTTTTTTGGTTCTTTCAATCCCAATTGTGAAGTGCTCTGCAACTTGAAGAGATGGAAACTTCCTTTACTCTCACTTCCATTAAGTAGAAAAATCCAATCCGTGGGCAGAGCAAAAGGTTAAGACTTGATAATCATGTTCAATTCTGTGAACAACAAATAACATCTTGGTTCTGCAGGGGGAAATGTTCCACCAAGTTGAGGATAGACACAGAACCAACACAGATGTTTGCATCATTATTATGGCTTGGGTATTGTGGCTGGGTGAAGATAAAGCCATCATAAGGCTAATTATGGAAATAATTGTTCCTAGGGAGGCACTGGGAGGATTTGATGAGATCTTAGCGAAATCCATCCCAAAATTAGGAATAAATTTGGGGGACAAGTACAACGACCTTGAGAAAATTGAGGCCACAAAGTACTCGCCATTTGTAATGTGTTTTGATGAAGATTCTGGAATAAAAGGTTTAGAAAAGCCAAGACAGGCCAGCTGGCAGTGAAGATGGAGATCATATTATTCCTCCTCCTATTGCAAATTGCACAAAACTTTGAGTATTTGACTTGCAAAACAAAATTCAGGGGTGTATCTCAATTTGGATTAGAGAACTAGCAGAGTTACGATTTCTCAACTTGTCTTTTAATGAGTTGTAAAACATTCTCTCACCAAAGTTGTTTACATTCAAGAATCTTCCAATTCTAGATTAATCTCATAATAATTTGAGAGGACTGATTCTTGAGAGTTCAGGGATGTTTAATGATACAGAAAATGTGACACAAAGTGAAAAACAAAGCTCTCTTTGTCTTCATCTAGGAACTTGATCGTTACCACCATTTTTATTGTAAACTATCCCTTTCTAGCCTCTATAAACCTCTTATTTTTGAATCTTTCATCAAACCACCAAAAATGGCATGTACTTGGTGCCTTAATCCTTGGCAGTCCACTCTTCTTTTCACCCAAATTTACCCCAATTCTTGGAATGGACTTTGCAAAAAGCTCCTCCATTCCACCCAATGCCCAACTACAGAGCCCATACCATGATCATCCAATTGCAGAGCCCATACCATGATCTTTGAATTGATGTCGGTGTTTGTATTGTGACATTTCTCAACTTGGTGGAACAGCTCCCTAAGCAAAAGAAAACCACTCTCCATTAATTTATTTTCCATAAAATTGAACATTTTATCAACCCTAGTCTTCTTACTCTTCCCATGATAAGAATTTTGTTGCTTGGTGCAAGTGAGAGTGAAAGCAATTTCCATCACTCCAATTGCAAAAAGCCTCTCAAACAATAATGTGGTTACCAAATCTAGCTTGTATTGAGGATTCAATTCTAGGGGCACACAAGACAAACATTCTCAATCATTATCAGCCTAATTGATGGTACTTACATGGTGCTTTTGGCAAGGATCGCCAAGAACTCCCATCACATCACTATTGTTTCCTGCATACCTCATTAAATGGATGAAGCTGGTGGTGGCCAATAAAAGAAAGGAAAGAACTAATCACAATGGATGAAGTTGATAGTGCCCAATCAGACATGGTGTTGACCTCTTTATTGCCTTGTCTTCTCAAATGTGATAATTTGGAGTCATCCAAAGAAGCTAATTCTGCATTAATTTGATCTATGTAGTTCTACAAGTGCTAAGCCACCATGTCCCTTTTATTATTGCATTTACAATGATTTGTGAATCACCATCAACATGAAGTTTTCTGGCTCCTAGCTGCTTTGCTACTCATACTGCTGAGATAGCAGCCTCTAGCTCCAAAACATGCTTTCTACCATCTGAATCATACTCCATGATCCATTATTAAGATGAAAGAGTTCAATGAACCAAAAATTGGATCATGGTGTATGATTTGAAACGTTAATTATAAAAATAATGTTACACAATCAAATTCCAGAAACATACTATAGAATTCAATGTGGATTGTGGAAGCCTGCTATCTTTAATTAGAAATATACACATGTCACTTCATATAATATTATCTCAAATATCCAACTATAAACAGAATCCATAAGTATTATCTCAATTTCAATACATAGAGAAAAATCAGAGATAAAGATTTCTATCACAGCTAAAATCTTTAACATTGCTGATGCTAGAGTTCATTGCAAGAAAAAAAAGTGTGTGATACAGTGTTTTTAAGGTCAGGTGCATTAATAAGTACAAAAAATTACATAAAAAAAGCCAAGAGATTGCAATAAATTGTGAGGAAGAAGAAACCAATGAATGTGTACAACTTTATTTGTGAGCATTTACAATAGGTTGCTAGGAGTAACTTAAACCTCACCATTCATCTCTATTGGGATTATGCAAATGCCTATTAATTTCAACAATACCTCTTAATTTCCACTTGCAATAATATTCTTCCTTATGGAGAAACTTGGTTTCTTCTAAATCAATGTGGTATTTTGTATTGAAACGATGCTTAAAAGTGCATATTAGTTTATGTATTCATGTGTAATGTTAGCATTATGCTCTTTATTCAATGGAGGATAGTAAGTGTACCATAGGTCTTGGTCCATTGGTAAATATGGGGAAGAACGTAAGGGACTATATCATGTGAGAGTGCAGGCATGGGATTTGCTCTCTGCTCATCGATGAGCCTGGATATATCTATGGTATTCCCATGGAATAGTTTGTACGGAGGACCCCTGATTCCTTGGGCTTCAAAGTACTTTTTCAATTGTAGAGGCTTCCACCATATTGTTATTGCAATCTTGAGCAGGAACAAAACTAAACCAGAAGAAACAATTATCAAACCCCAAAATACCCACTCCATGTTCCACTCCTTGTTTAACACTACAATTCTTCGCTTGAGATTTGCTGCAACTTTTTCTATGTTTCTCAAGTGTAGAATCCCTTCATATTTTCATATAGCAAAAATCATTTGGTTGTTTTCATGTGATAAAAGATAACTCCAACCACTCTTGTATTTTAGAAATGGCATAGCTTTGATTTAAGACAAGGAGCTATAGTAACCAGTTGGACCATACGATGCAATAAAGTGGATAGTTTCTCCAATATTAAGGGAACCATATGAACAACCAATTCTATAGATAGCTAAATTGATAATTCACAAGTGGTTCTCTCTAGACTCTAATCTTGCATAGCAAAGATCACATTCCTAATCATCTAGTGAATTAGGCATTATATTGATGCTTTTTCTTAGTCCAAATCTCTAAACCCTACCTTGTGACTGTCAGGGATAAGTTATTGTTATTATATAATCTTGTGATGGTGTCTGTTAAATCACAGAAAAAATTGAAAGACTTATACTACATTGAGTACTACTATTGTATTTGCAGGAATCTAATTCTCCTTTGCAATTAGAGATTACCTCTAATGGGGCAGACCATCAAGGTTTTAAAATGATGGCTCACCTTCCTGATCAAACACAACTTGCTGTTGCACCTCCATTTGTTATTCGATACGTTGCATAGGCGGCTAGAGTAGAGGGTAACGAGACTCCTTTCAATGGCTCTAGCTATATCATTGCCCTGGTATGGTGGGAACTGCTACTGAGGTTATGGATATTGATGGACTAGATGATGGGATGGCCTTAAAATAGTAGGGTGAACCTACCTTTGCTTCTCTTTGTCCTCTGCCAGTTCTTTGCACCCCACCCTTAGATACCCCATCCAACTAAGCTGTCTACACACATACTAATGGTTGGTCTTCTTCTATGCTCCTTTGCCCCAATTCCTGTGGGACCATCTCGTACAGACGTTCCCTCAAACTTGCCCTTGCCTCAATCCGTCAACATTGCCCTCAAACAAATGAGCAACGTTTTCCTTTTTCTCTCTCTTATATCCCGTTAGCGTCGCAATTGCGACGTTGTTAGGCTATAATTGAAAAAAAGAAGCCAAAAACACATTACATTTGCCTGCTATTGCAAATTGACATCGTAAATTGACCCCTAATGTGTTAGTGGCTTGAGCACAAACTAGGCCTGCATACTTTGTGACTTCATATGAAGATAAGCACCTAACATTTTCACCAAGCCCAAAATATTAAGATAAGCATTTTTCATATGAATTGTCTAAACTAGAATAGCAACAAACAATGATCTATATTGAAAACCTACTGCCACTATTTATGGACTAGAATCTTCTCCAGGGTGTGGATGTGTAACACTTGCCCCACAGGAGTCTAAAAGACATTGTGAATTTTTTAATCAAGTAATGTTTCTTACTTGTAAGAAAACCTTAGAAACACAAAAGTCAATAATCTAAAAAGTTCTCCACAATTGTACATTAAATAAATAGCAACAGATCTACAAAATAATAAAAAGGAAACTCGACACCAACTTGTATTGAGAATAATTAATGAAACTTGGAGTGTTTTTTAAAAGACATTCATTCATTTAAAATCATGCTAGAAAGAGGATTAACCTAGAAATCATTAGAGTATTTAAAGAATATTTATCATAGAGCATTAATACACCATGACGTCAACCATTGCAAGCTTGCTGCTTGTCTTTAACCATTGTTCCAAAGCCAAATAATTGATACAATTAAGGCGGCTAACTAAGAATGTAACCCTCATGATTTATTACATGCTCCAAAAGTGATTGTAAACACTCGATTTCCATACAAAGTTCAAATTTAAAAAGATAAAGGTGAGCAATTCTAGTAGTTAAAATTCTCCCAAATCATTTTTGTTGCCTACAATTCATATGCATACATCAAATAAAGTTTCACAATTGTGAAGGTCTGTTATCCACTTATATAGATGAACCAGAGCAAAGTTAACTTGGTTCAAAGGATCTAAGAAAATCATCTAACAACCTCAAGTACAGTTCAAAATTCCAATCAACATAAAAAATTCAATTTCGGTCTACACTCCCATAGGTAAACTTTCAGTTTGAATGTACTAAGGAAATAAACTTAACAAGCCATTAAAATCTAGCATTTTGAATGATATATTCCTTGCTTATTTGATTAAGGCATTTATTTAATAAACACTCTACTTACCTAAATAGCATAGATATTCATGTAACTAGTTTATTTTCCCTTGCAAACACACATTCATATAAATGCATAGACACTAAAGTGAGATAAAGATTAAACGTTCAAATACATTCCACATTTAACTTTGGTATTTAATTCACAGGTCATATATCTATTGTAATCTCTATATAGTCACACAGTAAATGAAATGTGTTTTTGAACTTTAGTAACATTCTAGATTTATATTGCAAGGTTCAATTTTTTAATCCTACCTACAAGCCTAATAGAAATAAACTATCTTGAAATAAGGAAAATAAACTTAGCAATTAATGCTACAGAAAAAGAAAACTGCAGCAAACTTCAAAATCATAAGTGTCTTAGTAACTTACACATTCTCCCACATGCCATAATGAAAAAAATACTCCGTTACAGAAACTCACAAGACACTTTTGCACATCATGGTCACACAAGCTAGAAGGAAAATAAGTCAAGTCTACTTACTCAAATTTTGTTCACATCTAAATGGCTAATAGCAAAATGAGTCTTTATATGCAAGTGTGACTTCTGATTGATGTTTCGTACTACAGTAACAGTAAATTTGCAATTCGAAATATGCACAGCCTCCCAGTCATCCCCTCTAAAAATAGTTGGTGACCACCAACCAACATTATGAAAATCATAAAATTAAGAAATATATATAGAAATAAGAGTTTGAAAATAATCTAAATAAAATAGAAATCGAATTATATCTCTATCAACATGATAAAGAGAAGCATACAATTCACTATCTTTTCAAGTTCAACATCTTTTGAGATGTTGTACATAAATGCAACTATTTTATGTTCTATTGAACCATGTAATGACATATTACCAACCTCAACAGTTCTAGAAACTTCATACCCATCAATCTTGATTTTATCCACTCATTTGCAACAAATAGCTAGGTTATATGGAGCATTATGCTTGACATATAGTTACTAAAAATCTACAATCAAAAGAGCTCGGTAAATATTATAACTTAAGATATAATAAATAAAAATATGATGAAGAAGGTGCATGCGATATGTCCAAAATATAAAAGATAACATGGACATGAAAATTTCTACAATAGCTTGATGCAGAATAATATCAACACTGGGAATGTGGGAAAGATAGATAGGAAGGATAGGAAAAATTTCAATATTTTTCTTCAAATCTTAAATTACACCAAAATAATTTGCATAAAATGCCAAACAACTATTTCAAAAGCCCCACTGCTTTAATATCAACATTTTCTCAGCAAAAACCCAAAAAAGCTTACCTCTGCATTCCTTATTCATGATTCTAATGAAGCAAAGTAGTCCTGTTGTTGGTAGGTATAAACTAAAGTCTAAAACTCAAAGCACACATTACAACATCAAACACTTGAATAAACTATTAACAATACATCATAGTTGAGGTGGAGCCCCTTTTGATGGCAGAATAAAGTAATACTAATTACCTCATGACCAACTAGAGTCAACAATACTATTCCAAAACCTCCAGCAAAGATCCCCTTCTAAATAGAAGAGCCTAGAAGCTAAAAAAACAAGGCCAATATGGCCACCCCCACTACAGTATAAAGAGCATTAGTGGTGAATTCAAGTCCAAGTTGCAAAAGAGAAAACGTTTACATAAAAACTAAGCAACCTTGTCTAGCAAGAAAAGATATATAGAGGTTTCTAACTGAAATTACAAATTGATGCTAAAAAACTTAAACCATAAGAATTGTTCTATAGAATAATAAAACAAATTATGATAGCATACATTTATCATTTTTAGGCTATTTTGGTGCTCAGTGGTAGATTTTTGTACCTACTCAATCATGTTGCATGAAATTATATGGAATATTTGATTATTTAATATAATCTACATGCATTATGCAATCATATGATTCAATATCTTACCTAGTCATAGAATATACAAATGATAAGATAGTTGATAGTGATTTATGATTTACTAGGATGTAGAATATGCAAATTTCATGACAGTCAAGATTGATCTCACAAAGTTTAAGAGGCGCTGCTTGATAGCTTGACTTGTTTAAAAGGCAATCACAAAAGGATCAAAAACCCTAGAAAGAAATCCATTATTGTAATATACCTAACACTTCGCTTAACAAAAATAATATCTACTACCAATTTATTCCAAATCCAAGCAATCAAATTCAAAATACACTAAGCATTAGATAAAATAGCTAATAATATAATGCAGGCCCCAATAAGCACAATAACAATGCAAGATCTATAATGGTATTGCCTACAAATCAACATTGCACCAATCCATAGGATGATGGGCCACAAATAAGACTTCATAAAATAATAAGTACTGCTCTTCTTCCAGTTCGCAAAATTCTATTGCAAAAGATCATGATTTTAGTCATAGGTACTAACTATAATAGGAACTATTAATGAAAAGAGCATTATTGTTCAACTCAAATATCAAATTTATCTGTAAAATCACTTTGTGAATCTTATAAGAAGATTATATGGAAAATGAAGTTATATTCAAAAAACATCAGTGTCAATTTTAGGTTTTGGTTTGGAGAAAATACACGAAACAACTACAGAAATGGCCCTAGTCCCCATATAGAAAAAACCATGAGCCCAACAGTAGGAGCACATTGGAGTATAAGTGCATTTTCTTGCATATAATTGTAAGCCTTGCACCACTAAGAAACTTGTCAAGTATGTTTTTCTTTTGGTAGGGTCTTTTAATATAGTAACATAAATTTATAGTATACCCTTCTAAAAAAAATTTAAGCTTTACCCAATAATAATATCCCACGAATCCAAGAACAACATTTGACTACAAGGGTGGTGATGAGAAGTGTGGGGCAGCATCCCTTCAGACCATATAAATTCTTCTACAGTTCATGTTCAGTGACACAAATTTTGCATTTCACATACAAAAGCATGTTGTCTAGTGTCCTCTTAAATTAACGAAAATCAATACAATTAGAGAAATGGCAAGAAGAAAGATGAAGAATCAAACACCTAAAGGATACAATGTTGATGCAGCTTTAGAAAGATCGTCCGAAGGACATGATATGCTCGGGCTAAAGGAGCTTTTAGATTCATTACTACACTTGAGAATGGGCCCATCTTCAATCTTCTAAAATATCACACACTTGATTTTTTTCCACATCTTTTTCAAACAATATAATGCAATCTCATCTCTGAAGTGTATTAAAAGCTAACAAAGCATCTTCACTAGCTGATCTCCCTTGTGAGCTCAGCTGAAAGAGAATTCCTAAAGAAACTTAGTCTGTAAATCTATTTTTGCTGAAAGGAATTGAAGAGAAAAAAAATCCTTATGCTAAATGAACAGATCAAAAAATTAGATGCAAAAATAAAGGTGAACATAACCTTTGTTGACATCTTCCCCCCCTATGCCAAAATGGGAGCTCTAGAGTAGGTCATGGACATCCATCAAAGTATGATGAAAAGACTATTATTATCAAATAATTTTTATTGTTGGAAATGCAATGATAGATACATATGCAAAATACAAAATAATAGACAAGGCACATTATTCTTCAAAGTTATGTCATCTCATGGAAATCCATGCTTGTGGGATATGCAATAAATGGATATATTAAATATATGTTGTTCAAACTTAAAAAATAATAGAATTGGTAATGGTAGCTATTAGATACATATGCAAAATATAGAAGAATAGACAAGGCACATTATTCTTGCTTTAAAGTGATGTCATCTCATGGAAATCCATTAATGTGGGATATGCACTAAATGGATATATTAAATATCCATTGTTCAAACTTGCAAAAAAATGGAATTGGTAATGGTAGTTGTAAGGAAACATTTCACTACTTCTTTAGCCTGCTTCTAAGTTGTGGTAAAATGGCACCTTGGGAACATGGTATAGACATCAAGCAAAACATAGAGGTTAATGGTGGAAGTCTCCCTCTCCAACCAGCAAAATCCTATCAAATCTGTAACTATGCATCAAGATGGTCTAGAATGGAAAGATCTCTATAGAAATTTGGTGCATAAAGAACTTATAGTCAGCTCATATTTAAACCAATATCAAGATTCTAGAAGATCTCCACATAGGACAAAGCGATTCTCCACATCTCAAAAAAATTAACATCTAGAATAAATTTTTAAGGTTCAACATTCTCAAAACCTCCAAATATTTTGCAAAAAAAAAAGCTATTGATAGAAAAGATAACTTATTGGGATGAGAAGATCAGAGGTAGATGGATTCAAGTTTTGCGATTCCTTGGTATGTTAGTTTGAGCTTCACTTAACAAGGCCAACCATGTGAATGTGGAAACTCATC
The DNA here is from genome assembly GCA_028749045.1 of Cupressus sempervirens. NCBI lineage: Eukaryota > Viridiplantae > Streptophyta > Pinopsida > Cupressales > Cupressaceae > Cupressus > Cupressus sempervirens. Next base: position 127,684,935 of record CM053783.1, read on the forward strand.
TAGCCTCACCCCCCTCCCCCTAACATCAATCTAAATTCCCCATTAACATCTAATTGCATACTTCATTCATTTCATTCATTCATTTATGAACTATAACATTCAATCAATACAAGGGGAGGATTTCTGATAGAAGAACCTCCAAAAAAAAATAGAAGGTTGGATCAAAGTCCATCTCAGCCAGATTCCCTTCCCAACATATTGGGGATTACAAATAATAGCTGCTGAGAGGGTTACAAATATTAATGTTGGAGGAAATTGGAGCGACAAAATTTTGAGGAGATCTCTGGTTTGGTTAAAGAAATGGTGGACACTTGAGGTAAATGTTGCAATCCTTGAATAACCTACAATAAAAAAACAATGTTCCACAAGAGCCATAGGAGAATGCCTAAGATAGTCACAATGCTAATAGGCACATCATGACTATCTTCAGCATTCTCCTATGGCTCTTGTGGTTCTAATCTTATAACATGAGGATTCCTCTTCTTTTTTCAAGCATAAGGCTGATGTGGCCCTATAATAAGAAATAAATGGGTTTAATTCTAAACATTTTTTTTAATGTTATAAGTATTTCATTAATCTAAAGAACATAATAGGGATTTTTATTTACTTGATAAAGTAGCTATAAGAGGCACCAAATCTTTGGTAGAACACATAAAAGTGGCCACTTTATAGAGTACAACATTAGAATAGTTAGTTATGAAGGCAATTCTTGAGAGTATGTAGTGTTTGGGCACAAGATTAAGGAATTGTCCAAAAATCATAAACTTCAAAAGTAAACAAATGGGAAAAATCACAATCCTAACATATCAATGTGTTATTAAATAATGTGCCTACAATATCTATGGTGGTGGCTTCAACAATTGAGAATGTTGAATATCATCGATAGCTTGTCTTCCATCCCCATTCTTATAGATCATAATCAAATCGTAGATATTTTATATAAAAGAAGCCCAAAAAAGAACATACAAAAAGGGCCATAGCATAGATAATCACTATCATCAAATGCAATTGGAATGGTTGGTACAGTAGAAAAGGAGAAACCCCTTACCAATTTGGAAGATGCAAAGTGGCATAAGGGAGAGATAAGTTTAAAAAATTTAAAGCACTTTCGTAGATGAATAAGTGAAGTTTAGGATAGTGAGGCTAATTTGGATTATGTAGAACACAAAGAAAACCAAAATGTAATAGCAATTTTTAATATAGAAATGAACTATATAAACTTATAAAGCTCATAATAATAATAGGTCATAAACAAGAGCTAAATTTTGAATAGACAAAGTTTGGACACATGAAGCGTACTTGATTGATCAAAACCAAATCATTGCCAAGCCTTTTAACCACTCCTTAATAGAACTTTCTCTATCACCAAATTTGTAGTAGGGTGTCTATTTATTTTTGGATCTAACATTAATATGGCATCTCCATCTAGAAATTTCTTCAGAGCCTAAAAGATTTATACATGAAGTGATCAAAAACTCAAAATCTATCACAAGAAATAGAGCTCCAACACTGATAGTTTATACATCTGTATTTAGAGGCAAGATAAATTCAACTGAATATTCAAGATCAAACAAGTTCTTCAAAATATGAAATTTAAAATAAAACTATAATTTGAATAATCTTCAACAATAAATTTAATGTAGCAAATATCTTCATTTCATGGTTGATATCTATGCAAGTTGAAGATTGTGCATTTAATATCTCTATTTCATAGTTTATAACCTTAATGCAAGTTGAATTTTGTTCATTTAATTTATTTCTAGTTAATAATTTGCATGTTCGATCTTTGTGAGCACCCAAATCTGCATTTGAGTGCACATGATTTTTCTTCAAAATTTAGCTACTCTAATTTTTAACAAAAAGCTAGAACCATCAAAGATGTAAATCATAACTGATTGACAATTCTCACCAATACCATATTAGACATTGAAATCCTAATTATTCTATTACCACATTTCAATTCTCTCTTAATTCCTTCACTAAAAATTCATAGTGGAAAGTTAACAATGTATAAAATTATTAGAGCATATAACAAAGTGTGCTTGATGCAATGGAAAGTAAAGATCATGGTAACTTACCCTTCTCCCCTCTCCATATCTCCTCATCACCCCCTCATCTCCACTTCCCTACTCTTCCTCTCCCCCTCTCATCTCTCACCTTCCCCACTTCCTTCCCCTCTTACACCCTCCCTCCCTCTCTCATTGTCCCTACCTTCTCCCCTGCTCCATGTCTTGTCTTCACTCTCTCTCCTCATCTCCCTCATCCCCACTTTCCCTCCCTTCCCTCTCGCTCTCTTCTACTTCCCAACTATAAACAAAAATAATAGATCAATAATAAAATCAAACATTGCAAATATATTTTCCTCAACTAAAAGTTCCCCATGGTTTCCTTATTAATAAAAATTCCGTTTTATTTTTGCTACCAAACTCATGATTAGGCTACCAATCCTAAGACTACCGATACCTACAAAAAAAAATGAAAAAAAATAATACGCACTCATAGTCAAATAAGAGTATATTTTCTTTTAACTCCCAACAGAGTTTACACTAAGTTGGTCTCTTTTCACTTCATTGACTCAAGAAATGTTGGGTGACTTTAGTATAAGATATTATTAATTCACTCAAGTAATTTTATTATCTTCTAGAATTTGTGGTTCCAAGAAACAACAATGAAATTTTCAGTGTGTTGTTGCAAAAAAATGTGCTATTAATTATTCATGAAGGATCAGTTAACAAATGAAGTTTTCTTGGAAGATGAACTTGATTCTAATTTCTTAGAGCATGAGGAAAGCTATGAAAAACTTAAATAAGATATTCTTGGAGATGCTTCTTCAGATTAAGTAGAAGGGGGAAATGACTAAGAATACAGGATCATACAGAAACTAACTTGGTTAGTTTACTTGACAATCATGTCAATTGCTGATTTTAAGGAAGTTGGACATATGCTGGTCAAGAGATGGAGGTATGCATCACGCTTATTAGTATGTTGCAGTCAAGAGAGAACATACCATTGTTATTTTGGCATCTAGGTCAATAAAACACAAAGTGCCAAGAAAACATAAAGTGCAATAAAACACAAACAAGTACACAAAACACAGAGTCATGATCCTTAATTGTGTTGACAAAAAACTTTTTGATCATCATATAGTGTTTTCTAACCAAGCTAGTACAAATAGCTAAATAGAATGTGTAGCCATGTGATAAGAGAAGAGAAAGCTTGTATGAATCGATGGGCATTATTGAAGAGATCTCAAGCTTGATAGTTTTGCTACACCATCTCATAGAGAGTCAAGAGACTTGAGAATTTGAAATATGAATGCACCTTTTTATTATCATCGTGATAATAAAAACTATGAGAGTCAAGAGACTTTAGAATTTGAAATATGGAGGCAAGTGAGGGCTAAAGCAAACTATGAGATTGTTGATTGTAAACTTAAAAAGGAAAGAATAGATGCATATCATCATAAAATATGCATTTAAAGTGATGAAGCACAAGTTGTTTGAGATAATGTTTGTAGAAAACTCTCTAGAATATAGTGTGGATCATTGTGGAAGTAAAATTTGGCTAAGGTACCCAAGAAACTATCAAAATTGATCCACTGTTAGTCCAAAACATGTTTAATTCATGTGAATTAAAATAACATTAATAGAGCTATGAATTATTTACCTACAAGAATGGTTGAAGACAGGCTAACAGAATGGTGAAGGCCAAGAAAATAGATGACTTGGCCAAAGAAACTTCATAGAAAAGATAAATAATGGGATTAAAAAAAAGGTTAGCATGGCTCCCAACTCGTCAGTGAACAAACAAGGAACCTCATAGGCACAATATGGATGAAGCATTATTTATTCTGTTGTTGCTTACATATATCTATTTATTTTTCTTAAGAATCTTATTTGATCATGATAATTTCAAAAGCACATAAACTTTGCAAAAATAAATTATGTTAAAACTAACCTCTATCACTGTTGTTGTGATCTCTTGCATAGTGGGTTGCTTGGAAGCATCTACTGTTATCATATAAATAAGTAAGACCAATCAATAAAGAAGATGCAAACCATGCAAGGATGGACCAAAATTTTCTTAAATTTAAGTGTGTAAATATTGAGCCAATAATTAAATCATTACCAATCTTCTTGATACGGACATCAATAACATATAAAATGTAAAGGAAGAAGATAACTATGAGAATAGAGCACAATTTAGATGCTTAACCAAAAAATTAATTAAAATTAATTGATTCAGCAAAATAATGATTACATTTCTAGACAAAGGAAAAGTGGTAGGAGATATACTAGCAAAGATTAGCCCTCCTTACTCATAGAAAAAAATAAATTTTGAAACTTAAATAATAGATCCCAAACAATTCACAGGAGGCATCATAGAAAGAGAAAATACAAACAACTTGTGGAAACAACTTCAAACATTTAGAAAAACATAGCTTATTTGTGGGAGTAACATAAAATATAGCTTATTTGTGTTTAAAGGATGAGGTTTATTTACTCCAGCAGTGAGAATCCTCATCAACTGAACCTACTAACCAAAATTGATTCTTCTACATGGCAGTTGGATTTACTAGGAAGAGAGTAATTTGATAGAATGGCCAGGTGGTTGATATGCCAGTCTTGTTAGTATTGTGTGTAATTTAATACCTAGACACCACTTATTTTAACTCACTTTAAATCATAATTTACATTCTAAATTAGCAATATTAATTGGGAATGCTTGGAAAGCTACAAATTATATATTGACAAGTATTAATCAATATGAAAATAATTATTGGAAAAATGGTACTGGTGTAGTATAACTGCATCTATAAATTGATAATGCACCATCATTTTTTGGTGATAGAATCTAGTACCTTATTGTCTTTGTAGATGATTAATTATTTGAATTTGAAATTTCATGGCATGTGTGCATTCTTATGCAATCTACTATGCATTAACAACAAGAGCAAAGGATCAAGTGTAAAATGCATGTGATTAACTCTTTTTTAGAAATTATTTTTATAGATGGAATGTTCTACCTATAGGTCCTTGAAGAAAAAACTTCGTGTGCAATGTGTGTCCAATAGTGTAGCATGTGACCATGTCTTGGTTCCCCTCTGAATGTGGATCTTAGATGCTTTGATGTGATTAAATAATTTGATGAATAGGGGAAATTTATTTTTAATAACATTTTATAAACACATAAAAGCCTATGCATCTAATTCCACCCTTCAGTGATAAAATTGTGAAGATGACATGCATCATGAAGGCTTGTGTGGCTCCAAAACTCTTAATATGGACACTATGGCAGGGCATCTATCCCTCAACCCTACTGTACATCATTAACCCCCCCCCCCCCCCCCCCCCAAACACACACACACACACACACAGAACCCACTAGGGCACTGCCCCTCAACCCCATTAAAGTCTCTAGTACTAGACCTCCATTACTTTCAGGATCTCCTGTCATGTATGAAACTTGATTATAATGAAGAGGTGACAAGGAATTGGGATCTAACCTTTGAGTGTATTGATATAGATGTTATTGTTGAACAATTTCCTAGAAATCTCTTTACATGAGATAGCTTGTACAACACATGGCTAGTGGAAGTGGAATTGTCACTTATTGTGGTTCAAGTGAAGTTAAACTAGATGTTGACTTGGTGCTTTTGATGCAAAGCAATCTGAAGATTATTAATTTTAAATATTGATTTCAAATTTTCATCATTTATTGTCATTTAACAAATCCCTAGATTATGTTTTTATGAGTATTTCAATTTTTTTCATATTAAAAGGTGCTTACATGTTTTGTTTATTGGCAATTATGTGTATCACTAGTTTATATTATATATTGTTATATTTTTAAAAATATATTATACATGTACATTGAAGTGTCTATTAATGGTGCTTCATTTTTTATTGGTTCTAAAAATAACAATGAAGCAGAGACTTTCATGGCTTTGAAGGGTTTAAGAGAAGTTGTAGCTTTCTGATGCAAGAAGTACAGACCAAGGGTGACTCCCCTATTATTGTTACAACCTTATGAGAAATCAGATTTAAGATTGCTATTTAAGCAACATGCCAACCCAAGATGTGCCAACCCTTGCATTTTGTTAAAGTCATTATAAGTATGGATGTGTGGATACAATTCCAAATGTGACTTTTCAAATTGATGACCATAATCATGTTCAAGAACATCTCCTCTATTATTATTTGATATAATCATAGATTTGACCCAAGATGGTAAATAAAGATAGGCAAAGGCAAAGTTTAGGTATTGTCCGCACTTTTAGGAGAAAATGTGTCATTTACATGCTCATCATACATAAAAAATAACATAATTAAAGTGAGTTAAGAAATAATGAGAAACCATGGTAAAGAATGTTGTATTTTAATCTCAAATTGAATTTAAAAAGTTATGGATATTTATATTGTTATATATGCCTAATAAATAACAATACATTATATATAAGGCAAGAGCCTACAACACAATGGCAAATTATGAGCATCTTATATGAGAATTGATCACAACACATAATAATAATGATATTGACTTTAGCCTTTTATTGATAAATATATATAATTAGTAAGCAATAAGATAATGGGGATTGTGAAAAAAAAGAGGTGAGCTGCAAAAGCCTCAAGGCTCATACTTAAGTAGTTTCACTTTTATACTATAGAGTATTGACCAAACCAAAAGGCATAGCAAGGGAGAATTGAGCATGCACATCCTATTAGTACTGACGTCATCAAGACTTGGCAGACAGTGACCATTTCTCCCTTCACAATGATCTCAACAACACTTCCTTACTGTGAAAAATAATAACCCAAATAATGCATTTTATAGATTTCACTAGCGTGTCATACTAAAAATTGTAAATAGGTACCAACATAAAATGTAGATATACTATTAAAAGGAAAACTAAAATTTAAAAAACATCATTATACAAATTGTAATTTGATTTATTCAAAACCAGAATTCCTATGTTTCATTCAGCATCACATTCAAATTCTTAGTGGACATCTTTAAAATAGGATATAATCCTTGCAACATTATCTCTATGATTAATGTCCATCCTGCATGTTTCTCTACATAATATGACACAAGAATAATTGAAAATAATATCAATCACTTGATCATCTCAGGCATAAGAGATTCAATAAGATTCTATTCTACCCATGAGTTTATCATGGAAACCTCAAAATAAAATTGAAAGAGGAATTACAAAGATACAACTAGAAGCTTGTTTGGATCAATATTTAATACAACTTCCATTACAAAAGTTGTAGACACCCATAAAAAACTAGAGAATAAACCTAATTGAATAAGATATATAGTTCAGGTCACATGTTGAGACACGGACGAAGTCACTCACAATGTGACTGAATATCTAAAGCCTAACTTGATCATTAAATTTGACTGTAATGTCGGCTAGAACTAAGATCCAAAACATGACCCAAACCAAGATACTTGTAATTAATTTCACGCAGAAATTTCCATTCCTTGGTCAGTGTATGCATTGGATCATACTATCTAAAGTGATAAAATACACAAACCATAAATTTTACATCAGTGATATATGTAGTGTATCTCAGCTGTAGAAAAACTCTAAATAATTGCAGTATCAACCAGATTGCCTTAGCTTCAAAAGATTAGAGAGACTGTACTATCCTCTGAACTACAAAAATAGATAGGCAAGCATGAAATTTGTAAGCATAAATGTAATCTTACTCTAATTAGCACTTAATATAGTATATGTATAGCTATGTCATATTACAATGGGATGCAACTATTTTCAATATAAAAATGGGATGCAGTTATTCTCTATACAAAATATACTGTTGATCAAATTTTAAAAAATGAAAAATATAATAGATTTTCACAAAAAATTTAACATTTTTTCCTTGAGAAAATAACAAAACATTTGAAAAAAAGTATGAATAAGCATGAAGCTAAGACTAATCCTAATTGGTCCATGAAAAAGACCTGAAAACAAACTTGCCTCTGAAAAATAACGTTGCAAAAGAAAATAGAAAATATTTCTGAATTGTATTGATTGTCTCACCTCCATATCTATTAGAAGGTTTATCTCAATAGCCTAAATGTATGTTGTTGGGGTTTATTTATGCAACCCACCTCTGACTGTGCTTAGCCCGTAGCCTACTGAATGTGCTCCAACATGATTAGATGGTTTTAATCTCCAAACTGAGTCTCCATAAGCAAAGTTGTTGTAACTATTAGTGTTTGTACCTCCATAGGCCCCTGTTGTTGAGCTATATGTTGCCACTTCAATTCTATACCCACTATTTTGTGCTAGATAAGCACCGACACTTGAGCCATAGATATTTTTAGAGCTTCCATAGCCACTTGCATACCTAGCAACACTTCCATTTTCTTGGTTATTACTACCTTGACCTAAGCCCCATGCTGCACCTCCACCATAACCACTTATGCTCCCATTTCCTCCAACATATGGTATAGTTCCATTACCCCACATATTTCTCACTGGAACTGGATTTTTGTTATAAGCTCTAGTTGCTGGATTGTCATAGCTAGTGGGAGCTCCTTCATAAGTGCCAACTATGCTGGTAGAATAGTTTGGGTTGGTTTGAAAAGAAGAACTACAATAGCTGCCTCCATTCATTATAGGTCCATATCCTACACCATTTTCATAGCCAGCCCTAGGTGCATTGTATCCACTTCTACTAGGTCCATATGAAGTGAAACCACCTCTACCTCCTGGAGCAACAACACACTTAGTATTCATTCTAGGCCCATAGGGTCTTGCCACACTCAAATTGAAGCCATATCCAAAATTCTCTCCTCAACCTCCTCTTGAAGTATACTTGGCATTCCCAGTAGATTGTTCCTTGGGGATCAACTACTTGACCTCTACCATCTTTCCATTGAACTCATGAAAGGGATTTTGCACAACAACCTCCACAACATCTTTTGAGTTATAAGTGATGAAGCCAAATCCTCGAGGTCTTTGAGTACTGTGATCTTACCGTTCGGCCATCGATCATGTGTTTTTCCAACACAACCCTGTCTACAATAGATGGATCTATAAAAACCACAAAGCCAAAACCCCAAGCTCACCCTATTATTTTTTCCTTCATAATCACTACTTCTGCAACATCTCCAAATGCTCTAAAATATTCTTTAACTTGCTCCTCTCTTCTTGCCCAATGCAACTCCCGTACTCCAAATGAAATGCATGTAGCTCCTATGCATGTTCATAACAATAAACCTTTTTTATTTTAACATCTTATGCCCATGTTGGTCAACATTTTGACCAATACGGACATGGATTTAAAAAAAGGACATTTTTCCTTGTCTATTCCGACCAATTTGATCCCATTTTAATAGATGGTCAAAAATTTTGGTCTAAAAATGGGGTCAAATGTACTAGTGCACTTACATTTGATTTGGATTGGTTAGAGATTATGATCATTGGTTTGTGCTCATATATGTCATATGAGAGATGCCATGGTTATTCCTTTATATCTTTTCTTTATTGATTGTGTAGAGCTTAGGATAGCATTGAAGACTTGTTATGAGAGTTGTTCTTGTAGGTTATCAGTTTATGTATCGTGGATGTCCTTGATACTACATGGATTCAATTTTATGAGATGTTGTGAGTGGATTGGCTATAGATTTGATATTATCTTTTTGCATTGGGAATGTCTAGTGTACATGTGGCAAGTATTGCTCTTGAGGCTTGAGATTGCAGGTTATAGATTGGATATGTTGATGATATGGGATTCACTTAGTATGTACCTATGGAGGTATGGATAGTTATATGGGTTAGCAATTGATGTGGGTATTATTTCATCTATGGATTTTGACAACTATGGATGCGTGTGATTACCTTTGGATCATGTGTTTGTGCTTGACATTTTAGTTGCAAAATTTTATGATTCTTAAGTGAAAGGTTGGGTGGATTTTTCTTTGGATGGCTTCTATGTATGTCTAGTAGTAGTGCCATAATAGGAGGTGGCTTCATTCCTATTTGAGATGGTGGATACTTTAATTTTGTTGTGTGTATCAAGATGGAGCACTTGGTGTACTTTGATCTATGATGATGGATGTTCTAGGAGGGATTTTTTCCTTGTTCATTTATGTGGCTACAGATTGACCCTATGCAATGTTTACAACAAGTGGGAAATTTTTGAGATTTTGGGTGTTGCACATATTGCATAATATTATTATATTCTATTGTTTTATGTTATTATGTAATGTTACACCTGGGAGCACCTAGATGGATGTACAACATGTAAAGATTCCCATAGGATATACTTGATGATTTTTATTATAACATTATGGTAATATTTTATGTAATCATTTAATATTGGGGAAAATAATTAAATGTCCAATGCTAAATGTGGGGTCAATGAGTTAGTTAGGACATGGTTTTAGCACATGGTTTGTGTAATAATACTTGGTTGTTTTGAGGGGCTTGCTACTATATAAGCAACCACAAGGATAGTTGTAGAGATAAGACAAAAGTGCAAAAGGAAAAAAACAAAGTCAAACAAGACAAGGCTTTGTTGGAATTACAAGTGGGAAGAGTAAACTTTTGGAGAGGGGGGGGGGGGGGGGGGGGGGGGTGAGTCAATATTTTAAAGTTGGACTCATAAAACTTTTATCATTCATTCACCATATGTATTCAATAGGTAAACTAAAATAACATGTAGAGAATATGCATCTAAATCATGTAAACATGTAAGAAATCACACACACATAACACCAGATATGATCACCTAGAAACCCTCCAAGTGAGAAGGTAAAACTGGGGTGGGAATGACACCCACACATCTTCACTATTGCAACAATAAAGTGTATCCAATGAAGGTTACAATGATTTAACCATGAATCATGGTCTATCCTATGAAAGGCTTGCCCTATTAAAGACTTACAAAGATTTTTAGGTCTCACCTTATTAAAGGATTTCAATACCTTGTTAGAAGTGTGCCTGGTTAGAGGACTTCAACTTACAATTAAGTAAGCACCCTGTATATAGCCTATTAGGACTACTTTGTAAAGAGATCTAATTGAAATCACCTATTAAAATGTCTTAGCATAGATCCTGTAATTGGTACTTTCTTGCCTGATAATAGATCAGATCCACACAAATTCTAATTGATCCTTCATGATTAGATGTCTCAATGTTGTATCCTTTGCTCTATCCTTTATTCTTCTCTAACTGATTCTACAATTTAATCTTACTTCTAAGTCACCTTGAATGCTCTACAAACTATCTTATTTTCTCCTCTATTTTGATCATTCACCCCTTGTTACATCATTAAGAGTTTAGGGCTTCACCTTCCTTAAGAAGATTTAGGTGGCTTAAGATTAGGTATGAATCTACGGTTGAGATTCATCTATTTTTCCACTTAAACCTTCATATTTTTTGATTGGTTGTATGTAATTGCATAGGGAATCCAAATATAGATTCGTCCTTATCTTCAAAAGATCATAATCTATCCTTAAGTTGACTAAAAAATGGTTTACATAGTTGTTTGTGCCATTACAAACAAATATGCCAAAATTATTTCACTCAGCATATGAAGTCACTGATGCTCAACATGTATTATATTTCTACTTTTGACTTGGCACCTGCATTACTTAGCATCCACTATTTACTCAACTCTTGAATCACTTAACATGGTCTATCTACTTGGCACTTGAGTGACTCAACACACGAGTGACTTGGCACTCATTGCAACTTGACATGGTCTAATATTTACATGTTGTGCTCAACATGTATTACTAGTTTGACATGAACTAAGTAAATGGATTAAGTTTTTTGAAACTCACTTGTCAAAACCAATTTGAGATCAAAAATCTCCCCCTTTGACATGGGTGTCAAAAACACTTGAATATACATAATCAAACTCAATCTTCTTAAGCATAACATATCCATGACTAGGCTTATATATAAAACTTCAAAAATTCAAAATTTTTGTAATAACCTATATACCTCAAAATTGATAAATCAGCCTAAGTTAATATTTCTATCTTGTATCCAAAATCTATGCTCCTCTCTGACTTCAATGTGTTGTATCTAATATTCTTTCATCTAATATGCTCTGTCTTAGCTGATATCTGTATCTATTTACTAGTTTCCTCAAAAATGAATTTCCAAAAATGTATGTCAACCTAATGATATAAATCTACTATTATGCTCCCCCTTTGTTTTTACTCCCCTAAATATCTCTTTCTTTCTTTTATTCTCCCCCTTTCTTATATCTCCCCCATGGTATATTTCTCTCTGTATTATATCTATCTCCCAATGTTATATTTCTCCCCCTTTTTGACACTTATGTCAAATGGGTTATACACATATAGTGTGTTTGTCCAAAAAGGATTTATGGACCTCGATTATGATCTTGATGGATGCATACTATTTGTCACATGCAACATCCAATGACATGGTTTAGATTGCAAGCTTGGTAGCAAGGTGCACTAGGTCGTCTAAGGTAGAAAGCCTAGGGTCTTTCTTGAATAAAGTCTCTACATAACCTAGTTTTTTTTTGTAGTTTCTCCATGTGTGGGGTAAGGTATTCCTATAGGAATGTCAATTTTGCTCTTATGCTAGCCTCATTTGATGTTAGTACAGCTAATTGACTTTGTTTCTGAAGTAATGTTCAAAAGTGCTTCTCACTTTGCACTGGCTTCTGAGGTAGCTTAGTACTTGATATGTTTAGGTTTCTCTCCAAATTCAAAATATGACTCCTAGTATCTTGAGTAAATAATTTAGGATCACATTTGTGTACAATGAAAATATATTCTCAAGCACCTTCTTTACCTCTTCAACCTTAGTTGCCAATGCAACTTGAGTTAGTGCTATCTCACTAGATATTTTCTCATTCACCTTTCTTTGAAACTTTTTCTCAGACCAGTCTAAAAGTTTTGTAGTAGTATCAAGGTCTTCATTAGTGATACTTTCCAATATATCTAATAGTTGTTCTAAACAAATCTATGGTGGCCCCTCAAATAGATTATTGTCATACTATTCTATGGGATCAATGGCTTGGTCTCTTTAGGAGTTGGTAGGCTGAATCTATCTAAAAAGATGTCTTTATGTCTTGGAGTGCTTGTTTTTGCCTATGTTCTCTCATGAGCATTTCTTGATGCTTTTTCTTCTCTAAGGCTTTTTGTAATATGCCTATTTTCTCTAATTTCACGGTGTCATAGTCAAATTTTGGAATCACAATTTCTTCATCAAGGCTTATGTCTCCATAGTGAATTACCTTATCAACCTTTGATGAGCTAGGGCTTGGCACTAAGATTTGTAATGGAATTTCTTCTATGCCTAGCTTTTAAATAACTTGTGTAGGTGGAGTTCCAGATGTTGGTAGGGGTACCAATGCTTGGATGGCTTCTAAATAACTTGTGTAGGTGGAGTGCCAGATGTTGGTAGGGGTACCAATGCTTGGATGGCTTCTTGTTCCTTCACATTAGGTGTTTGCTTAATTTCTTTACACTTGCCCTAATCTATCACTATGACTTTAATAGCACCTTGTTCTTGTGCTTTAGGTACAAATGAATCTATCTATCCTATTTTCTATTGTTGACCTATAGTATCTTTCTCTCTTGCCTGATTCTTCTCACTAGTATCAAATTTAATACTTGTGTCAAACTTAATAGATGTATCTACTATTGTTTGAGCTAAAGGTTGTACACTAGTAACTAAAGGGATTATAGAAGGTGGTTATTGTGTTTTCACCTTTTCCCTTGTGACCTAAGTTACTACCTTTTTCAATTCTTCTACACTGATCAAAACTAGATTTTCACAATTTTTTTCTTGGAGTGTAGATTGGTATAGAATATTCTTTAGGTCTTTTGATGTAAGTGGATTGATGTTTTGGGATGAAGCATCAAAAACATCCTTAATAGTTATGGTCTTATTTTTTATACTTGCGTCATGAGGTGGACTGGCACTCAGCATTTGTGTGTTGTGCACACTCTGTTCATCTTGTTGCTGCTCAGTTATTGCCTTGTCATCATCTTTCTTTTATGTTTCTTCCCCAACTATATCATCTTTCTTATATCATTTTTTTGTTCATCATCATTTTCATCATCCTTATCATCATCTTTATCATCAAGTTTACCCTTTGAAGGGTCAACTTCTTCTTGATTCACAGTGGTCAACCCATAGATAAGTTTCCATATTTGGGTTGATTTCTTGACCACATCTTTAATATTGTTTTGAAGAATTTTGAAGGCTCTATATTTAGGTGTAAACCTAATTTAATACCTCTTGATAGCCTTAGTGTCCCTTTGTTAGCTCTGGCATCACTTGAGCTAATATTGTTTCTTTGATCTATTTCTCCAAATTCAAATAGTAATGCCATTTTTATTCAACAATATCATATAAAATTTGTGGTGTTGTGTTGGAAAATTCTAGTGGAGAATTCTTAAACTTACACATCATGGCATATAATGCCTCTTCCACTTGACTTTTCTCTAATTTCCCAAGTTTATCAAAATCAATATTTTTCAAACCAGATAAATCTGCATTGCTTTTAATATTTTCACATATATTTATAAGATTAGATAAGGGATTATGACTTACCACTTTAAACTGGTTATTTTCATCTGATTCTCTCCTTTCTTCATCTGAATCTGGCTAGGAAACATTTTTTCTTCTTTATCTTTTTTTCTCTTGGCCACCTTGCTCTATTTTCTTGGACTTTTCCTTGGCCTTCTAAGTTGTAGCTTGTGTGCTTACTCTAGTCGTAGGAGCTGTGGGCTAGGCTAGGCTAGGTTTGACACTTTTCTTTGCCTTTGCCACTAGTTGTGCCTTAGCCTTCCTATTCTTTGGCTTGGTAGGAGTAGGTTCTTCCTCAACCTCTTCTCCCTCAAAACCTTTAGTTTACTTCTCTTCCTTATCCTCTATGATGCCTTGAGTCAATGTAAAATGTTCTTGTGCTTGTGCTTGTTATTCCTCTTCATCCTCTTCTTCTTCTTCCTCCTCTACTCCTCCAAATTTAGCTTCTAGCTTCTTGACCAGCTTATCCTTCTTCATGAATGTGGAGGCAATTTTCAACTCAATGGTAATCTTTAATTTTACCATCTCATAGTTGCCAAATATTTTTGTGCTTTTATCTACTTCCTCTACTAGGAGTACAGTGATGGTTGTTGATGCTTCATCAACATTAGTTTCATACCCAAGTGGCCTTAACCATCTTACCCTTGGTGTGGCAGCTTGCAAAAAGTGTAATTAGCATTAGCAAGAAAAAATATGTCATTATAATGTTGTTTAACCAAAGAAACTGGTATCATCATTCTTTCTTTCATTGAATTCTTAAAGTCTTCGAAATAACTTGTCATCAAGGTCTCAAAATTTTCTCCCATCTATTCAATGAACTCATTGATTTGCACTACAATTGACCTGTTGGTCTTCCACCTTATAGTACCAAAAGAGGGAAAAGTATTCTACACATAAAAGAATATACAAACTAGTATTAAACCAAATTTGCATTGTGCACTCTTGGTCTTCCTAATAGCTCCAAGATTCTCCATTAGTTGTTGTATTTGAAGCTCAGCTAGATCATATGTACGATCTTTCTTTACAATCTTGTAGCCAACATCCACATCCATGCAGGGATAGAATTTATGAGAGATTACCCTTATAGAAATGTTTAGCAATGGATCAATGATGGTATCTATAGTCATAACTCTTTAATTCCAAACTACTCTAGTGTTCTTCTCTATCACTTCCTTGGAGTAACTTCTAAATTTCTTTGGACAATCTAGGGTTGGATAACTAGTTACCCTATGAATTATTCTCTTGGTGATCTTAATTGGTCCTCCTTCTAACCATAAAGAACCATCATGAATTCTACTTAGAAAAATTCATATCCACTCAGTTTTAAACACATTCAAAAAATCTAGGGCTCATGTTAAACCATTTTCTCAATGATTTTGTATTCCTCCTTTACAACATGATTCTCACACAATCTATCATATGCACCTCTAATCTCCATGTCTCCTAGACCTCCTATTTTGCAATTGTAACACTTTCTTACATCTTGCACCATAATCACATTTGATGAGATCATTGACAATGTGCTAGAAGGATTTTGTTTATAGGCTAAGTCAGGAATGACTTTCAATATAGGTTGTTTGACTTCATTATTGACAAGATGAACATTCAAAACTTCCTTCCTTTCTACATTTTTTGAGCTAGATGCCATTTGTCAATCTAGGGTTTGTGGAAAAGTAAATTGTGTAGCTTAGCTTATGATAAATACCTTGTGAAATCTATATGTTGGTGTAAGATCTTTTCTAAAATCTTTGTAAATTCTTTGGGCAGGTTTCTAAATCACCTTCTGCTCTACTTGCTCTTGCTTGAATTTGAAATGATGAATAATGAGCAGAAATCGATCATATACCCTTTGAAAACCTTGCATTTAATGTTGAGTGCTTACATAGCTGTAAGTTTGGCATCAACCATTTTCAAAATCACTCAACATCCTTTGATATTCTCATCACTTGAAAACTACTATGAACTCAACATCAACTCAATAGTTTGGCAGCTCGACATCAACTAGCATTCCACTCGACACACACAAGAAAAATTTTGTGCTTGGAAACAACATGAAAATCTTAAAGATTTAACTTGAATTTTCAATAAAATCTCACATATTTATTCACGCTAATGTAGTCTTTTTAGTACTTGGAACTGATGTATGACATAACACTTGAATATTAATCCCACATACCTCTTGATAGTCTAGTTTGATGAGGTGTGATCACCTAACCCATTGAGTGAAGTGGTCCCTTCTCCATTTGATGTACTATAATCATATTTCTTTTTCCATGTCTTGTTCATCTCATCTCTGATGTATTCAACATCTACCTTGCCTTTTCCTTTATCAAATTCACAACTCGGTACCTTTGACCTAGTTGGACAATGCTTACTAATGTGACCAGTCTTTAAACAAATAAACATCTAGTTTGAATTAACCACCTTTTGTAGTTGCCACTGAAGTGTGTCCCAATACAATTCTTAGGAATATGTCTGTATTCTTGATAGTAATAATAGCTATATCTTGTATTATAATCCCAATTATAAAAGATACCATAGCTTCTTACCTTTGTTGGCTTGTTTAATGACCACATGGATTTGGATCTACATTCAGAGGCTCTATGTCCATACTTTTGACAGTTGTTGCAATATCCTTCAAATCTTTGTTTATGCATGATCCTAGTTCTGCATTCATGTGCCTGATCACATTGCTTGTTGCACTTATGAAAATGTTTCATGTTTTTAGTCCTTACATTCTGGTTTGTATTCTTGCTCCTGAACACATTAGCAATATGTCCTTTCTTACCACAATTATGACAAGTTTGGGTTCTTACCTTTGATGTTCCTTTCTTCAATGACTTTGGATGATTCTCCTTCTTCAGTACTTGTGTAGCCCAATCTTGATGTATCATTTTTGGATCTAGGGGATCTCAATAATTTCTCAATGACTTCATTTGGCTTGTTGGGACTTTCAACAAACTCATTTTCTCTTTTCAGGTCACTCTGCAATTGTTCATTTTGCAACCTCAATGTAGTTATTTGAATGTCCTTGACATTTAGTTCATAGTAGGGATTCTTCATTTGACTTAGAGTATCCAATTGCATGTTGGAAATCCTGGTTAGTTTTGTTGACTTCTCTTCCAATCTATTTTCTAGAATTCTTTTATTTTCTTTAATCATGGCTTTGTCTTCTATGGCTTTCTTCTTTTCTTCAGTCACCTCACATAGTAGTATAGCTTGTGATTCTTGCTCTAGCTTGAGATTCTATTCTTTTCCATTAGATCTACAACTATTGCATCAAATTCATTAGAGTTTTCCATCTGCAAATACCTTGGTGTTGTCTACCTCTTTGTATAGTGTGTCATTCTTCACAATAGAAATCTCTTTCCTTTTCTTCAAGGATTTATTTAGTTCCTTTCTTGCCTCATTCAGCTGATGTAATATGAGATGCATTTCAATTTCCTAGTTCTCAATAGTCTTTCCTAGTTTGTAGACTTCTATTTCAAGATCTTTCCTCAAAGTTGCAAAGCTTCTCTTTTAGAGAACAAAGCTCTGATACCAATTGTTGGAATTACAAGTGGGAAGAGTAAACTTCTTTGGGGGGGGGGGAGGGTGTGAATCAGTAGTTTAAACTTGGACCCATAAAACTTTTACCATTCATTCACCATATGCATTCAATAGGTAATATGAAATAACATGTAAAGTATATGCATCTAAATCATGTAAAAATGGAAATAATCACACACATAAAACTAGATATGATTACCCAGAAACCCTCCAAGTGAGAAGGTAAAACTGGGGTGGGAATGACACCCACAATCTTCACTACTGCAATAATAAAGTGTATCCAATGAAGGTTACAATGATTTGAACATGAATCATGGTCTACCCTATGAAAGGCCTACCCTATTAAAGGCTTACAAAGACTATTAGTTTTCACCTTGTTAGAGAATTTCAACACCCTATTAGAAGTGTGTCTGGTTAGAGGACTTCAACTTATAATCAAGTAAGCACCCTATTAAAGGATTTCATACAACTTGTTAGGACTACTTAGTTAAGAGATTTAACTAAAATCACCTATTAAAATGTCTTAGCATAGATCCTGTGATTGACACTTTCTTGCCTAATAAAAAATCACCTCTACACAATTTCTAATTGATCATTCATGATTAGATGTCTCAATATTGTATCCTCTACTCTTCTCTAACTGATTCTGCAACTCACTCTTACTTCTAAGTCACCTTGAGTACTCTGCAAACTATCTTGTTTACTTTTCCAATTCAATCATTCACCCCTTATTACATAACTAAGAGTTTAGGGCTTCATCTTCCTTAAGAAGAATTAGGTGGCTTAGGGTTACATATGAATCTACAACTAAGATTCATCCATTTTTTTCATTTAAACCTTCCCATTTTCTGATTAGCTGCATGTAATTGCATAGGGAATCCAAATATAGATTTTTCCTTATCTTCAAATGATCATAATTTATCCTTAAGTTGGCTTTAAAATGGTTTACATAGTTGTTTGTTCCATTAGAAACAAATATGTCAAAACTATTTTACTCAGCATATGAAGTCACTAATGTTCAGCATGCACTGTATTTTTGCTTCTGACTTGACACCTGCATTACTCAACATCCATTATTTACTTGACTCCTAAATCACTCAGCATGGTCTATCTACTCGACACTTGAGTGACTCAGCACATGGGTGATTCGACACTCATTGCAACTTGGCACGGTGTAATATTTATATGTTGTGCTCAACATGTATTACTAGTTTGACATGAACTAAGTAAATGGCTTAAGCATGTTGACACTCACTTCTTAAAACCAATATGAGATCGATAGGCTTGACAGGTTAGTGAAGGAAGTATTTGTGAAGGTTGGAAGCATTTCATGGGATGTGAAAATTCATGCTTGTTCACATGAATTCACTAGTAAATTTTGACACATTTTTTGATGAAAATTGGTCAAAAGTTTGACCCATGTTGGACAAATGATGCATCACAATTTTTGTCATGAAAATTATGACGAACCCTCCAATTGGTCAGACATTTGACCAAATACTTGGTCGAAATATGCTATATTTTGTATGAGAATTATTGGTTGCGTTTGGTCAAAATTTGACAAAATTTCATCAAATTCGCCACCAAAGTGTGGTCAAAAGTTTGACCAATTCTAGTCTATCAACAACCACAATGTGATTCTCATGCTCAAAGAATTAGTTGAAATTTTGACCAATATTAGTTGAAATGGACACCAAACTATGGTTGAAATTTTGACCAATTCTAGTCTATCAATGACCATGATGCCATACCCACAACCAAAGAATTGGTCAATATTTTGACCCAAACTTGGTGGAAATGTCAACCAAGATTGGTCAAAATTTTGACCAATCTCATTTGTTTAAAAAAAAATACATTAGAGGTGATAATGCCTGACAAAAGCCCAATTGGGATGAAGAATGTTAGGGAATTATGTTAGGAGAGAGTGATAGAGATGAATGTTGAAGATTTTTGATAAGGCCAAATGAAATTGGTGGTTGAGGTGTTAATATGCACAATGATCCAGCTATGGTGGTGGTAAAAGATAGAGATGAAAATGGTTGTGGGTTTGGGAATGGGCTTCTTCTTGTCCATGTTGTGGGAGTTTTGGTGGTCTAGTAAAGCTTATTTGGATTGAATTGTGTGCAACAATGAAAACATGAGTATACACGATGGGCATTTTAGTGGCCTCCTAAAACTTGTTTAGTAATAAATTGCTTTTTGAACTATAAGTATCAGCTGAATTGATGGAGAAGAATGACACTGCAAATAGTGAAGGTTTGAAGGAAATATCTCTCCTTAAATAGAATATATAATATATATTGGTCATTAATGTTAATATTAGAATGTATTAGAGAACAAAAACTTGGCAAATAAAGTGCATGTGAAAAACTCCAAAAATAACATAGAATAATTTAAAACATACCATTGCTTTCATCTTCAAAGTGAATGTCTTGGCATCATATAGATTTACCTTCATATCTATAATGAGATTGGAGAATGATTTGGGATTTCTAATCCTTGTGGAAGTGCTTCATTGTTCAACTACAAGAGAAGTTGTTATATGTCTCTTCCTATTCTCTACAAAATGCCACATGCTCTAGGTTTAGATTCCAATAAGTACAAAAGTCCCATGATGAAAAAAAATTGATCATTCCTCATTATAGTTATGTGAATAGGGTTGGTATTTTAACTTTTATCTTGATTTTCTATATCAATGGAGCTTCTTAGCATATCTTAAGTAGTAAGGGAACTCAGAAAAATATTACCTATTCCAATGAACAAGAAGACTACCAAAAGCTAGTTAATTATCAATGGAGCTTCTTAGCACATCTTAAGCAGCAACAAGGGAGCACAAATAATCAAATGGCCTATTGATTAAAATATTTATTATCATGAGCATTTTCATCTTAATCTATTACTACTAAACCTAATCAAAAGAAGCCATAAAGCACCTAGAGTATACCAACAATGAAAGTCATAAAGCATGACAAACTTAATTAGTATATATGTATGCAACAATCATAGTGGATAAGTGAATAATAAAGAGATAATCCTATGGTTGTTAACAACTTTTTTAGATGATGCACAGAAATGGTAGTAGAAGATCAAAATGATATGGTTAAATGAAATTAGTCTAAGGGTGGCTTCAAAAGGAAGAGCTTAGTCAAATGAACAAGAAAATAGAGCCAAAACTATTCAAAGCTTAATTGAAATAAATGCAATCACATTTTTAATAGGTTGTAGGCCAATCATGGTCCTACATATCCAAATTTTCACATCCTTATTTGTTTCCTTGAAAATTTCTTTCAAATGTTATGATAAGATAATGACTATGATATGGTAGGACAACATTAAAGACCATGTTGAGGGATGAATATAAAGAACTATAAACATTGATTAGTTAAAAAATTCAAATTTAATACTAAATAAATTGTATATAACACCTAGTTCTAATTAGATTTATTCAATAAAAAGTCATTATCTTAACAATCTTAGCCAAAACTAATTAGGAAAACACTTCCTATGGTGACCTATTAGTAGATGAATATAAATATATGTTATCAATATTTAGTATTCAAGGGGATTACATGGTAGGATAAACCTATCTTGGAGGTGGTAAATCTTTTAATGAAATCTTGGATGGAGTACCATCACATACACTAATGCAATTTTGATACCGAATTTCTTCCTTAGAAAGTTTATCTATTTCCCCTTCAACTTACATAGCATCAAGCTTATTTACCAAAAATATCATCAACATAAATTTCAAAGAATCAAATTAAAATTGGATTAGTACAATTATGATGTCTTGAGCTCCCTTTATACTATCTAGCCTCTAAGGAATCTTTTCACCATGCTTTTATAGAATAGAAAATGTAAGTTCCTACTTTAGAACTCTATTGTGACCATTTAGTGGCTCAATAATAAGCTTTCTATAGAGAAGAAGCAATAAATATTAGAAATTTGAATTGCAATCAAGATGTTTCTTAGTATTGACATTCATAATCTACTTTTTTAATAATCTAAAATGAACAGAAAAAAGAAAACTTGTAAGAAAGTAATTTGACCAGTAAAAATACCAAACCAACCTCATTGGAAGATTCCTTATCAGAACCAGAAGATGTTCCATTATTTTGGCAGCAACACATTGAAGAAGAAAGAAGAAATTTTTTATTTTGCTTTGAAATGACACTAGAGTATGGAACATAATCATTGTGTCCATCAAGAAAGATAGACCACTCTTTCAAAGATTATTCCAACAACCCGTCCTCTTGTTCAAATTCCTGGTCTATTGCTTCCATTGTCGATATATCATCTCTCAAGAAGGTAGGTGGTATGCAGCCACATCCACATTTTATTATTGCAAATTAAAAAATACTAAGGCATGTAGAAAATCACTAAAAGAGTCCAATATATAGTTGTCATGCAACTTTTTTGCAACTTTTCTTGTAAAATTTTGGAAGCTCAACAATCAAAGCTCTGTTTGGATTTAAAATGGGTAGGTGAAGTTGTAAGGTCAATGTAAGGGATACATACATACCTACATACATACATACATACATACATATATACATATATATACATATAAATATATGTATATATATACATATAAATATATGTATATACATATATGTATATTATATATACATATATGTATATATATATACACATAAATATATGTATATATATATACATATAAATATATGTATATACATATATGTACATATATATGTATATACATACACACATATATATGTATGTCTGTATATATATATATATACACACACACACACACACATACATATATATATGTATATATATGTATATGTGTGTATATATATATATATATATATATATATATATATATATAGTTTATCTTCCACCTAGAGGGGGTTGATATGCTATGTATGGATTTGGAGTGGCTAATATAGACTTTTTGAAGTGAATTGATGCATATTCAGCAAGAATATTTCCTTATTTGATTGTAGGGTGACAATAAGTGACTAAATCAATTCTTAGAAAGTCTTATCTTTGTTCTTAAATGAAGAAAATGATTGTTTTGTTTGAATATGATAAGGTAATACTTAGTTTTGACTTATTCTTTACCTATTGTTTACCCTAGATTGGGATAAGGGTTTGTACGTACATCTTGTTTTCTCTTAATATCCATGGTGAAACTTTGTGGTACTTGGTTAAATGGAAGGTTTGGATGTGTAACTAACATGCATGGTGAAGTTCTTGATGCTCTTTATCAGACTGAAATACAATAGCCACATGCAGGGACTATTATCTCTGATTTTGATGTGTTGACTGACCAAGAACATAGCACAGAGGTCATTTTATAAGTTGTAGAGAATGGAGCTTTGGTATAAAGCAAGAAAGCATCTAGAATACATAAATAGATACAATCTTACAACATGAATGAAAATAAAAATTTGGCATACTTATAAACAAATCATGTGGTTTAAAATTTTTGTAGGAATAAATACCTCTTATGGTGCTTTTCTTGTGCTCACTGCATCATTTTCATTGAAAATTGGAACTATGCACAACTCTAGCAAAGAACATATAGTTTCACTCAATTGTTTTCTGAACTCTAAATCATTGAATTCATTATCAGTTACAAGAGGTTCAAATGATGGGAGATCTAACTGCATGAGAGCAAGGCATACCTTAATTTGTGTAATGTATTGAAATAAGTTCTCTTTCCTATTTATCTCCTAAGAAAGTATGTTGAGTGTTAGAAATATGGAAATCATAAATAAGATTAAGGCTATTGTAAAATTGACTAAATAGACTATCATATAGAGCAATGACACCACTTTTTCCAACAACACATGGTTTTCCATCAAGTTCCACCTGTGGTTTCTAGAGATCAACAAAACTGTTCAATATTGTAGACATCAATGTCAATATAATAGAGTTATGTAATCTTATTTGAATAAAATAACCAAAATTTGGGTTTAAATTCTATGTACTTGTTGTGGTTTCACAACACATGCCCCATTCCCTAGTAGGAATGAGGACCCCCTACTTTATTTTTTGATCCTGGGCTCACAATCCAGGATCCACAAAAATTATTAGGGTCATACCTAGTCCCCTTACTCACATCCCAGGTCCTCATCGAGAAGCCTAATTTTTAGGGGATATGTTTTTCTTTTAAAAGTCAAAAGTCAAAAAAAATTGTGCCTAATCAGCTGCACAATTGTGCATCCCACTTTGGTGATGTGCCAATGCACAACTATGCAACTTTGCACCAATGCACCACCAAAGGATGGTGGGGTTATATAAATCCCCACCTCCTTTACCCTCATGGAATTTTCATTTGTCTTTCATGCTCCAAAACATCACAGCTCAAATGCTCTTGAACTCTATCAAAGGCTCCCGCTGTATCTCCCATCTTCTTGAGCTTCGCACCTCCACACTACCTTTGTTCAAGACCTATGTTAATAAATAAAAAAAGCATAAACTTGAATGAGGTGCACACTTGTGCACCTATCTAGGTGCACTAAGTGTGCACCCAAATTCAAAGCTTCAACCAAAAAAAGTGAAAACACACAAATGCAAAGGGGCACATAGTCATGCACATGGCTTGGTGGGCTATTACGCACCCAACACACCAAAGAACACTAAACCACAAAGATGAGGTGCACACTTGTGCACCTAGACAGGTGCACTAGTGTGCACCTCTACTTGATAGAAATGCTAAAAAACTTAAAAAGAAATGTTAAGAAACTTAAACAAACAAAAATTGAACCTAATGATTGGTCTGCATCTACACACATAACATGGTATCGAGGTGTGCACCAAACCCATAACACAATTAAACACAAGGAAAATAAACAAGGTGCACACTTGCACAACCAAGCTAGTGTGCTAGTGTGCACCAATACATTAAAACAAAATAATAATAGTGGTGCACACTTGCACATCTGATCTAGTGTGTAGGTGCGCACCTTATATTTTGAGTTTGTTTAAAAAAAAAGAGAGGATAATAATGGGTTTTTATACATTTAACTTTTTTTAGATTTTCTCTTAATTTCATAATTTTTATTTTGAACTAATAAGCATCTTTATTTTCTCATGTAGATATAATGGCATCTTCATCTAGTGAGAAAATGGCACCAAAGCTTGTTGTATTCAAGTTCCAAGGTGTGCCATCAAGGTCAATGTTCCAAGATGACTACGCAAAGATTAAGGATACTAACTTGGGACACACTAATTTGGGAGAGTTCTTAAAGATTTACAAGCCCAAGGAGAGATTAGCTATGGCATCTCCATTGATCTGATTAGGGTTAGTGAATGCAACTTCACACTCAACATCAGTACAATCCTTGGAACTTATAATGACACTTGCACAACATTTTTTTCCTAGGGAAAGAGTAGTGAAGAGCGTAACTAGAGAAGTTGTCCTTGACCTTCAGACTGATAACATTGAGAGAGTCTTTCATCTCCCTAGGGCAGATCAATTCATCAAACTCACTTATGAGGTAGCAGAAAGGTGGTATAGAGAACATGTAAGTGAGGCAACTAAGATCATCCAATCCTCTTATCTTATTGAGAAGACTCCTTTGGGGAATGTAACAAGGAAGGTGGATATGATGAAAGGGTATATGAAGGAAGATATTGGATATTCTATCATTCTTTTGAGTAGAGTAATGGGTTTGCCAATGGCTAGACACTTGAATGTTTTCATGATAAATTTTATTGAGACTATCAAGACGACAAGGATACTAGTTGATTGGGCCACCACATTGAGTGAAAACTTATGTGAACAATTGGAGGTAGACAAGAAAAAGAAGAAGTTCTACATGACTTCATATTTGGTTTATCTATTAGCTGCAAGGGCAAAAAACTATCCTAGATTGCATAGGAAGGGCAGTATGAAAGATCCCAATTCTTGGTCATACATCATCTACCCTCAATTGGTGAAGAAGAAGCTCCTAGGATAGAGAAAAGAATACAGAATCATGAACAATGCATTCATTTTTTCTATCATCCAATTCATAGAGGGAGGCTATGCAAAAAGATTATCTGATGATGCAGTAGAATAGATAATAGCTCTTGGGGCCTATTACATTCAGTTTAAAACATTCACATATCTAAGGGTAGTTGGCACCACTCTCAACCCAAAGAAGCTCCCTAGATATCCTAAATATAGACTTGTCCTATTAGAGATTGCACGATAGATTGAATCTGAATATGACAGGGTTAGGAGACAATGAAGACCATGTTGGAAATGGCTCCTAGTCATAGGACCATATCAAGTGAAGCATAAATATGATATTTTGTCTTTTGAATGGGAGTGGAAGCAATATCCTCTTGAGGAGTATAATTCTACCAAGCCTTGTTTTGACAATATTGAGAAAGTTCAGGGTCTAGTGGGTAGGGAATTTTAGCACGAAGAGGCTATTGAAGATCATTGGATGAATGCAACAAACAACTACGATGTTTGTACTAGGAACTATTATAGGATGACTTTGTATTTAGCTAAGAAGGCTTTAAAAATAAGCATTCCTAAAGAGATATTGTAGCAAGATTTTTGGGAGTTGCTGGACCCTCTGTTCAACATGGACAAAATTGGAAAGAGACCCATAATGAATGCCGAGGTTGACAAAGAGGAGAATGATGATATTAATCATTGGGCAAGGCATGTCATTAAGATGACATAGGATTGGATCAAGAAACCATTCCAAATTGGCTCAATACCTGACATAGTGGTTTTTCATGCACAAGAAAGCCCATATAAAGGTAGAGGAAAGAAGGTTACTATTCCTACCTTTGTAGCCTAGTCATTGATAAGGCCAGAAATAGTATACCAACTTGACCGCCTAGTTGGATATTATCACCCTCTAGAGAGAAAAGGAAAGGGTAAAAGAAAGAGGAGTTCTCCTCAAAGGGCTGAAATAGAAGAGGGTGAAGTGTAGGCACCTCCTTAGTAGTAGGAAGAAGATGTGCAGGGATCATAAGACATTGGGGATTCTCAAGACTAGCTAGACCCTTAATTACCACCAGTTGCACCCAACCAGATAGAGGGTGAAATCCAACAAGTCTCTCCTCCTTCACAGGTAGAACCAGCATCCTTGTCCACCTCTAAGAAATAGAAAGATATGAAGATCCTTATGAAGAAGAGGCAAAGGGTGATTTGAAGTATGGTTCCTTTTCCATCCATCCTAGAACCTATTCCTAAGGGTGAAGAAGAAGAAGAAGAGGAAGGTGAGAAGGAGGATGTGCCCATACAAAGAACTCGGCTAGCTAGAGCGACAGAACAAGAAAGGAGGAGAAGTTTCATGGTGACACTACCATCCACCCTATAGGAACCTTTGAAAGAAACTTCTTTAGAAGATTAAGTACAACAATGGGTGGATAAGTAAAGTAAAGAGGGAGATGACACATTCAAGATGTCAGACTTTGATTTTATGCCTGTAGGGATAGAGTTGATTGGGGATAAGATCAGGGATACACCAAAAAGTGAACCCCAATAAGAGGACTAGACATAGATGCCACCAAAATCGTAGGGTCCTAATCTTACTCCTTCATCCCCAATATAGGTTCCAATGGTGGATAAAGCTTCTGTTACTCCTCTACCTCCAAGTTCCAAAGAAGAACATGTTCAAAAGGAGCCTTCATAGGAGGAGAAGCCACAAAAAATGGAAAATGAAGAAGTGTCGAAAGAGGGAAAAATGGTTGAATATTTGCAACAAGCCTCCCAAGACACTAAGGTACAAACCACAGGTTCCACAAAAATGGAGACCATAGAAGAAGAGCCTTCGTAAAGAGAAAGAACTTCAAGGAGAAGTGATAAAGGAAAGGAGGTAGCTAAACATACTCTTTTATCCTTGAGAGGCAAGCCTTTAGTTGAACAGATTCCAAGGTGGTTGAGAAAACAAATGATGAGAAATATGAAACCAAAATTTTGTGCAAATGAGGAGGATATCATTGAATTGGTTGAGGTCTTGAATAAACCTAAGTCCCCATCACAGGAACCAAGACTGTTGGCATTTATCAACAACACTCAAGATCAAGATTTGTTCATTCAAGTAGCTATCCCTCCTCTTGATGTAGATGTAGAAAGCTTAAGCCCACAAGATTATCAAATCAAAGAGGTCATTCTTGGGAGGCCCACATTGGATATAGCCAGATTGATGGTGACAATGGGAATAAAAGAAGTTTTCAGAAGCATGGACCAGGAAGGGGCTAAACTTAGAACACTTTGTAGGCAAAATGAAATCCTAAGAGAATATTTAGCCAAAGTTATTGGTCCCCTAGATCCCGATCACCCTGAGGAGATTCTAAATTTTTTACTCAAAGAGGGGAGGGGTGTGCATCTGGACCCATTTTTGAAAGGCTGTTAGCAGTGGTAGAAAAGTTTTGAAGAGAAGGGTGTCTTAATCATCTAAGGCAATCTAAAGTTACTGCATGCTACATAGGAGAATATAAATAAGATGGTAGCAATTTTGAAGTAGGATTTCAATATAATGGATGAAGGATGTGCCTGGAGCAAAGGTTTAGGTTTTGCAAGCCATAAAAGGGAAGAGATATAGGATTTTGATATATGTATATACAACAAAAGAATTAGATTTAATTGATGATTAGATTGAGAAGATTGTAGATAGCAATAAAGTAATGGAAACATTACACATGGAGATCCACTAGCTTAAGGACCAAGCCCAAGAGAAAATTTTTGAGGTAGAGAGGCATTATAGTGATGCATGTCTAGAGATTTTTGAGGATAAGGAATGAGAGAAGTTAATGCTCATAGAGGTAGTAGTGGAGAAATTTAGAAAATTTTTTGAGGAAGCTTCTAATGATGAGGACATCCAACAGACTTTTAGGACAGAGGAAGCCTTATTAGAGTTGGATACCAAACTCGAGGATTTTGCTGAGACTTGAATTAAGGTAGACAACTATAGATAGAAGGTCAAAGAAAAATATGAGGCTTTAGATTTACTAGATGTGGCAAAGATTACTAAGATTATAGAGAAATTCAAGGGCAAACATCTAGACATAGCTTTGGGATGACGGGAAACAAAACCAAAAAGCTAGAATTTTAATTGACACTTAGTAAAATTTTGGGATTTTAGACCCTTTTGAGGTCCACAGGTTTGCTTTTCCAGAGGTGCACCAACAGTTAACTACTAGTTCAAAAAATATAGCTTTCCATGCATCAAAAACACATTCTAATGATAGTTTAACTCTAATAGACACCTAATGAAGGATCAACTTCCATTTTTGGCACTTTCAAACACTTCCGCTTTGACCGAAGGCTTTCTTATTCTTTCTCCTCTCATAAATTCTTTTTTTTTTTGACATGTAAAGGTTCATGCACCCAATTAATGAATATAAAATGGATGGAGTCCTACTAAGCACTAGTTAGATTGTTAGTTTGTATATAATTAGTTTTTTTTTATTCATTTAAAAGCATATTTATTGCATGAAGATATCTCTCACTCTCAACTCAAATTGAGGAGATGATTTCTTATAAATACTCCATTGTAATATGTAATTGGGGCCACTATTATTTTGCAATAAAATTATGCTTTTGGTGCTCACATTTGGAGCGTAGTGATTCTTGCCTAAATGTGTCATTATTTTGTGAATTTTTTCTTATGGGATTGTAATTGAGCCAAAAGTTTATTTCTTTGTTTTTGGTTGTGCAATTAATTAATTCTGGTGTTTGCTATGGTTTTGCAAATTTCACTGACGTATCTAGCTTGAGAAGAAATCATCAAATTTTACCTACATAACTTTTCATCTCACATGAGCACACTTTCTATGGCCTTGTGATCTGATGAAGAGAAAAACATCATATGATTACTAAGTTTCTCACTGATGATTGCATCAATGGAATCGAGGAAGCACTACTCCTTTCATCGATTACCCACCAATTTTTTTGAAAGCTTAACTCGTAGATGTGTTGTTTTTCATAGCTTATGTCTATTAGGATTTCAATTTCATATTATTTTCTTTAAAGTTTTTGTTATTTTCTTTATTAACCCCCTTGTTAGAATAGGACTTCATACTAGTTGCATTGTTAGATTGCATTCATAAAAAATAGAAAATATAAAAACATAGGTCTTTTGTGTGTGTATTTTGAAGTAGTGTGCAGATTCTTCATCTCATCCAAAATCAAAATGAACTAGCAATGACCTCCTTATGAACAATCACATTTATCTTCAACTGAATAGATTCTAGTAGGTCACAAGATCACCTAGAACCTTGGAGTTGATTCACAAGATTAGCTTTTCAAGGGAGGAGTTTGCAAAAATTCCTTCCATTTAGCATCATCAATAATGACTGCTCAATAGAAGTTGCACTAGAAGGAGGGCCGCACTTTTAATTCTTAGAAAAAGTGGAAAATTTTTGCCAAAGTTTCAAAATTTTGCACTTTGCAAAAATCTGTGCTTTCCATAAGTTTAGATTTTTTTTGAGTTTTGAGAAATTTAGGTGCACAAGTGCACATGTGTGTAGCTCCATAGATCCAAATATCTGCAAGTTCATAGATTTTTAGATCTGCAGGTGCATAGGTGTACAAGATTCTATGGTACATTTCATTTTGTGAGAAAGTGTACTTCTATAGAGGTGTGCTTTTTCTAGAGTTGATGCAAATTGGAGGGTTTTGATCCAAATTCCCCTTTTCAACTAGTGTTAAGATCTTCACCTAGTGCCCACGAGTTTCTTGAGCTTACCCACTTTTGCAAACCACGCAGTGATAAAGGAATACCCCAAATTCAATCACTTTCATTTGAACTTTCATCATCTTCTTCAACTCCACCTCCACTCCAACCACCTTGTGGACCACCATATATTCCAATAGTTCAACCTCAACAACCACCTTTAGGTTTTCCAAATCCTCCAATGGCCTTTTTTTCAAATGTTGTAGACTCCCTAATAAACTTGAGAAGTGCACTTCATGACCTCCCTAAAAATCCTGAGAAGTTTCGCCCAAGGTTCATTTTTGGAGAAACATGAACTACCAAAGATCACATCAAGGTATTTAAAGAAATTTGCAACCAAAAATAGATTGTGAATGAGGATGTGGTCCTTTGTTTATTCCCCTACTCTTTGGGGGAAGTTTCCTACAATTGGTACATCAATTTGCCATCAGGATGTATTAGAGATTGGGATACCTTTGAGAAATTTTTCCTAGAACAATTTAAATCTTTTGTCAACCCAGCAGTGATACATCAACAATTCATATCAATCAAAAGGGATCCAATATAGACATTTTCATGCTTCAATAATTCCTTTCATATGTCATATCATAAGTTAGAAACAACATAAACTATACCAGTTGAAGCAACTATTTAGATTTATTTGAATGCTTTGGACCCTCTCACTATGATCTTTTTGAGAAGGCTTCCTATAGCAAAGATTGATACATTGGAAGAGGTCTTTGCAAAAGTAATAACTTTTACTAAGCAAGCCAATCCTAACAGAGGAGGATTGATGCTTCCATCCCAAGCTATCACAACAATACCAACATACCTAGTCGAAGTACTCACTATGCTTAATCAATTCATACCTATGAATCTAGTTCCATTACAATAGGAACTTGCTCTACAAAATCCCTCTCTAACATATCTAGGGTATGAACCTCCAAAAGCTATCTTCTTTGAGCAAAAGGCAAAAGTACCCGCTAAAGTAGAAAATAACTTTATTTCTGAATTTGGTTAGATGAAAAAGGCTATGTCACAAATGAACAATGAATTGACTCATCTTAGGTTGTCACAAGGATAGAATAACAACTTCCAAAGAAATAATGCTAGTCCTTACAACAAAAATTATGGCCAAAATTACAATAGGAACTTCAATGGAAACAAAAAAAATGTAGGAAATAATAATGGAGGGAACAACTTCAATCCTCCTGATTGAAATAATGGCTTCTATAGATAGAACTAAGAATGGAACACTCATTCAAACAATGTAAGTATTCCTATAGATAATAACAATAACAACATTCAGTATACAGATATCAATTAGTATGATGATGGTCACAATGCACCTAACAACAATGGTTTTTACTATAATGGAAATTAAGAGATGGCTCAAAGCTCACAAGTAAATGATAATACTCCTCTCATGAAATTTAATGTTATGCTATTAGAATCCTACGATTCCATGCAAAACACACAGGTAGAATAGTCAGTTGATGAAGAGTTCTCATTTCCATTCAGCCAAAAACTTTACCTTTAACATGAAGAGATGTTCTCTTTTCACAATGACAATCAAAATACGTACAACTTGAGAAGCAGAAAGGAATCTCTAACAGATGGAATTCCTCCAGTGCTACAACCAACTCCCCTCGATCCAAGGGTGAGCAATAATCCAGCACTGGTTAAACCATCATTTGGAGGAAAACAAAACTAGAACCAAGTGAATGTACTAGCAATATTGAAAAATCTTGCTTGGTCTACAAAAAAATACAATGCAGTGGAGGACTTGAAATGAACAAAGGCCAATATGTCCATGTTTGACATGTTGCAAAGTTGTCCACAACAATGAGAGTTTCTCATGAAGACCCTAGACAATATAAAGACTTCCCACAACATGAATACTACCCCTCAAAAGATGGTGTCACAAAAAGTTAATGCTACGGAGGCATTTCCCACTATGTTTAAACACAAGGTAGAGGTGCCCCCATTTTTGCTCAGCACCAAAATATATGGGAAGAATCTTCATAATTTCCTTATTGATTCAGGAGCTTCATGCAATGTCATGTCATTATCCATAGCAAAAAAGTTAGGGGTCACCCCTCAACCTACCAACTAGATAGTGCTATAGTTGGACAAAATAGAGGTGAATGTCATAGGTGTATTGAAGGATGTGTAGATATAGTTAATAGTCAACCCACAAATTCAAGATGTCATTGATATACATGTAGTTGATATCCTAGAGATGTATGGATTACTTCTTAGTAGAGACTAGATGAAGTGTCTAAGGGGATGGTTTTCCATGAATTTCACTCAGCTTTGGTTACCATGGAAAGGTCTAAACAATCAAATCAAGATAGATGCAGAGCCAAAGTTAAAAAAGATGATCACATATTACAATGCTCCTAATGAGGTAGCCTTCTTACAAACAGATTTAGGCTCCTACAAGGTGATGGTTTTTGATACAATTTTGATCAAAAAATCAAATGATCAAGATATGAACTCCATGATTTTGACCCTAAAAGGTGAGGTTGTAACACAACTCATAGACCATATGATGGCTAATTTACAATTTCTTAGAGAAGAAGTTGACCCCAATATTATCCTCCTTCTAGGATTTTATTGAGTACATAAAGTTAGCCATTCAGAGTTCAAATGTTCATCATGTCAAGAAGTAGTTTCTAAGGTATTAACACAAATGGTGGGAGTAAAGAAAGTTGATGACCCACAAAATGAACCTACATAAAACCAAAGTCTTACAAACACATCTAATGTTGTTGAAGAGATTAAAGGGGAAACTGAAGATATAAATGCATCATATAGCAATACCTCTTCAGATGACATAGGTTTTTCTTCTCCTCCACCTGGAATGATCAAAGTACAAAGAAGAACATGGTACATGAAAGGCTAGGGATGAACTTCAGTGGTCGTTCATCCTCTACCTAAAGTTGAAGAAATTAAAGAACTGGTAGGGGAAATTCAAGACAAACAAGAAAAAAAAACACCTCCTCTATTAAGAATTTACAATGAAGAATCATTAGTCTACCTCCTAGAAAATTACAATGGGTTCCTAAGAAATAATCCTTTAAAGCTCAGGTAAAAGAGAAATTGAGGAAAAATAAGCATAAGGTTAGAAAACCCAAGGAAAGCCTAATTTGGATGCTTCACTTTGACGGTTCCAAATGCAAATCAAGAGCTGGTGTAGGTATTGAGCTAATTGGTCCAAAAGGTAAGCCTTTCTATGCAACATATCAATTGCAATTTACATGTACTAACAATGTTGCAAAATAAAAAGAATTGATTTAAGGACTTCTCTTTACACTGGAGAAAGGAGTTATAGCTCTCATCATCAAAGGAGATTCTCAGTTAGTTATTTGACAAGTGAAATTATTGTATTCTTGTAACGATAAGAGATTGCTTGCCTATAGAAAAAGGGTATGGGATCTATTAGATAATTTTGAAGCTTTGAACATAAAGTCTATTCCAAGGAGGAAAAACATGGTAGTAGACTCCCTTGCTATTTCAGCAAGCCCATTACAACTAGTTGAAGGAATAAAGTTGAAATGATTTTCAGTTGAATTGGTTGTTGCTCCATCTATTCCTAACAATATCACAAACTTCCAAGTTTTCCAGGATGATCAACATATTCTAGAATTTATTATGTGTAGTGGCCATTTTAAGGGACAAGAAATAGATGACACCTTGGATGACACACCTAAGGATATTACAACTCAAGATGATGATGGAATCTTGAACTTGAAAACTAATACTATTCCTAAGGGGATGATCAAGTTAGAGCACATTTTTTATTGTGATGAATCTGTGTTTAATAAAAGAACCATTGAAGAAAAGGGTACCGAGGAGTGCAACTCATATAATTTAGGAATAGAGGATGATCCCAAGATGGTAAGGATTGGGAAAGCACACAATTTACAAGAAAGAGAAGACATGCTTAAATTGCTCACAAAATATAAGGAAATTATCACCTAGAGTTATGAATAAATGAAGACATATGATCCTCAGATTATTATGCATGATATTCCACTTAAACCTAACACCAAACCTTTCAAAAAAAGGCAAAGACCCATCAATCCCATCCTCGAGCCTCTGATAATGAAGTTAATAAATTGCTAGATTGAAAAATTATTTTCCCTATGCATCACTCTACATGGGTGGCTAATTTAGTTCCTGTACGAAAGAAGACTAGAGAGATTCGACTTTGTGTAGATTTTTGCAATTTGAACTTGGCATCTTAGAAGGACAATTACCCATTGCCCTCACTAGATGAAGTCTTACAAATTATGAATGGTTAAAAAATGATGTCTTTCTTGGATGGATATTTAGGTTATAATTAGGTAATGGTAGAAAAAGAAGATAGACTAAAGACTGCCTTTATGACCAAATGGGGAGCCTTTGCCTATTGGAAAATGCCATTTGGATTGATTAATATAGGGGCTACATTTCAACGGGCCATGGATGAAGCTTTTAAGGGATTGATTAATAGATGTATAGTTATCTATATGGATGAGTTGATTGTCTTTTCAAAGGATTGAACTACTCACATTTTTGATCTAAGACATGTGTTCAATAGGTGTCATAAATATGGCATATCTCTCAATCCCAAGAAGTGTTCATTTGGGGTCACTAAAGGGAAACTCGTTGGTCATGTCATTTCTGAAGTTGGCATCTCCATTGATCCTGATGGAGTTGCAGTCAT
Organism: Cupressus sempervirens; assembly: GCA_028749045.1. NCBI lineage: Eukaryota > Viridiplantae > Streptophyta > Pinopsida > Cupressales > Cupressaceae > Cupressus > Cupressus sempervirens. The sequence continues at coordinate 127,720,381 of CM053783.1, forward strand.
TTTGAAGTTGTCACCCCCCAATAGTCAGAATGAACTCAAGTCTTTCTTTGGAAAGATAAATTTTGTTCAAAAATTCATAAGTAGATTTGCAGAGATTGTGTGTCCACTTAATGATTTACTCAAAAAGGGAGCTAAAATAGAATGGGTTCCTGAGGTAAAGAAATCATTTGAGGATATTAAGGTAGCCATTTCCATGGCCCTAGTATTGGTAAGTCCTAATTACAACCTTCCCTTTATGATATACTCTTTTTCTTTAGAGCATTCATGCACAGGTATCTTGACCCAGAAAAAGGAGAAGAAAGATGAAAGAACTATTGTTTTTATGAGTTGCCCACTGAGAAATACTAAGTTGAATTATTCTAACCTCAAAAAAAAGTCTTTTGCCTCTATTAAAGTGCTAAAGAAGTTCCACCATTACATATTAAGGAGTAAGGGGTATGCTCTCATACCTAACCCAATAGTAAAGACATTGTTGATGCAAAATGAACTTTGTGAAAGGTGAGGTAAATGGATGGCCATACTCCAAGAGTTTGACCTAGAGATCCAACCTATGAAATTAGTTAGAGGTCAAGGGTTGTCAAGAATGATAGCTAATAACTAGATTGGAGATGAAAATAAATTTAAGTTTGAGAAGGAAATAGATACTAAAGATCAAAAGAAAATGATAGTATCCCAAGTTGACATTGGCCAAGGTGTAGTAATAGATGTGTGGTACCAGGATATTGTTTACTATCCCCTATAGAATTGGTGCCCCAATTGGATGAATAGTTCACAAAATAGAGGATTTAAGACAATAAGTTATACAAAAGGAACTATGAAGGGATCTACTTGAAATACTTAGGATGTGAGGAAGCAAAGGAAGTCCTGGAACAATTTCATTACAAGTATGGTATAGGGCATGGTTTGGTAGAAGCGATGGCTCATATGATTTTAAGATCAGGTTATTTTTGGCCCACAATATTTGAGGACACTTTTGAGCACATGCACTCTTGTCACATTTTCCAAAATAGTGCTAACAAAGAAAGGCACCTGGTAGAGCTGCTATAATCTATATATGAGGTACACCCTTTCATAAAGTGTGGGTTAGATTTCATTGGTCTAGTTAATCCACCATCATCAAATAGACACACCTACATTCTTACAACTACTGATTATTGTAGAAGATGGACATAAGCAAAAACTTTTAGAAATTACACTACCAAGTTGGTGACAGATTTCTTGGAAGAATACATTGTTACTAGATTTGGGATGCCATTTGTTCTAGTGTGTGATAACGGATCAGTTTTTGCATCAGAGTTCTTGACTCAATGGTCATTTGAGAATAAGGTTATTATCAAGTTCTCTTCAAATTACTACCCACAAGGAAATGGGTAGTAGAATCTACTAACAAGAACTTGATCAAAGTAATAAGATGGTTATTGAAGGAGAATCCTAAAGATTGGCACACAAAACTCAAATATGCCTTATGGACAGATCGAGTAAGAGTTAAAAATGCTTTGGGGACTTCTCCATATCTGCTCGTTTACAGACAAGAGCCAGTGTTCCCACTTAACCTCAAGATTCCTATTTTGAAATTCATGAGTGGGTATGCTAAAGATGCTGACAAAGTACAAATTAGATTAATGAATCTTCTAGAGATGGATGAAAAAAGGATAACTGCATTAGAGCACATGGCTAAACATCAAGCTATTGTAAAGAGATGGTTCAACAAGAGGGCCACAATAAAATCATTAAAGATTTTTGACCTTGTTCTACTTTGGGATAAGGCAAAAGAAAAACTAGGCAACCATACCAAGTTTCAACACTTGTGGACTAGTCCTTATCAGATTGCCAAAATTCTTAGAGAATTCACTTTTAGGCTCAGTTCTTTATAGGGGGAATTTCTTCCCTTGCCAGTAAATGGGAAATTTCTAAAACATTATTTTGAGGCCTAAAAGAACCAAAAATAATAATAATAATAATAATTAGTTAGATTTTATTTCTGCAATTAGTTAGATTTTATTTTTGCAAGTGTGTTGATTTTCTACAAGTGTGTTTGTTTTTAGTTGTGTGTTTTCTTTTAGTCACGTGTTTGTTTTCAAAGTTATGTCAGTTCATCAAGGTAACATGCACTTGAGATTTTATCTTGAGATATTTTACTAACTACTCATTTGGTTCTAATTTTAGGAAGAGATATTTCTTTGTCAAAATATTCAGACAATTGTGTGTCTTATATCAATTGAGGAACAGATGTTGCTTGTAGAAATAGGGAGACTTTTAGTCTCAAACTCAGGATTCTAAACCAACGAGCTCTCAATACTTTGCAAAATTAAAGCTCGATTATCTTAGGTGTTGTCAAATCAAGGTTGAAGATGGCAAGGGATGATCCAAACCCCAATTGGTTCAAACAAGTGGGGTCTTCTTGAAGGATTGCTAAGATCATTGTTTGGCATGAGAGTTTCTAAAAGGTTCTAAAAGATGAATGCCAGGGATGTACACAAAGGATCGAATCCAAGAAATGACATCGATGTCCTAGCTACACATTCTAAGCATAGTCAGGATACAAAAGAATTTTTAAAAAAGAAGAAAAAGAACAGTGTTAAGATTGAAGGATTCTAAAAGATTTGAAAGGGCAAAAGATACATTTTCAAAATGAAGTATCTTGTACTAAAACATTGCTTCATCAAGTAGTGACATTATGAACTACATGGAGAGATTATTCAAAATTTGCTAGAATATTAAAAGAAAGTGACAACCCGCTAAGAGCCCTCAAACTGTTTTTCTCATCTAGTCAAGCAAGTGATCGATAAATAACCTTTGTGAAGATTCTTAATGAATGAGCTAGGAGGGGTGGAAGATTTTTTTCGAGTTTTCAAAAAACTTAGATAGACTGCATCCTGAGATATCAAAGGGAATGAATACATGAATCACACACTGAGCTCAAAGGTTTTGGATACTAAATTTTTGACTGTGAAGTCACTCAAAATTTTCCTGAAATGCTTGAGTTTTAGTTGATGTTTGACACACATTGAAATAATGCTTGCTAGTGAAGAAATACCTTTGTCATTTCTTCCTTTCATTAGGTCTATTTGTTGTGGTTCCACAATGTACACCCCATTCCCTAGTAGGAATGGGGACCCCCTACTTTATTTTTGGATCTTGGACTCACAATCTTGGATGCAGGAAAATTATTGGGGTCATACCTAGTCTCCTTTCTCGCATCCTAGGTCCTCACCGAGGAGCCTAATTTTTAGGGGATATGTTTTTTTTGAAAAATTCAAAAAAGTCAAAAAAAATTGCACCGAATCAGCTATGCAAGTGTGCATCCCACTTTGGTGATGCACTAATACATAGCTGCATAGCTCTACACTGGCACACTACCAAAGGATGGTGAGGTTATATAAACCCCCCACCCCCTTTACCCTCATTACATTTTCATTTGTCTTCTATGCTCCAAAACATCACAACTCCTATACTCTCAAACTCTGCCAAAGGCTCCCACCATATCTCCCATCAACTCAAGCTCTACACCTCTATACCTATCGATGTGTGACTCCCTTTGTTCAAGACCTATGTTAATGACAAAAAAGCATAATCCCAAATGGGGTGCACTCTTGCACACCTATTCGGGTGCACTAAGTGCACACCCAAATTCAAAGCTTCGATAAAAATAATCGAAAACACACAAATACAAAGGGGCATGTAGTTGCACACATGGCTTGGTGCACTACTGCACACCCCACACACCAAAGAACACTAAACCTCAAAGATGAGGTGTGCCCTTGTGCACCCAGATAGGTGCACTAGTGCACACCTCTACTCAATAGAAATGTTAAAAAACTTAAAAAGAAATGTTAAGAAACTTAAAAAACAAAACTCAAACCTACTGATTGGTGCAAATTTGCGCACCTAACATGTTATGTAGGTGTGTACCAAACCCATAACACAATTAAACACAAGGAAAATAAACAAGGTGCGCACTTGCGCACCCAATTTGGTACACTAGTGTGCATCAATACATTAAAACAAAACATTAACAGTGGTGCACACTTGTGCACTTGATTTGGAACATAGTTGTGCACCTTATCTTGTGCACAGGTGTGCACCTTGTATTTTAAGTTTTTTTAAAGAAAAAAGAGGATAATAATGGGTTTTCATACATTTAACTTTTTTAAGATTTTTTTTGTAATTTTGTAATTTTGATTTTGAACTAATAAATGTCTTTCTTTTGTCATGTAGATATAATGGCATCTTCATCTAGCGAGAAAATGGCACCAAAGCCTATTGTATTCAAGATCCAATGTGTGTTGTCAAAGTCAAGGTTCCAAGATGACTACATAGAGATTAAGGATACTAACTTGGGACACACTGATCTGGGAGAGTTCTTATATGTTTGCAACAAGCCCAAGGAGAGATCAACTATGGTATCTACATTGATCCAGTTAGGGTTGGTGAAGGTAGCTTCATGCCCAACATCAGTACAATCCTCAAAACTTTTAATGACACTTGTACAAAATTTTGTTCTTGAGAAAAGGGTAGTGAAGAGCATAACTAGAGAAGTTTTCCTTGACCTCTGACCTGATAACATTGAGAGAGTTTTTCATCTCCCTAGGGTGGATCAATTCATCATACTCACTTATGAGGCAACATAAAGGTGGTATGGAGAACACTTAAGTGAGGCAACTAAGATCATCCAATCCTCTTATCTTATTGAGAAGACTCCTTTGGGGAAGGTAACAAGGAAGATGGATATGATGTGAGGCTATATGAAGGAAGATATTGGATATTCTATCATTCTTTTGAGTAGAGTAATGGGTTTTCCAATGGTTGGACACTTGAATGTTTTCATGATAAATTTTAATGAGACTATCAAGATGACAAGGATGCCACTTGACTTGGCCACCACATTGAGCAAAAAATTATGTGAATAATTAGAGGTAGTCAAGGACAAGAAGAAGTTCTACATGACTTCATATTTGGTTTATTTGTTATCTGCAAGGGCAACAAACTATCCCAGGTTATATAGGAAGGGCAGTATGTAGGATCCCAATGCTTGGTTATACATTGTCTACCCTTAATTGGTGAAGAAGAAGCTCCCAGTATAGAGCAAAGAATATAGAATCATGAATGATGTGTTCATTTTTGCTATTATCTGATTCATAGAGGGAGACTATGCAAAAATATTATCTAATGATGTAGTAGCATAGATAATAGCTCTTGGGGCCTATTACATTCAATTCAAAACATTCACATATCTAATGATAGCTGGTGCCACTGTCAACCCAAAGAAGCTCCCTAGATATCCTAGTGATAGACTTGTCCTATTGGAGATTACATGATAGATTTAATCTACATATGAAAGGGTCAGGAGACAACGAAGACCATGTTGGACATGGTCCCTGGTCATAGGACCATATCAAGTGAAGCAAAAATAAGATATTCTATCTTTTGAATGGGAGTGGGAGTAATATCCTCTTGAGCAGTACAATTCTCCTAGGTCTTGTTTGGACAATATTGGGAAAGTTCAGAGTCTAGCAGGCAGGGAATTTAAGCATGAAGAGGCTATTGAAGATCATTGGATGAATGCAACGAACAATTACGATGTCCGTATCAGTGACTATTGTAGGATGATTTTGTATTTAGCTAAGAAGGCTTTAATAATAAGAATTCTTGAAGAGATATTGGTGCAAGATTCTAGGGAGCTATTGGATCCTCTATTGAATAGGGATAAAATTGGAGAGAGACCCATAATGGATGTTGAGGTTTATAGAGAGGAGAATGATAATATTAATCATCGAGCAAGGCATGTCATTAAGATGACACGGGATTGGATCAAGAAACCATTCCAATTTGATCCAATACCTGACACAATGGTTTTTCATGCACAAGCCCACCCAAACAAAGGTAGAGGAAAGAAGGTTACTATTCCTACCTTTGTAGCCTAGCCACCGATAAGGCTGAAAATAGTATACCAACTTGACCATCCAGTTGGATATTATCACCCTTTGGAGAGGAAAGGAAAGGGAAAAAGAAAGAGGAGTTCTCCTCAAAGGGCTAAAACAAAAGAGGGTGAAGTACATGCACCTCCTTAATAGTAGGAAGAAGATGTGTAGGAATCATAAGACACTAGGTCTTCTCAAGACTAGCTAGACCCTCAATTGCCACCAGTTGCACCCAACCAGATAGAGGGTGAAACCCAACAAGTCTCTCCTCCTTCATAGGCAAAACCAGCTTCCCCCTCTACCTCTATGAAATAGAAAAAGATTAAGATCCCTATGAAGAAGAGGCAAAGGGTGATTAGAAGGATGGTTCCTTTCCCATCCATCTCAAAACCTATTCTTGAAGGAGAAGAAGAAGGTGAGGAGGAGGATGTGCCCATACAAAGAAGAACTTAGCTAGCTAGAGACATAGAACAAGAAAGGAGGAGAATTTCCATAATGACACTGCCATCCACCCTAGAGGAACCTTTAGAAGTACCTTCTTCAGAAGATAAAGTACAATAATGGGTGGATGACTAGAGTAAAGAGGGTGATGACATATTCAAGATGTCAATTTTTGATTTTATGCCTATAGGGACGGATTCGATTGGGGATAAGATCAGGGATACCCCACAGGTGAACCCTAATAGGAGGACTAGACATAGATGCTACCAAAATCTGAGGGTCTTGATCTTACTCCTTCATCCCCAATACAGGTTCCAGTGGTGGATAAAGGTTTTGTTACTCCTCTGCCTCCAAGTTTTGAAGAAGAATAGGTTCAAAAGAAGCCTTCACAAGAGGAGGAGCCACAAAAAATGGGGAGAAATGGTTGAATATTCTCAACAAGCCTCCCAACACACTAAGGTGTAAACCACAGTTTCCACAAAAACAAAGATCACAAAAGAAGAGCCTTCGCAAAGAGAAAGAACTCTTGGGAGGAGTGATAAGGGAAAGGAGGTAGCCAAATGTACTCCTTCATCCTTGAGAGGTGAGCCTTCAGTTGAACAGATTCCAAGGTGGAATATTTGTAGGACATTTCTCCCCTCTTTCCTTAGTGATGCGTTGAACATCCACTAGAAACTTGCCACGCTACTCATAGAGATCACGACAATAGTTTTTATTAACATGTAGTATCATTATTCCACTCACTGTAGTACTCAAATGATCAGTATTTTGGAGAAATAACACATGATCATTGCCTATATTAAGGTTCAACTAATAGTTATTCTATGAAAGAATCATAGTGTTATCTCTATTAGGTTCTTCCACTGATAGACTTGTATCAACAACCCAACTAAGTTATCATCATATGATCTAATAGGCCCTTATAACCCATATATAGCCCTTCTCTTCACCAAGTATTAGAAAGAACCAATAAATCAAAGAATACATTTCATATAGGAATGATGAATCTTATAAGCTATTGAATCTTGCCCCCTTTGCCACTAATTATTGGTCATGTCACATATGTATCAGATTTAAATTCCTAAAGTGTATCAATTTTGCACAATCTATACTAGATAATTATTTTATCTTATTGAATAGACTATGAGATAGTTTTTAGTATCAATATTGATCATAATAAAAAAGGCTGGTGTAAGCATGTGTTGGACATAATTTTAAGTTTGAAAAAATGTGGGTGAGGGATGAAAACCTAATGAAGTAGTTGAAAGAAGCAGAGGTATCGGGATCAAAATTATATTGCTTTGTAACTAAGATAAAGATGATCAAGAAAAAATTGCTACTTTGGTAATAGTTTTGAATAAAAAGAAAGAATATAGTAGGAAATTGAGGAGCCTAAAAGGGTAGTGATTGATAAAGGAATGGACATGGAACTCTATCTCAAAGAAAAGAAACTATTAGGAAGATATCCTTGGTATGTTAGTTTGAGATTCACTTCATTTCGAGAATACTTTAATATTCTCTACTTAACAAGGAAAACCACATGAAGGTGGAAGCTCATCTAGCCTCATCCCCCTTCACCCTAACATTAATCTAAATTCCCCATTATTATCTAATTACATACTTCATTCATTCATTCATTCATTCATTTATGAACTATAACATTCAATCAATACAATCACACAACATTCATTAATATGATATAAAATTCATTAATACACAATACTAATTAAGACTTCATTAACATATAAAAATATTCATTAACATGAAATAAAAATCAATATTAATATGCAACATTCATAGGTAATTACTTAAAAAAATGTTCTTTCATTATCCAACAAAGTTTATCAAAGAACATTTTTTAAAAATTATTTCTTCTTTTTGTTTTTCTTAACTCTCTTAAGAAAAAGGTTGATAGGAGCATCAATATCTTCCTCATTCTCCTCCTCTTGTGGCACATGTAATGTCAAATTATGATGCCTCCTCCTATTTTTAGGAGCATGAGGTTGCTACACTAAAGGTTCTCTATTGTAAGAACAAGTAAATGAGGTTAAATTGGCATAAAAAATTTCTTTTCTAATTGTTACAAGTATTTAATTAACCAGTACAAAATAACATGCATTTTTGTTACTTGACAAAGCCACGTCATGTACATTAACATTTGGATCTGTCACTACATCAACATGCTAAACACTTTGAACATGCTCCACTTCTTCACCATGATGTTCAACATGCTCTAAAATATTCAAAAAAAGGTTACACGTCAAATTGCAATTGAAGATGTTAAATTATATTCATAATTATGTAATTTATTTCTAATAGAAAATTAATACCTTCATCACTATGATGCACATCATGAGCTTCATCACACATAGATTCTATGAGAGGATATGATGGATGTAGTGAAATGTTACGTGCACTGTTATGTAATCAATTTATGTTCAAAACTAAAACCAAAAAGAATTTTTTGAACTATTCAATTTTATTTACTTTTTATTTGACTAATTTACCCATGTCTCATTTGATGCACCAAATTCTTGGGTATAGCTTTTAGATTCTTGGCATAGACATGAAACCATGAATTTATAGCCTTCCTTCAAGGAAATTGATCATTATCTTCATCCATGTCATCATCATCATCACCATCATCGAACTCATCACTTTGATCATCGTCATCACCACCACCATCTTCATCACCATCATCATCGTCTTCATCACCATTATCATGACCATCATCATCATGACCATAATCACTTTAATCATCACTATCTTCATCAACATGATCATGATCATGATCATCACCATCATAGTCAACATCACCAAAATCATCATCATATTCTTTTCCATCATCATTATATAATAGTTATTCATGATCATCATTTACTTCATCTTCTAATTCTTTAGTATCTTCCTCTTCCATCACATTATACTTTATCGACCTTCTTCTTGGATCATGTCTAACAACAAATGAAAAACCCAATTTGTGTGGAATGCCAAAGTAAAACACTTGCTTGCATTGGCTTGGAAGAACATATGGGTCATCCCCAACTAGCTCAAATGACCTTATATTAATCATTATAAATCCACTATCATGTTCAATAGCAGTCCTATCAAGATCATTTCGATTCAGTGTAGCCTATACCATTTGACAACAAATAGTACCAATTTGATTGAATTAAAGTTTCATTCAAGTATATCAACCAAAATGCCATAGTATCAATTTTTAGATTATTGAGGATGTATGTCATTTCCAGATGAAATATTAGTGACCTCAAAGACTACACTTATCCCAGAATTACAAGTTTTCTTCATGTCATTTGACTTTTTTATGTGAAATTTATGGCCATGGTAGTACATTGCTTTGTGGTATTTGATCTACAATTATTCAAACATGTCAAGATTATTTATATTGATCTATGAGTTGATATTAAACTTATGGGTCATGATTAGTAATTTTCTATGTACCTTTTTATTTCTTAATCCATATGCTAGATCAAGTACCATTGGTGTAACATTGGGATCTCCATTACGATGAGCTTCTTTAACTAATGATGCAACACTATCCCATGTTGATGGACAACCATTTTCTTGAGACTGTTGAACCCATACAGTCATCCAATCAAGATTATTTGTAATATACAAATGTAACGCATCACACTCACAACCAACTATAAAGAAAACAACTAGACTAGTTAGAAAAAACTTATATTGATGATGGATAAGAATTAATTAACTAAAAAAATAACTTATAATTACCTCTCACTCTCCTCAATCTACCTTTCCCCATCAGGTACTCCCCTTCAAATTTGTTAATAGAGTTTAGATCCCAAATGCGATCTACATGGATATCTATTGCAAATTTTAGAGGATATTTGCTAATGTACACCATGGTCTAGTATACCATATATCCCTCTACCATAGAACCCTCAGGATGTGCTCTTTGTCAAATGAAAACTTTCATAAATTTTAAGTGCCTCTCAACCATCCACATTGACCTAGTTTGTACGGGTCCACACAATTCAATCTGCTCAACTTGATGTATGAGGTAGTGTTCTTGAGCATTGAAAAAAGTTGAAGGTAAACACTTTTGCATTTCACACATAAAATGTGGAATTTTTTCTCTTCCAATATTTTATATCTCATTTATCAATTCATTTAGATGATAACCACCTAAAAGAGATTCAACACACAAGATCATATAAACAAAATTTCATAAATGTAATATAATATATGTGAAACAAATCAAAGAAATACTAGTTCAAACCTCATTTATTTTTCAAGATCATATATAAATTGTTGAATACTATTTTCAACTGGTGTGGGAGGGATAGAGGTAGGGCATACTGCAATCATTAAAAAATGATCATTTCAATACATTGTGAAATAATACAATATGTAGTACATGAAATTTTACAAATATATTGTAAATAGAGAACATGGATTACCTTGATGAAGGTACGCCAATCATGTGTTGTCAACCATGACCAAAAATCACCTTTCTTTGATACAAGAGTGCTTATATTTGTAGAAAATCTTGTGAAAATTTTGGTTTTTTTTATGACTTATTTTAATGCATCACTTTGTTTCTCCATTAATAACCAAGGAAGGGCACTGATATTTATGTGGCCCCCATTGCTATTTGATTCAATGAAATCTTTTAGTTCACAATTGGATTCATGAATGTCAATAGAAATTTTGGTAATTTTTTTTCTATCATCCCTTCCATTCAATATTTTCTATAGTGTCTATGTTACATTCTTTCCAGTATGCATAGCATCAAACAAATGCATGATTAAGAAATCTTTGTAGTACAGTAACCTAATAAATTGAGTAGGATAACTTTTTATTCCTCTAGGAATTTGGTCATTGATTCCTTTATGATCTTTGTGAGTATCAATTACATAATTACTAAATGAAATACAATATCAAAATATAAATTTCAAACTTTAGACCCCAAACTAGACATTACCTTGGTGATTTAGTCGATCGTATTCCAAATTCCATAGATGAGATGTCATTCTTCATGGCCTTAATGTTGTCTCTTCTTTCCCATTAAAAAGATGTTTTTCATTGATTTGATACTCATGATTATTGTGGATAAAGTTCCTAAACTCATCAAACACCTACTTTCCTAAACTTCTTGAATGACAAGATTTCATCTTTAGACCACAAACTGGACATGTGAATTATCACTTTGTCTAAAGACCTAAAAGACCATGTACAATTATCATGTGCAACTTAAGAATACAATAATAATGTGTAAGCACTATAACAGACCAAAAATGTGTGACCTCAACAATATAACATACTTCAAAAATGAGTTAACCCACAGACATTATGTATTGTCCATACAAGCATTGCATAGAATTGAAATTGTCTTTGTCCTATTGATCTATAAATGTCATACATGGTGACCTCATTCCATTACTTCAATAACTCGTCAATAAGGGGATCAATTTGCACGTTCATATCTTTATCTTGGTACTTACCTAGTAATTGAATGAATAGAAATATTACATAATTATTATGACCATTTTCATGCACTATTTATAAATTAATTTAGATAACTATTAAATAAAAAAAAAACCTGGTACAATCATTGACAATATTATGTGCTTCCTCTTTATGGGCATCCAAGGAGGAATGTTATTGTTAATAACAAAAATAGGCCACACCGAGTAAACAAATCTCATATCTCCAAATGGATTGACACCCTCTGCTGCCAATGAAAGTTTGAGATTATGAGGTTCTTCTTTAAAGTGTGGCCATGTTTCTTCTATCTCTTTAGATGCAAAACCATTACTAGGCATTTGAATAATTTCATTTTTACTTCTATTGTGTGCATGGTAATCCATAAATTGTGCCAAGCTAGTGCACTTGAATAATCATTGAAGATGTGGAATAATGAGAATGTACCGAAGAAGCTTGTAAGGCACCTTTTTTTGTTATTTGATCCAACCAATATCAACGAATATTACAATCATAAAATTCTATTGCAAATTCATGTTGTTTATGATATAGAATGTGATCATTGGGACATGCAAGTATTGTTTGAGACTTCATTCCAATTTGAGTCATAATGGTAGATAATTCTCAGTACAAACGAGGTAGAATGTTTGATAGTGGTAACAAAAACTTACCTATCAACCCACAACAACAAATATGAATTGTTAATATAATGAATAGTAATTGTATGCTAACATTGAAGATGAAAAAAATGGCATACCTTAGCATATGTGACATTGCTACATTGAATAAACCTTTCACAACCTTCAATTTCACCAACAACACTATAGCAAAGAGAAAAGTTGTTTGGGAGCTTTTGTATAGGGGATCGTGTGCCTTCTCAAGTATAGGTATATCAAGGCACTCTTCATCAACATTATTAGATGTGATAGTGCCATCATTGTGAGCATCTTCATCAGCTATGCCAATACCATCTTCTTCAATCATGTCCTTTAGTACATTATCATTTTCTTCTATGGGAGTGTTATCCTCAACTTGGATATTCACACCTCCATGTTCCTCTAGTAGGAAATCCACATTCAACAATCGACAAAAATCATAACCCCTTTCAACATGACCATGTTGCCTATAATGACTCTGGGTTATTGTGATTAGAATCTTTTGATTCTTTAAGCCCTTACATTTTGTGCAAGGACAATTAAATTTGTTAGCTTCTCTTTAGAACTAGGACCACAATGTAGCCATTGTCTAGTTATTTTGTTCTGGGTTCATATTTTTAGGCATGGTTTTTCTTCATAGGAAAATATATTTGTAAAAATATTGGACATGTTGTCCTTAATGTTTATATCTACACATATAGTTTTGAAAGAAAAATTTGGTGTAACTAATGTGTATATTTGCAAAAATATTGGACATGTTGTACTTAATGTTTATATATGCACATATGGTTTTGAAAGAAATTTTTGGTGTAATTAATGTGTATATCTACAAAAATATTGGACATGTTCTACTTAATGTTTATATCTATACATATGGTTTTGAAAAAAAAAATTTGGTGTAATTAATGTGTATATCTACAAAAATATTGGACATGTTGTACGTAATGTTTATATCTACACATATGGTTTTGAAAGAAAAAGTTGGTGTAATTAATGTGTATATCTATAAAAATATTGGATGTGTTGTACTTAATGTTTATATTTGCACATATGTTTTTGAAAGAAAAAATTGGTCACCTCGCTCAAATTCACCCATATTATAATATCAACAACTTTTGTTGACATAAATTAAACAACTTTTGTTGAGCCTTTCGATTATTCCTTGTTTGTCATGAGTTGGGATCGTTTAATAGGGAAATTTTGTATTTAGTGTAAAGTATGCACATATGAATGTTGTGATTGTTTATTTTAGTAGTTCATTATGATTCATTCTAGTAGTTGTTTGGCTTTGTGTACATGTATAGCTTTGTGTTCAAGCACTCATAGTTGGATATTAGCCCAAACATATTACTATTCTATTGATCAAATGTGGTGGTATCAAGGTTTACATAAAATATACAAAAAAATTAGGTGTTTTTCCCCATGTTTTAGATAGCGTCTAATGAAATGCATAAATTTTGTGGTGTTAATATTGGGACAATACACAACTAGGTAATAGTTGATAATGATTGTGAGTCTTATCTTCAACATCTCTTGAATCCTTAAACAGAATAGTTCTCATTAGTTTAGCAAGATGCTTGACACCTACTTGTTTTCTAGATATCTCTCTTTTTTTTTAAATCTTATGATGGAAATATTCTATTACCATTTTAGCACAATGTCATAGACCACATTTTGTAATCAATTTTGTTCAAAATTCTGTGATTTCTTCATTTTCTAAAATTTCCTTGTCAGAATTGATACTAGAAGAAACCTTTTTTTATCAATCTAATGGTGTTTCTCATTTCAAGGAAAAAATGGAGATTGAGTTTTAGTTGTTTCATAGATTAACTATTCCAATTTCAAATATTTGAACTTGAAGATACTCAAACAATAGTAGTTTGTGGGTTCATGGATTTGCATACCTAAAACAAATTCACAATTCCTCCTATTGCTATAACTTCCATATCCAATTTAGAATCCATCATAAAGAACCTTTTCCCTAATCTAGTTGTGGCATCCCCTATTTGATTTTTTAACACAAAGGCATAAATTTTACGAAAAAATAAAGCCCCTAAATTTTGAAACAAAGATATAAGGAAGCATTATTGCCAAAACAATGCTACTACCCCAAAATAAAGTTTATTTAAATACATATATGACAAATATGATCAAAATATTTCAATTATGTAGCTCTTTTTTCCATTAGAGATAATGACCTAGCAACACTGTGAACTTTTAATATTTAGTCATTACTTTATTATATATTATCTAACATTTTTAGCAAAATTTTTAATAATAAATTATGTTAATAGTTTGAATCTATTTTTATATTACAATTAAGATTAGATAACATGACTTAAATGAAAAATAACATATTTAATGTTATGAAAAACATGATAGAAAAGAGATCTATAATATTTATCTTACAAAATACCAGAATTTCATAAATCCAGCTGCACTCTGAACTAATACTAAGTTTATTTTTGAAGCAAAAAAATTGGATAAATATAATAGAATCCTGTAATATTTTAAACCCTTTACAGATGCAGCAATACATAGATTTTAGTAGTTTAGGAAACAATGAAAATGCAATGCGAGAAGAGAAAAAATTAATTAGAGCATTGGAAAAAGCTTAGCTACATGGATACAAATCAAAGCATTCAGCTCCCCATTATGTAAATCTACACAAGTGATAGATTTGATATAGCCATCTGGGTCACAATGCATTCATATTTAGATGGTATCTCTGAAAGGTAGAAAACCTTACCATTTCCATTCAGATGATACATGTCAACCTTTTGTCCAGCTTCATAAAATAAGTACATTATTTGGTTCTTTAATAAAATTCTTGCAGTTCGTTGTTGAGCTGTTGTTATGCACGATGCTAAACGATAGGAATTCTTGCAAATTCCTCTCTTGAAAAGTTGATTTTGTGAATCAACTCCAAGGTTCCAGGTTGATCTCACAACCTACTAGAATCCATTCAATTGAAGATATATATGATTGTTCACAAGGAGGCCTTTGCTGGTTCATTTTGATTTTGGATGAGATGAAAATCTTCACACTGCTTCAAAATAAAACACACAAGAAAACTATGTTTTTGTATTTTTTATGTTTTTGATGAATGCAAGATAACAATGCAATTAGTATGAATTCCTATTCTAACAAAGGGGGTTAGAAAAGAAAATAATGAAACTTGAAAGTAAATAACATGAAATTGAAAATTTCTAATGGACATAAGTTATGGAGAATGACACATCTACGAATTAAGCTTTCAAAGAGATCGATAAATAAAAAATGAAAGAAGGAGCGGTGCTTCCCTGATTCCAATGATGCAATTTTTGGTGAGAAAATTAGTGAGCATATGTTGTTTCATCCTTTGTCACATTGCAAGGCCATGGAAAGTGCACTCATGCAAGGAAAAAAATTTATGCAGGCACAATTCGATGATTTCTTCTCAAGCTAGTTATGTAGCCGAATTCATCATAACCATAACAAACACCAGAACTAATGAAATGCACAACTAGAAAAAAAGCAATAAACATTTGTCTCAATGAAAATTCCATTAAAATAAATCAACAAAATATGACACATTGAGGCAAGAATTAGTACATGCCAAATGCGAGCACCAAAAGAATAATTTTATTGCAAAATAATGACGACCCTCATTACATATTACAATGGGGTATTTATAAAAAATTGTCTCCTCAATTTGTGTTGAGAGTGAGAAATATTCTTCATGCAATAAAAATACTCTTAATCAACAAAATAAACTAATTACATACAAACTACAATCTAATTGGTGCTAAGTAGGATTCCATCCATATTTTATTCATTAATTGGATGCATGTGCCTTTGCATGTTGAAAAACAAAGAATTATGAGAGAGGAAAGAATGAGAAAGCTCTAAGTTGAAGTGGAAGTGTCTAGAAGTGCCAAAACTGGAAGATGATCCTTTATTGGGCATTTGTTGGAGTTAAACTTCCATTAGAATGTGCTCTTGATGCATGGAAAGCTTTATTTTTAGAACTAGCAGTTAACTGTTGGTGGAGTTTTCTAAAAATGGGCACCTACAGAGCTGGGCACCTCAAAATGGTGCAAAATTTCAAAATTTTACTGAGTGTCAAAAACAAAATTCTGGCATCTGGGCTTTGTTCTTCTTCATCCCAAAGTTATGTTTGGATGTTTGTCCTTGAATTTCTCTATAATCTCAGTAATTTTTGCTACATTTGGTAAATCTAAAGCCTCGTATTTTTCCTTGACCTTTTTCTTGTAATTTTCTACCTCAATTTAGGTGTCAGCAAAATCCCTAGGTTTGGTATCCAATTCTAATAAAACTTTTTCAATCCTGAAGGCTTACCGGGTATCCTCATCATTAGCAGCTTCCATAAAAATCTTCTTAAAACTTTCCACTACTACTTCTACAGGCAACAACTTCTCCCATTCTTCATCCTCAAAAATCCCTAGGCCAACATTGTTGTATTGCTTCTTTGCTTCCAAAATTTGTTCTCAGGCTTGGTCCTTGAGCCTATGGATCTCTGCATGTAATGTTTCTATTACTTTATTACTATCAACAATCTTCTCTATCCAATCATCAATCAAATCTAATTCTTCAGTAGTATAAACATCTACCAAAATCCTATACCTCTGTCCCTTTATTGTCTACAAAATTTGTAAGTCCTTGCTCCAGGCCCTTACCTCATCCATAATGCTAAAGTTCTACTTCAAAATCACTACCATTTTATTCATGTTCTCCTCTATAGTGTCTAGTAACTTTAGGTTCCCCTAAATTATCAAAATTGTTTTATCCTCAAAAATTTCCCACCATTATTGACAGGCTTTCAAAAATGGATCTACATTTATAGTCCCCCCTTCTCTAAGAATAGTGTCCAATGTGTCCTTGGGGTGCTTAGGATCAAGAGGACCAACCACTTTGGCTAAATATCCATTTAGGATCTTGTTCTGCCTTCGAAGTGTTTGGAGTTTGACCTCTTCATGCTCCATGCTCCTAAAGACTTCTTTGATTCCCATGGTCTCCATCAATCGGGTTGTATCTCATGTGGGTCTTCCCAGCATAACCTCTTTGAGTTGATAATATTGGGGACCAAGGCTTTCTACATTTGTGTCTTTAGGAGGAATGACCACTTGCACAAACAACTCCTAGTCCCTTTATTGGTGACAAACACCAATGTTCTTGTTATTAGAATTTCTTTAGAATAACTGAGGAGGGGGGGGTGAATTAGTTATTCAAGGTCCAAATGTCCTATTCAAACTTTTCACTAAGTATAATGAAATCATTCAACCATTCATTCATCCAAGCTTTAACTTATCTAATCAGCAAGTTAGTATAAATCAACATGCAAGTATTACACACAAGAAATCAACACATGACATAGTGATTTATGTGGAAACTCAATTTGGGAAAAGCCACCAGTAAAATGCTACTCAATTTTCACCCTTCTGAAGTGATGCCCTATGAAAGGCCTTCCCTGTTAAAGGCTTACAACACACTGTTAAATGTGACCTTGTTAGAGGGTTTAACCACCCTATTAGAAGTGGGCCTAGTTAGAGGACTTTAGAACATTCAGTTAGAATGCCACCCTATTAAAGGATTTACAAATGGGTGTTAGGCCAACCTAAGTCCATAGGATTTTTAGATCTAATACAATTTCTAGAGAGCATTAGAAAATCTTGACCTGATTACAACATACAACTTATCTTGTAGATCTTAGATCACTTCTCAGCTCATACCCTTGCCTAGCCTTCAATCTCTACAACTCTTTAACAACTTGCCTTCCCTTTCAAGCTTTGTCTCCTTGAGTCTCCATACTCAATGTACTAGTACAATCATCTCTTTGTGGCCACTCATAGAAGTAGAGTGTCTATTGTCTTCCTTCTCCTAAATGTCTCCTTCTTGAAACCCTTTCATCCACTTCATAGATTTGGCACTTTAGTAGCAACAGTATCAATAGCTCTTTGCTTCTTGGTTTATGACTTCTTAAATAGAACTCTTGGATTTCCTTTTCCCCCTTGATTCTTCCATTTTCAATTTCAATTCACATGGTTTAGGTAGGATTCATTGTATCTAACCCATATTCTATTTTCTCTAGAAACTTCTTGAATAATCCTTTAGAATTCACCCAAAAATGGCTTACATAAGATTATGTGCCAACAACTTATCATCCTTATCTTCCAACTCATTCATAGAATTCAATGCAACCACTATGTCAACTTAGATTTGGTGAATCTTCATCATTTGAAATAATGCAGCAGCTCAACACTATTGAAATACTAGTGCTCGACACATATTGTGTTACTCAGCATCAACTATGTTTTTCCTGATGCTTGGCACCTGAAGATCACTTGGCACCAACTGAAAAAATTTTAATGCTCGACACTTGATCTTCACTCAGCACTTGAAGATCACCTAACAAACACTAGAAATGTTTGTTACTCATCTTCCACTAATAATTTTCTTGGCTTCAACTAACTTGCATAGCACCTATTGATGATCTTAGTTAAAGCTTTGCAGTCAATCTTGTTACAATCTTCTTCTTCCAATGTTTCTAAGTGTGACCAACCTCTGTATCTTTGAGTATGTCATCAATACATTACTTAACCATTGTGTTGACTGATCCTTGCACTTCATTACAACATCATAACTCAACCTCTCCTTTAGGTGCTCTCATTACATTTTTTTGATCAAATCCTCTTCATCAATCAACTAAGTGATAGTGCTTGGATCTTATAAGCAAATATCATCCCTACAAATAGTAGGTTTAACATAAATGGAAAAACAATGATTGAAAACATTCTTTTACAACAATATCCCTCTTTTATCTTCAATAACAATGAGCTTTTCAATCAGATTTCCAACACTTGCTTCATGTCATGGGGACTCGGGCTG
>CM053783.1:130457252-130674752 GCA_028749045.1 Cupressus sempervirens
ATTGTTAAATCCAGATCTCTTTTCTACTTAAACTTGATCCTTCTTGATTGAATATTATTTTCCTACTCCACAAGGATACCTGCCTCTTTGTTCTTCTCAATTTAATCAACACACTTGCACACACTAGAAATCTTAACTTGACCTTTCATTTATACCTTCTAGATTGTCACATTGGCCCAAATTCAAATTGCAATCACCAATATTCATCATCATAGTCAGCTAGAAACAATACATAAAATAATTAAGCTTCATATGCCAAAGCAAGAAAAATCCTTTGAGAGCTAACCTTGCTCAGTAGAAACTAACTTTGGAATGATTCTCTATGTTAACCAATAGAGGCTCAGTTAACACTAAAAACTTGTAGAAATCCTTTGGCAACCAAGTGAACTCAGTGAACACAAACTCTATCCAACTTTTCCTTCGTTAACCGGGCAAGCTCAGTTAACACTCTTTTCTACCTCAATTCCTTCGACACCAGAGTGAGCTCAATAGACACTATCATTTATTCAGAGAAAACCTATGAATGCTTGATAGACAAGGAAAACTATCTTCACTGACCAATTGAGCTTAGTAAGCACTAAGTGACAACTGATATGAAATTTGTGTGACATTAAAGACAACACATAATTAGACAATTGTTTCCAACAATCTCCCTCTTTGGCATTGATGGCAACACAACATGTCATAGCACAATGAAATTTTAAGAACAAGACTCCCTCTGATAGAGTTTCTCCCTCTTTGGTTTTATACAAGAACTTCTTCTTTATGTTGTATTCTCCCTTGGCATACTTTCTTTTCAAACTTCTTGATCTACAAACTCTACAAAATTTAAAAAAGATATAGATATGGTGGTAAGCTTCTTCCTCTTTGACAATACATGCCAAAGACAATAGATGCCAAATTTGTATCAATGTACCTTGAGTACTGATTCATATGCAATATTCTCTTGATTATGCTACATCAACTAATTGATCTTTAACTTGGTTCTTGTTGATGCATAACTAAACTTTATTTAGTGAGCTTTAGATAGGGGAGTGACCCCTAGCTTACCTCTTAGATACAAGACTGCATCCTTATGTAATGGCTTGGTGAATATTTCTACAATTTCTTCTTTTGTATGGACATATTCCAATCTAATTTCTTTATCCTACACCATTTCTTTGACAAAGTGATATGTTATAGCAATGTGCTTTGTTTTGGAATGCATCACTGGGTTCTTTGATATGTTAATTGAATTGGTGTTAACATAATACATGAATACTAGCTCTTTGATTTCAACCTTCATTCCTTCCAGCAATTGTTTGAACCAAACAATGTTAGAACAATTCACTGCTGCTGCTATGTACTTTGCTTCTGTTGTAGATTGGGATGTGCAATTTTGCTTC
Organism: Cupressus sempervirens; assembly: GCA_028749045.1. Taxonomy (NCBI): domain Eukaryota; kingdom Viridiplantae; phylum Streptophyta; class Pinopsida; order Cupressales; family Cupressaceae; genus Cupressus; species Cupressus sempervirens. The sequence continues at coordinate 130,458,638 of CM053783.1, forward strand.
TTGCTTGTCCAAGATTTCAACCTTTTACCAAGAAAGAAAGCTCCAACACTTGTGCTTTTTCTATCATCAAGATTTCCTACCCAATAAGCATCAGTGAATACCTCTAGGTCTATGTTTCCTCCAAATTTGTACCATAAGCAATAGTCATCAGTACCTTTCACATATCTCAAAATTCATTTGATTGCCATTATATTATTTTCTCTAGGTTTAGCTAAGAATCTTGCCACTATCCCAACTGCTAAAGCAATATCAGGCCTTCAGTGAACTACATACTATAATTTTTGAATCATTTATTTTTATAAGGTCTTATCTACTTTGGATTCATCATCTTTGGTAAGCTTCAGTCTAGTACACATGGGGGTACCAACTAGTTTAGAATCTTCCATACCAAACTTCCTAAGTATCTCTTTTACATACTTGGATTGAGTGATATAGATACCATTCTTGTTCTACTATATCTGCAATCCAACAAAGAATTTTATTTCACCAAACATGGACATCTCAAACTCTTTGTTTATTTAAAAAAAAATGCTTTGCATAGATCATCATTTCCTGTAAATAGAGTATCATCCATAAATATCTCTGCCAACACAATTTTATTATCTGGTCCTTCCTTGATGTACAATCTATTATTATCATTTGTTCTTTGAAAACCAATTTGTATCAAGTAGTTATGCAGTCTTTCATACCAGGTTCTAGGAACTTTTTTGAGACCATATAGTGCTTTGTGTAATTTACAAACCATGTCCCTTTTGTCAGGATCAACAAAACCTTCTAGCTATTCAATGTAGACTTCTTCATCAAGAATTCCATTTAGAAATGTAGATTTAACATCCATTTGATATACTTTGAATCCTTTGTGAGCTACATATGCAAATAGGGTCCTAACACATTCTAATCTTGCAACAGGAGCAAAAGTCTCATTATAATTAATCCCTTCTTCTTGAGAATACCCTTTACACACTAATCTAGCTTTGTTTCTTGATGCTTGTCCATCTTCATTCAACTAATTTCTAAATACCCATTTTGTTCCAATCACATTTTTATCTTTAGGCCTAGGAACAAGAGTCCAAGTTTTGTTCTTTTCTATCTATTCTATTTCTTTGTTCATTGCCTCAATCCAACTTTCATTTTCTTTAGCATCCTTAACACTTTTAGGTTCAAAATCAGCAAGTAAACATGTACCTTTCAATTTTCTTCTTGTCATAGTACCTTCTAATTTATCTCCAATAATTTGATCAGGTGCATGACACCTTCTGACATATTTGGAAAATATAGGTTCTTTTTCTTTATACTTTCTTCATTTTGAATTTCAACTTTAGGCTCGATTCATTCAGACTTAGTAGGCATTGGCTTGGTAGCTTCAGAATGTGATTCAGGTCCCTATGACTCAGTTTGTACTTCTTGCAACTTGGTAGCTATAGAGGACTCAGGAGGTGAAGTCTCCTTATTATTAGATGTGCCTGGCAATGTATTAGGTTCAAAATAAATAAATCTTTTATAATCTTCGGGTTCCCTTTTGCTTTCTTCTTCAATCTTTTCTACAAACTCATCAATTCTCACATGTGCACTTTCTATGATTTTGTGAGTAGACAAATTCAAGCATTTATATGCCTTATTTCTGCAGGAATATCCTAAGAATATAAATTCATCACCTTTAACATCAAATTTTTCTTTTCTAGACTCTTTCAAGATATAATATTTACTGCCAAATACTTTTAGGTAACTTACATTGGGTTTGTAGCCATACCATAATTCATAGGGAGTTTTATGTGAGTCCTTTAATTGAAATTGGTTCAAAGTATGAACTACAGTGCTAATAACTTCCTTCTAGTATTTGATAGCAACATTCTTTTCAATCATTAGAGTCCTTGTACAATCCATGATGGATCTTGTTGGTTTAATTTTTACAAAATAATTTTTTCTAAATCCTAGGTTAAAAATTAGAATTGAATTCATTATTTACTTGCTAGGGTTTTGGGTGCTTTGGCCTTGCATTTTATTAACCTTTGAAAAAGCTCGTTAAACACTAAGTCTTGCATTCCTTTTAAATTTTATTCTGGTGTGAAGCTTTTCAAACTATGAATATTCCTTGACCCATTTAAATATTTTGTGCCCCAAAGTGCCTTTTCCCCTTTTTGTTTTCACACCATCTAATCCTTATAAGATCTACAATAGTTGCATCATCACAATAGAAAGATGCAAGTATTTTAACCATAGTGACATAGCGACTACCATGAAATTGATTGGCAGTGTCATGAAATAGAGGTGCAACAACTAGAAAGTGCATTGTTTTAGAAGGTTTTAGTCACGTGTTTCATGTCAGAGTTGTTAGAATTGAAAAGGAACTAAGAGTAACAAAGTGCAAAAGGCATCAACAAAATTCAATTTTTTCAATGAGTCACTATGTTGTGATTATAAAAAGTTTACATCTATTAGCAACATAGTGCCTTAATGGGAAATATAGAAGATGGCGGCTTTTGAAAATTTTGGTGACCATAAAAGCTCCCAAGTGACATTGTTGACGTATGCTTTTATTGTTGTGTTGGAAGTATTAATTATGGCAATCATGATTGATTAGCAAGTTTTCCTAGCACCCAATTTCATAAGTATCTGTGAGGTCACTATGTCACAATCGAACAAGTAATGGATCTAGTTGGTAGTAACATAATGCCCTGCCAAAAATTGAGAGAGATGGGAGATTATGCAATGGATGGGCACTGAAACTCCTGTCGTCAAATTTGATTAGGTGACTTTATTTCTTTGTCAAACATATTAGTTGCGGTAATGATGGTAGAACTGAAATTTTCTCTCAGCACTAGAATCTCAAAAGCCTTAAAGAGGTTGCTATGTCATGATAAAAAAATGAAAGATTTCTACCATTAGTGACGTAGCGCCTTGATAGAAAATAATAATGCAACAATAGTTCAAGAAGGTGGGTCCCAAATATATGCTTCGTCAAATATGAATTACACAACCTTTGGGACATGGTGGCATCCAACTAGAGACATGTATGCACTAGAAGTTCTAAGAACACCATAAGTCTCTATGTCGCGATCGAAAATTTTTTGCACCTCTTCGGTAGCGACATAGTGCCCAACTAAAAAATGTGCATGTGGTGGGACCTAAGTCATGTGGTGATACAACTAGGATTATAATATTAATTTATGTGCCAATAGGATAGGACATTCCTTAGTCAGTAGTAACTTGAACCCATGCCCTAGTTAGAAATTAGATGAAGGATTGTGATTGTTGGATCAAGATCAGATCAACGATCATCGCTACGTTGCTATGAAAAGATGTGCACTATTTACCTAATGCGACATAGAAACTATGGGACCCACCATAGTTTATATGTACATAATGCAATTTCCTCACCTTTAGATCAAATCTAGATCTATGGTTGTCGGTTTGTCGCTATGGAAATTTTCTTGATTGTTAAGGATAATGACATAGTGAGTAAAGGAAATGGATAGGGGGTCCACCACATTTGTACTAAGTGATGCATCAAATGTCCTCCACTCAATCAAGATGGAATCAACGATCTTCGTTTTGTTGCCATGGGAAGTTGCTCAGGTTTTATGTATAGTGACATAGTGAACAAGGAAAATGAAGGAGGGACCCACTACTTTGATCTTTAAAAATGCATTAAAATGTTTACCATCAGATTGAGATGAGATCACGAGCTATCACTTCATCGCTATGGCAACATGCTCACTCTTTATGTATAGCGAGGTAGTAACTCAATGACACATGTCCTCAAGAATTAGTGGGTCTAGTTTGAAGTGCCAACAATGAAGGAAAGGCACATATGAAGAATTTTCATTGGTTTGACTTCTAGCATGTGACATGGAAGATGAGTCATCCCTATTTTCACTCCTAGATTGTAGAATTTTCTACGATCAATGGTACAAATTTAAAAAGGGAAGGTAACACCACTTTGTTTCACTCATAGTTCATTAATGAGGAATGAAAGCTTCATGTGAGAGCATAAAATAGAGTATATTGTAAAAGATCTCACCATTTTCATCTCACAGAAATAAGATTTCAAGTTTTCTAAGCATAAGAAATTACTGAGAATTTGTATTGAGCTTGAATAGAGTGTGAAGTAGTTCCCCTTTGTTTGTGAGATGTTGTAGGATCATAGAGCAAGCAAGAAAATCAAGTAAGTGCCTATATACTATAACCTTTGTAAGAAATCTTAGATTCTACAAACTATAGTCAATATGCCTCCAAAGAAGGTGTTCTCTGGGCAAGAAGATTATTTGGATAGAAACATTCATGATAACCTACTTGAATTGCTCCTTGAGTCCACCACTGAAACTGTGCAAGTTAAAAAGTTAACTTCATTAAACCCTAGGCTCAAAATCATAGATGGGTTATATGATAAGGGGAACTGGGTTTGGGATGCCAACACTTCTCAAACTGGTCTTGTTTCATTCAAGAAATGGTTTTTAGAAAGAAATCTTTTTGCCCCACATGCCAATATTTGGAATTTTGAATTAGGAAAGTTAGTTGTTCCAAGTGTTTTTATGGATTATGACCTCCTTGAGGTTGTGGAAAAAAATTATGACCAAGCAATTAGAGTGGTGAGAAGAATTGATGGTGAAATTCTAATCACAATCAGCTTAGAGGAAATTTTATAGGTATTTGGTTTAGGGCCTCTCACTAACTATCATGTGCCTATTGACCTAAAGGAATTTGAAAAGGAATATATGTAAAAGAAGGATGTAGTGAGGCAAGGTGCACTGAGGGCACATATAGGAAAAATTGTAACTTTTCCCACAATAACAACATCCTCCAGGGAACCCTTCAAAAGGGCATACTTCAATACCAGGGTTGTGGAGGTATACAAGACTCTATGTAGAGTTTTTGGAGAAGATGAAGAGGAGTTTATGCCCGTAGGTTTTTGTTGGAAATAATCAAGACAACCTAGGTTGCTAAGAGGGGAGGGGTGAATTAGTAACCTCAAAAACTTTAAAACAATTCAACACTTAACAATATAAATCATTCACCATTCATTCATCTAATCTACTGCATGCATGAGAAAGATAAAAATTCATAACACATGAACATAATATTTTGGTGACCCAAAAACCTTCCAAGTAGAAAGTAAAATTGGGGTGGGGATGATACCCACAAAACTTCACTATTATAGTATAAAGTTGGCCTGTTAGGGCTTACACTAATCACTTCTGATGATCTACCCTATTAAGAGAAATTTGGATTGCTAGATCCACCTTGTTAGAGGTTTTACATACATTTAATGAAGTATGCACTTGTTAGGATATTTATGCAAGGACTTTTAAGTCTACCTTGTTAAAGGATTTAGAAAACTAATTCACCTATTAGGATGAAATAGTAGATCTAACTTACAACTTGATTGCTGATTAAATCTTTGAAGTACACATCACCTCTTGTGATTGATATGTCTTTGTTGCTCCTTAATGACCTTGCTGTATACTCTACTTTGCTACTAATTTTCATTCACTCTTCTCAAAACATTACATATCATTCCTTGATATTCAATTCCATATATTGCAAATGATACAATACATTACATATATGCTATTCCAATATTTACAATTACAAGGTCGTAAACATTACTAAGTCAACCAAATAGTAAAAAACTTGGGCTCTTCAAGCTAACTTGGTGACCTTTTGATACTTGGCATCTACTACATTACTCAGCATCGTCATGTACTCGATAGAAGTAGAAGCTTGGTCCATACTAATCATACAAAATAGCTTGGAACTTGGTAACCATTGGAGAATCAATAGATATAGTGTCACTCAATAGATACTGAATCCTTCGTTTACCTTGATGTTACTCAGTAAAAACTACACATCCATCAATTAGTAGAAAATGGCTTCACATCACACAAGTTGATGACTCAGTAGACACTGTGAAGCTTGGTGACCACTATCTGCTTAGTGAACACTGTAAGCTTGGTATACACTGCTGGACTGCACATTCACTTAGCAACTTCAGGAATGCTCGGTGTGAACTACTTAAGTGATGAACTTGTTAGGTAACCACTGAATGTTTGGTATAAACTATAGAATGAGTGATGAGCTCAGTAAGCATTTAGAATCAAATAAGTGTTGTCACTAATAAAAAATACAACACAATGCCAAAAATCTCCCTCTTTGGCATTAGTGACAAAAACACTTATGAGCCTTATGTACACTGACATACTAATTTTTGATTTTTCAAAATTGATCTTTGTAAAGCTACTATATATACATATCTTACATATCTCACATATCTCCCCCATACATATGGCATAGTATATACATAGCCTTTAATCCTTTTATTCTGTACATAAATCAATCTATTTTCTCCCTTATTTTCTCCACAAATCTCATATCATTTCTTAATCCCATGTCTCCTACTATCTCTTACTCTCCCTTTTGACAATAATGCCAAAGAGTATATGCAATATATTCAAATAGAGACATCAAAATGTGAGAGAAATTCATAGTGTACCTTGGGAATAAGAGCCAATGTCTTATCCCAATTATCTTACAAAATTTTGCAGGTGGAGAGAGCTTCTTGAACTTCTGTAGAAAGTTCAATCATATGATCTGCTATGGAAAAATTGTTGTCTTGGACCAATGTTTTTGAATGTGCAATGTGTTTCTGCATTGAGTCCATAACTGGCAGGATCATATTTTTGATATCAATTAGTGTGGATTTGATCCTGGCTTCCTCTCTTAGTAATCATACATGCATTTATGACAAAAATTTCACCTTCATGTGATGTGATGAGCTTGAACTAGGATCAAGCTATAGCCTTTGAGTGCTTTCCTTCATATCAACATCAGTCTTAATTTATCCTTTATGTCCTTGGTATATTCAGTAACATCACAAAGCTTTCCAAAAAGTGATGTTACATTGGTAAAGGATTGTTCAAGATTACTCAAAATTGTAGTTAGCTCTACTTGATTAATGGCAATGTGCTCAAGCACCTTATTATCAAACTTCTTCTCTTCCTTCTCAATGAGCTTTTCTTGGCTAGAGGTATCCTCATTGAACTTATTCATAGCCTCTTCTAATTGTAACAAAATGTATTGAGATGAGTCAACATCAACACCTATAGCCTCAGTTATTATGTTCTTAGCATTTTCAATTATAGTAAACTCTCTATCTCTTTCATCTCTAAGCTGTTTCTACCTTGCTTTTTGGTCCAAAAGCTGACTGACTAGTCTCATTTCATCAATGTAGAAGTGTCTAGATCCAACTTAGGAATGACAATTTCTTTGTCCAAATCAATGTCTTCATCTATTGCTTTAGTAGTAAGTAGAAGTTTTAGATGAATCTTTGGTTTTACTTCTGAGCTTACTTCCTTGGACTTAGAAATGGAAAGAATTGTAGAAATTGTTGGACTTGCAGTAAAAACTTTAATTGGTCCAGTTGAAGGAAAACTGACAAAAGTACCAACTATATCCAAAACTAATATACTATCCAAACATGAAATACCAATAGGTGGTGTACAAACTGAAATACTTACAACTAAAGAACTAACTAGCATAAAAGTTGGTGCAATTAAAGCTATAGTTGACAAAACTATAGAACATGATAGTAAACTTACTCTATATGGTATTGTAGAAGTTGAAATTATTGGAGAACTAGTAGCTATGCATACTATTGAGGTAGATTGCTCGAGAGCTAATGAAGAGGGCTACAAATTGATAGAGGAAGTGGCAGACACTTCCATTATAGATATCTAGAGCTGTGAGGTAGCAACTAATGATTGTGCAAATGATATATCTATGGTGGTGGAAATCATACTTGTTGAAGCTATCTCCAACCCTGATGATGTAGCAGTTTTAGGTGGAGAATGAGGAAGGGGAGCAATGACTTTTTCTACAATTTTCATTTGATCATCTTCTTCATCTTCTTCCTTGTCTTCCTCTTTAGCTTCCTCTTTCTCTTCATCATCAACCCTTAATGCTTGATAGTCTTGAACATCAAAAGTAACACATAGTGTGTTATCTTCTTCATTATCACTGTCACTATCATCATCCTTGATTTCCACTAGATCATCACTAGACTTATATAAATGATAGATGTTCTTGCACATGTTTTTTGCATCTCTAACAACATGCTCAATATCTTTGATTAAAATCAAACATGTATGGAATCTAATCATCATTTTACCTTCATTATCTTTCATGGCTGCCTTGACTTCTACATCAGTGAGATTTGGCAGTAGCTTCCTCAAAGATTTTTCATATATATCCTTTGCTATCTATACAATAGATTCCCACCTTGGCTACAATCTCACCAAAAATTCTTTTGAGATCTGAGGAGCAATCTGATCTAGGGAATATTTCCATTTTCCCATTTTGGTGAGTACCAACTCCTCAATTTGCATCTTCTTGGCATCAGTCCTTGTCTCAAACTTTAGAGCCTTCAAGTTTGTGATTCTTTCTCCTTCCATCTATTTCAATCTTTCTTGGAAGGTAAGTGGGGGCTTGTTGAGCACAACTTCACCTTCTCCTTTTTGTTTAGCTCTTCTGGTGAAAATAGCCATAAAGGCCTTTGGAGGTTTGGTAATGATTACCCTACCTTTCTTCTTTGTTGGCTTTGCCTCCTTCTTAGCTTCTTTTTCTTCTCCTTCTTCTTCTTCTTCTTCTTCTTCATCCTCTCCTTTACCTTCTATAAGCATAAGAGGTCCAGTGGCAGTTTTCATTTTGGCTATCTTCCTCTTTCCTTTGCTGATTTCTTGGGCTAGCTTGATTTCAAGCTCAATTCTGGTTTTAGCCTCATCATATGTGCTAAAAATTGGTTTCTTGGGATCTATAGGCTCATTTCCCAATGTTTCAATAATATCCCTAGTTTCATCAATATTTACCTCATAAGGAAGAGGTTTTACCTATGCAACTTGGGGCCTAACTACCTGAATGTACACTCTATCACAGTCAACCATGAAACACACACCATCTTTATAATCGCCAACAAGTTTAGGAGGAATCCTGAACCTGTTGTTCATCCTTTCTTTGAAATCTTCAAAATAGTTGTCCATAATGCTGTCAAAGTTTACACCCATTTCTACAATGAACTCATTTATCTAATATAGAATAGGAACATCTTTTCTCCACACAATAGAACCTTTAGATGGGAAAAACTTTTGCACATAAAAGAAAAGACATGTCAACAAAGAACCAAATTTGCAAGAATTGTTTTTTGATGTCCTAATACTATCCATATTCTTTTTCAATTGCTTCAATAGTAATTCTGACAAGTCAAATTCATGTTTTTCTTCACAACCCTAAATGCTGAGTCCACTGCCTCACATGGCATGTTGTTCAATTGACAAGAGCTATAAATTTTATGGGCAATTACATGAATGCCAAACCTTAATTCCACATTAGAAATAGTTCTAATTTTTAAACCTCTACCATCCCACTTGGCTAGGGTTTTCTTTTGGAGTTCATCCTGACTTAGGGTTTTGGTAGATTTTGCTTTGTTCAAAATGGGAAGATCAGTAATCTTGTGAATTATTTTCTTGGTGATTAACACTGGCTTCTCTAACCATAGTTGACCATTGTGCACACAACTAAGAATGTATCTAATCCACTTTATTTGAAAAATTCTTGGCAGTTGTGTGATACGAGTCAACCCTTTGGTTTCTAGGTGCTTATGCTCAGGCTTTAAAGAACCATCAACACACATTTCTTGTAAGGCACTTTCCATCTCTAGGGTTACAATTTCCTGAATGGAACACTTAAAATGAGTACGAATGTTGCTAATTAAAAGTAACTTTGGTGGAATTTGGGATATAGCACCATTAGGGTGGAGTCCCTCTACAACTACTAGAACTAGCTTGAAATTCGGTGCTTTCCACTCCACACCCTTAACCAACATTTCTAAACCTCTTTTCACCTTACTACTACTGGTGCTCCCAAATGCAATCATTTCTTAATAAATGATATAAATTTTTGAACAAATTCTTCATTGGAAATTCACTTGAAATCACTTATGTACAATTGGAAATCTCTTAGCTCTGTGAATTCTAAAATCATGGTGAAAAATAAAGTCAAATTCTACCCTTTTTGATGAAAATTCACCATTAATGCTAGGTACCATATTGACATAGTGCATGGTAGACTGTCATCCACTCACTAGCTCAATAGAAACTTGTGACTCGGTGATCAACCAAACTTTTATTATTCCTGACCTAGCTTGGTTGAGTCTATGATGAATAACCTTACTCAGTATAAACTAATCTCATGTGATCCCTTTTTATTTGAAATACTAATTTGGATCTACTACTTTCTTTCATTTATAACTGCTTGAGATATAACTTGAAGATGTAGTTCCAGTTCCTCCTTTATGAATCTAATTGGAAATGGTGGAGTCACCCACTTCTTGAGTGACATGGCCATCATTTGAACTATTCTACTTGGTAGATTTAGGAATCCACTATTGTCTCATCTACTTCCTAATGTTATCAGCTTTAGCTTTCTTTTCATCTTCAACTCTTCCTATATTCATGCAGTTTTTGGCTATATGGCCAATTTTAATGCATGTATAACATCTTACTATTGAATCTCTCTTTCTCAAGTGATGCCTTATACAGTCTATGCCAATGTGTCCATATTATCCACAATAGTGACATCTACACCAAGTATTGTAATCCCAACCAAATATTGTCATGACAATTTGTTTAGCTAGATTGAATGATTTGGATCTACATTCAGATGCCTTGTGACCTTGTTTCTTGCATTTATGGTATTTACCTTCAAATTTTGGTTTCTCCTTGCATTCATTAGTTTTATGACCATGCTTACTACAATTGTAGCATTTTCCATTAAATTTTTCCTTTCCATTGCTCAAACATCTATTTGATGTATGACCTAACTTACCACAGTGATTGCAATTAGTTATTTGATTCCTTTGGGCACCTTGTTTTGAGTATTTACCTTCTTCTTTATATCCAAGTCCTGCTTTACCCTTTTGCCTAAGAAGATTCTACTCACTTTGTTGATTCAATTGGTCCATGTTTGCTTGAGATTTCATCATCCTTTCATTGAGTTGCTTTTCAAAGATTAGATCAGCTTTCAATCTTTCATTGATCTATCTTTTAGTGATTAGATCATTCCTTAAGCTTTCATTTTTAGATCTCAGATTCATGATTTCCTCATTTTCATTGGAGAGTTGATTGATAAGATTTTCTTGTTGAAGGGATTGACTTTGATTTGCATTGTTCCTTACTTCCAAGTCTTCAGTTGCCTTATTCCTTTGTTCCAAAATTTTACACATTCTTATTGACTGAATTTCTTGTTCTCTTTTCAATTTTCTTACCTCTTCTTGTAGAGAGCCATTCTTCTCTAGGAGTTTTTTTATTGCCTCATTAGCTTGATCTAAACTAATTGAAGGGGAAAAGTTTTCAATCTTTTCTTCAACATATTGGTGGTCATTCATCTTTCTTGCAAGTTCCTTCCTTCTTTTCAGTGATTGGGAAAGATGCTCTTTTGCCTCATTGAGTTGAGCTATGGCCATCTCCAAATCTAGCTTCTCATTCTCAATAGCTTTATCAAATCTGAATATCTCCATTTGTCCTTGATCTTTGTTCAAGTTGTCAAACTTTTTCCTAAGAACTACAAATCTCTAATACCAATTGTTAAAAATAATCAAGACTACCTAGGTTACTAAGAGGGAAGGGGTGAATTAGTAACCTCAAAAACTTTAAAACAATTCAGCACTTAACAATATAAATCATTCACCATTCATTCATCTAATCTACTACATGCATGAGAAAGATAAACATTCATAACACATGAACACAATATTTTGGTGACCTAGAAACCTTCTAAGTAGAAAGTAAAACTAGGGTCAGGATGATACCCACAAAACTTCACTACTGTAGTATAAAGTTGGCCTATTAGGGCTTACATTGATCACTTCTAATGATCTACCCTGTTAAGAGAAATTTGGACTGCTAGATCCACCTTGTTAGAGGTTTTACAAACATATAATGAAGTATGCACTCTGTCAGGAGATAGACTATTAAGTCTACCTTGTTAAAGGATCTAGAAAATTGATTCACCTATTAGGATGAAACAATAGATTTGACTTACAACTTGATTTTTGTTTAAATCTTTGAAGTACATATCACCTCTTGTGATTGATATGTCTTTGCTGCTCCTTAATGACCTTGCTGTATGCTCTACTTTGCTGCTGATTTGCATTCACTCTTCTCAAAAAATACCATATCATTCCTTGATAATCTTATCCATACATTGAAAATGATACAATACATTACATATATACCATTCCAATATTTACAATTACAATGTCAGCTAAAACACAAGTGAACAAAATATTAATAAGTTAGCCAAATAGTAAAAAACTCGGGCTCTTTAAGCTAACTTGGTGACCTTCTGATACTTGACATCCACTGCATTACTCGATAGAAGTAGAAGCTCTATCCATACTAATCACACAACATATCTTTGAACTCGATAACCATTGGAGACTCAGTAGATATAGTGTCACTTGGTAGATACTGAATCCTTCATTTACCTTGCTATTACTTGATAAACACTACACATCCATCACTCAATAGAAAATGGCTTCACATCACACAAGCTGATGACTCAGTAGACACTATGAAGCTCAGTGACCACTATCTACTCAGTGAACACTATAAGCTTGATATACACTACTAGACTACACACTCACTCGATAGCTTCAAGAATGCTTAGTGTGAACTACTTAAGTGATGATCTTGCTAGGTAACTACTTAATGTTCGATATAAACTATAGACTAAGTGATGAGCTCAGTAAGCATTCAGAATCAAATAAGTGTTGTCACTAATGACAAATACAACATAATGCCAATAGGTTTTATGTACATGATCATTTAGATTTACTCTTTTGGTGTGGATATTATTTTTGATTTTGCCTCTTATTTAGTGGAAGAAATTCACAATGGCCTAGTTGGGATTGTGAAAGGCAAGGTGGAAAATATTTTTGGTCATTATTATGGAGTGTAGATATGATTTTGGAAGCAAAAAAGGCTAGTTTTTTCAGGTTTGATAGGTACTTTGCTTCAAAATTGAGGTGCCTATTATTGAGTGACAATCCTAGAGTATCCAAGGCATTGGAAAATCTTATTAGGCCCTTGGACAATCCTATTGTCTTGAAAGTTTCACATAATTGGGGAGATATCATCTCGTATTTAGTCTCAACTATCATTAGAATTTATGGTTTTAGAGGAACCCCCCATGTGTTACTTTACCAAGTGCCTTTAAATGTAGGAGTGGCTGAATTTTTGTGGTAGCTACGAGGACTAGAGGATACTTATTCATTAAAAAGGTCAAGAGGGTTAATATTCGCCACTTGCATTTTAGATTATCAATTTGTAATCACCAGAGGGAGTTGGCTTTCTCCGCACAAAATATTAGATCAGTATAAGATGGCTATTTCTCACCCTCATTTTTGTGACACTAAGGGATTTTATAACTTGGCTTTTAGGCACAGAGTTAAGCTTAGTAAAATTGGTCATGAATTTTATTTTCCTAAGGATATAGTAAGAAATGAATACTCCTTGCAAGAGAAAGAAACTAAGAAAGAAAAATGGATAGTATTCTCAATAGTTTTGTATTTCATTCATTGTTTCGATGTAGATTATAGTCCTCTAGGCAATGCCATTATAGAGGTAGATAGAATAAATAGGCTTATGCTTACTTTTCCTAAAACAATGGAAACCATGAATGAGAGAAGAAAATTCTTATTAATTCTTTCTTAGATAAGGCCAAGGAGGTAATGAGGAAATTGGGATTCACTCCCAATATAGGGGCAGGCCAATTGACTATCCAGAAAAGGCTAGGTTATATTATCATCTAGAATAAGAAGACCACTATGGACAAAGACAAACAAATAATTGGATCCACTAGTACTATCTGGGAAGAGAGACCTCTTGAGCCTTCACCTAAGAGGTAGAAAATAATAAGGGAACAAGATCCTCACATTAAGGAATATTCACCTTCATAGAACCCTCTGAGGATTGAAGAGGAACAACTTATTGGGGAGCAAATTGAACAACTAGGGTCCCAAGGAGGAGTTTTTATTACTCAAACATAAATAGATGAAGGAAACCCCTAGGAGCCTCCTATGCCAATTTTAAAGTTGACAGTAGAAAATTTTAGAGGAAGGGAATTAGACCCTGTAATAGAATAAGCTAGTCAACAATTTTTGTCAGATGATAGTTTTGTCAAATCTAGAGTCTTCCACCAGTTTGCATGGAGAACCAACATGGGAAAATTTGAAGAAAGATGTGATAAGCTAAGAATAGAGCATCTAGAGCTGGAGGAGGTAGTCTTGGAGGATCATGTAAAAGGAGAAATGATAAAATAATTTCAAAGTATAACCCTTGAAGAAGGGAGGCAGATGGTAAAAGCATCAAATATTCTACTGCTACCCAATTGGGATATATTAGATGCCTTAATTTTTAATTCTATTTCAAATAAATTGGACTTGCAAGATCCAAGCAAGAACGAATTCATAGGTACTACTTTCAATGAGGATCAAGCTGCTTTGGTCATATGGTCACTAAGGAAAGGATCTAGGGTTGTTTCATCACAACCAGATGACTCAGGATTGATGGGGAATATCATTGTGAGAAGAGTAGCAGATACATCTCATGTGCAGATAGCTCACATAGGTGTTGGGACATCTCAATTTGTTTTGGCCACTGTAGAAAAAAAAAGAAAAAATAATTTTTGAATTGCAGAGTAAGTATGAGAGTGTTTTGGAGGCTTATAATAAAAAGTTCAAAGAATAATTAAACTTGAAAATAAGGTAATGGGGAGGTCTTCCAGGCCAAAAATCACATATCCCCATCCTCTAGTGGAACCTTTTAAATCCACTCCTCTCATAGAGATTCCAAACACCCCACAAAGGCCATAGTATTACATAGTTGAAGACTTTGAAGAAGAAAAAGGTAAACTATGGGCTTTACATGTGGAGTTAAATGTGCAATATGAAGAAAAATTAAGAAAAGCCAATGATGAGGCCTTCAAGCCTATTGTGAATAAGTGGGTAATAAGGAGGAAAGAAATGACATTTTTGTGCTACTCAGTTATAAGGTTTTCACATGATCAAATTGAAAAAACCTATGATATTGTTAATGATCTTCTAGAATTTGACAATAAAAGAGTTCATCTGCAAAGAAGAATAGCTAGCTACTTGAATAAATATAAGAGCCATAAATTTGATTTATTCCCTTGTGCTTTAGATAGAAAAAATAAACTAAAGGACAAAGATGAATGGGCTAAAGAATTAGATGATTTATTTTGCCTAAGAATGAATAAAATCATCAACGAAATAGGAAATGCATGGTGGGCCACCACAACAAAAGAAATGGTAAAAGCCCAAATATTCTTTGATTCTTTGAAACAAGATTTTTTTGATATTGGAAAAGAGGGTGAATATGTTATCAAGAATCAAGAGGATATCCTACAATTTGATTGGCTAGATGATACACTTTATGACAAGTGGATGGCAGATATTGCTTCTGATGAGTAGTTGGAAGAAGTTAAAAGTGATGATGATGAAACCCTGTTGGAAATATTCAAGATATGATAAGTTACTGAGAGGGGAGGGGTGAATCAGTAACTTCTAAAATTTTAAACAATAAAACTGTATGCTGATATATTCGCCATTCATCCAAGTAACCTACTGTAAGCATGAAACAAAATCACTTGCAACACTTGAACACACAGATTTGGTGACCAAGAAACCTTCCAAATAGAAACTAAAACTGGGGTGGGGATGAAACCCACAAGCTTCGTTACTGTAGTATGAAGTTGGCCGGTTAAGGCTTACAATGACCACTTCTGGTGATCTGCCCTGTCAGGAGCACAAAGGATTGCTAGATCCACCTTGTTAGAGGATTTTCAAACATACAATAAAGTATGCACTCTGTTAGGAGATTTACAAAAGACTGTTAAGTCTACCTTGTTAAAGGATTTACAAAAACTGATTCACCTGTTAGAATGAAACAGTGGATCTGATTACAACTGATTGCTGATAAGATCTGCTATGCTCTGATTCACCTTGATGTGATAGATAAAAATTTTTTGCTCCAAAATTTGACCTTGCTGAATATCTTCACAATTCAGCCCACATACTTTCGCACGCATGTATTTCTTTCGCACTTTCACACTTTTACACTTTCACATTTCCATTCATTACCATTGCCATAACAACTATATTTGAATGATACAATACATTGCATATATATACCATCCATATAAACAATACATGCAAGGTTGGCTAAACAATACATGCAAGGTCGGCCAAAACAACAAGTGCAAATCTCTATACAAAGTCGGCCCAAGGTAAAAACTCGGGTTCACTGAACTGACTCGATGTCCTTCTGATACTCGGCGTCCACTGTGTTACTCGGCATCGTCATGCACTCGGTAGAAGTGAAGGCATGGTCCATACTAAACACTTCAAGTAGTTCTGAACTCGGTAACCACTGGAGACTCGGTAGAAGAGATGTCACTCGGTGAATACTTCTATCTGAACTGTAGTTCGGTGATCAAAGGAAACACTCGATAGAACCTTGTGACTCGGTGATAGTTAGTTTCCTTGATAACCGTCTGAGCTCGGTAAAATTAATTTCCTTGATAACCTCAGGAGCTCGGTTATCATGAAGTTCTCGGTCAATACTAAGTACATCTTCACTCGGTAAACACTGGCTGCTTTGTTCACCTTGATCACTCGGTAAACACTGACTTCTTTGTTCACCTTGATTACTCAGTAAACACTGACTTCTTTGTTCACCTTGATTACTCGGTAAACACTGACTTCTTTGTTTACCTTGATTACTCGGTAAACACTGACTTCTTTGTTTACCTTGATTACTCGGTAAACACTGACTTCTTTGTTTACCTTGATTACTCGGTAAACACTGACTTCCGGTGAGAGCTTGGTAAGCATTCAGAATCCAATAAGTGTTGTAACTAATGACAAAAATGTATCATAATGCCAACAATCTCCCCCTTTGGCATTAGTGACAAAAAAAACACTTATGAGACAAAGTTTATCTGACATGCTGATGACTGATTCTGAATATACATAGCTTCGTTATATACAACTCCCCCATAGAATATACATACATTTTTTTACATGAGCTTTATATCTCTTCCTTTGTACAATTTTTCTGAAAACACTTATTCACCCATAGTATAAATCACACATAGTATACATATCCAACAATAATCTCCCCCTTTTTGACAATAATGCCAAAGAATAAAAGAATATATATACTTATATAGAAACACCAAAATGAGAGATGAACTCTGAATGTAACTAGAGAATAAGCTGGAGAGTCTTATCCCAATTCTCTTGCAAAATTTTGCAGGTGGAAAGAGCTATTTGAACTTCAGCCGAAAGTTCAATCACATGATCTGCAATGGAGAAGTTATTATCATGGATTAATGTCTTTGAATGTGCAATATGCTTCTGCATTGAATCCATGATGCGAAGGATCATGTTTTAGATATCTATCAACGTAGATCGGATCCTTGCTTCTTCCCTCAACAGCTCTGCTTGCTTCTCTGACAAAAAATTGATTCTGAGGTGATGAGATGAGCTTGAACTAGGATCAAGCTTCAAGTTCTGTGTGCTTACCTTCAGATCTTCATCAATTTTATTTAGTTTCTCTCTTATTCCTTTAGTGTACTCGGTAACATCACAAAGCTTAGCTAAAAGAGATGTTACATTATTAAAATAATTTTTCATATCTGCCAAAATTGAGGTTAATGCAACCTGATTTATTGCAATGTTCTGGGCAATGTGCCCCAATACCTTATTATCAAATTTCTTTTCTGCATGCTCAATTAGCTTTTCTTTTCCGGAGGCATCTTCATTGAATTTATTAACTGCCTCTTCCAGTTGAATCAAAATGTGTTGAGAAGTATCAACATCAACATCTATAGCCTCAGTAATTATGTTCCGGGCTTTCTCAATTATCCTATATTCCTTATCCCTTTCTGATCTTAACTACATCTGAGTAGCCTTTTTCTCAATAAGTTGACTAGCATACCTCATTTCTTCAATGGTAGCATTATCAAAGTCAATCTTTGGAATTACTATCTCTGTGTCCAAGTCAATGTCTTCAGGAATTTCCTTTCCAGTGATCATAAGTCTTAATGGTTGCTTTTGTTTGACTTCTGAGATGACTGGTTTGACCTTTGGAATAGACACAGCAGTAGAGATAGAAGGACTAGCAGTAAAAACTGGGATGCTTGAGGTTTGAGTGCCAATAGAAGTATGTACAGGGTCAAAAATTTGAGTGCTGGTGAAAAATGGTGATACACTTGGTAATATAGTATCTGAGCTCACTGTGCCTGAAGTAGATGGCGAAAAAATTGTAGAAAAAATTTGAGTTGTCAAAATTTGAGAACTTACAACAATACCAACTGATGATGATGGATTCAAGGAGGCTAACTCAGTAGATGAAAAGGGGTGCAGCTCGGTAGTTGAAGAGGGATGCAGCTCGGTAGATGAAGTGGTAGTCACTTCTACTGATGATACCTGGAGCTGAGATATGGCAGGTGTAGATGGTAAATCTGGTGTAGATGAACCTACTGAAGCTGACTCCAACCTTGATGATGTCACAAGTTTGGCTGGGGAGTGAGGAAGGGATGCAATAACTGCTGCTGCAATTTTTACCGTATCATCCTCCTTATCTTCCTCTTCAGCTTCTTCCTCTTTGTCTTCTTCCTCTTTCTCTTCCATCATTGCATGCAACTCTCCTGGTGTAACTGTGATGGATGGAGTGCTATCTGATTCATTACTGCTACTGCCGCTGTCATCATCCTTTATTTCTACTGGGTCTACACTGGGCTTATGTAGATGATAGATGTTTTTCCATATGTTTGTAGCATCATTTACAACATGCTCTATATCTTTGATCAAAACCAAACAAGTGTGGAATCTGATCATCATTTTACCTTCATAGGTTTTCAATTCAGATTTTACCTCTACTCCAGTGAGACTAGGCCGAAGATTTTTCAGGGATTGCTCATATATATCTTTTACCGTCTTGGTGGCTAACTCCCATCTTGGCTGTACTCTCTCCAGTAGTTCTTTAGAGATATGAGGAGCAATCTGGTCCGGGGAGTATTTCCATTTTCCCATTTTGTTAAGTACCAGTTCCTCAATTTGCATTTTCTCTGCATCAGTCCTTGTCTCAAATCTTAATGCCTTGAAATTTGCGATGCCAGCTCCTTCTTCCAATGATTTTAGCCTTTGCTCGAATGTAGGGGCAGGTTTGACCAATACAGGTTCCTGAATACCTTTTCTCGTTCTCTGAGTGAATACTGCAGTAGGCTGCTTCTTGGGCTTGGTAATGATTACCTTGCCTTTCTTCTTTGCCGGTTGCTCTTTTTCTGATTCTTTTTCTCCTTCTTCTTCTTCTTCACTTTCTTTATCTTCACCTTTTCCCTCGGTGACCATAAGAGAACTCATTTCAGTTTTCAGTTTGGCCACTTTCCTTTTACCTTTGCTGATGGCCTGTGGAATTTTGATTTCCAGTTCAATTCTAGCCTTTGCTTCATCATAAGTACCAAAATTTTTTTGTCCTTGGGTCTATTGGCTCATTTACCAGTGTTTCAATGACATCCCTTGTTTCATCAATATTTACCTCATATGGAAGAGGTTTCACCAATGCAACTTGGGTTCTAACTGCCTGTATGTACACTTTGTCACAGTCAACCATGAAACATACATCATCCTTATACTCTTCAACAAGTTTTGGAGGTATTCTGAATCTGTTGTTCATCCTTTCCTTGAAATCTTCAAAATAATTGTCCATTACTTTGTCAAAATTCATACCCATTTCTGCTATGAATTCATTTATTTGATACAAAATTGGAGTATCTTTCCTCCATACAACTGTACCTTTGGATGGAAAGAATGTCTGTACATAGAAAAATAAACAAACTAGCAAAGAACCAAATTTACAAGGGTTTGTCTTTGTAGTCCTTATGCTTTCCATGTTTTTATTGAATTGTTTTAATAGCACATCAGCTAGGTCAAACTCCATATTTTTCTTTACAATTTTATATGCCAAATCTACAGCCTCGTAAGGTACACTATTCAGTCTGCTGGAACTATACAGTTTGCATGCAATAACATAAATACCAAATTTCAGTTCTATATCTGAAATATTGTTGAGTTTTAAACCTCTGCCATCCCATTTAGCTTGGGTTTTCTTTTGTAACTCATCCCGTCCTAGGGTTTTGGTGGTTTTGGCTTTGCTGAGCATTGGGAGACTCGTGATTTTGTGAATCATCTTCTTGGTTATCAAAACTGGTTGTTCCAACCACAACTGACCATTATGTACTCGGCTCAAGATATACCTCACCCATTTCACTTGGAAACTTCTTGGCAGATGCGGGATATGGGTTAAGCCTTTGGTTTCCAAATGTTTGAACTCAGGTTTTAGGGTTCCATCCACGCATAACTCGGCTAGGGTGCTATCCATATCTAGTGTCCCTATTTCTTGCACAGTACACTTGAAATGAGTACGAATATCATTGATTAGAAGTACCTTTGGAGGAATTTGTGATTGAGCTCCATGTGGGTCGAGTGATTGAGCGATGGCAGGAACAAGCTTGAACGTCGGTGCCTTCCATTCCGTTCCCTTCACAAGCATTTCGGATCCTTTCTTCGCCTTGCTGCTGCTGGTGCTTGCGGAAGCCATTGCTGCTCGGTGAGTAAGAAGATTTTGTAAGAATACTTCGCTGGAAAATCTCTTCAACTCACTTGAACTCGCTTGAAAGCCCTCTTTTTGTAAATCTCAAATTCGCGGTGAAAAATGAGGTTGAAATCTGCCCTTTTGATGAAAAATTCATCATTAATGTTCAGTACGGAGGTAGATGCGATCGAAAGACTGTCATCCACTAGCTCGGCTTAAACTTTGCAACTCGGTGACCAAAAGAAAATAGGTTAAACTGCTCTTAACTCGGTAAGAGAAGAACCAACCATGCTCGGTAAGTGCAACTTGGTGAAAGAGGCCTTATTGCACCCGACTGAGCTCGGTAAGGTCATGTACCGACCATGATCCTGATGTATCTGAAATACTGATTTGATCATATTTTCATTCTAGGACTGCTTAGGATATTGCTTTGTAGATATAGTCCTGATCTTATCCTGATGAGTCTTAATTGGAAATGGTAGAGTCACTCACTTCTTGAGTGACCATTCCATCACTTGAATTATCTGGCTCGGTAGACTTAGAAATCTATTGCTGCTTCATTTGCTTTCGAATATTTTCCACTTTGATTTTCTTTTCATCCTCGACTTTCTTTATGTTCATGCAATTTTTAGATATATGACCAAGTTCTGTACATGTATAACATCTTACAGTGGTATCCTTTTTTCTTAGGTGATACCTTGCACAGTTTATGCCAGTATGACCATATTCTCCACAATAATGACATCTGCACCAAGTGTTGTAATCCCAACCAAATATTGCTTTGACAAGTTGTTCAGCTGGATTAAATGATTTGAATTTGCATTGTGATGCCTTATGACCTTGCTTTTTGCATTTGTGACATTTACCTTCAAATTTTAGTTTCTTTTTGCATTCATTGGCTTTGTGTCCATGCTGATTGCAATTGTAGCACTTTCCATTAAATTTTCCTTTTCCATTGCTCCAACATCCGTTAGATGTATGACCTAACTTACCACAGTGGCTGCATGTAGGTTTTTGACTCTTTTGAATACCCTGTTTGGAGGATTCACCTTCTTCCTTGTATCCAAGGCCTGCTTTACCATTTTGTTTATGAAAGTTTTCTTCATTTTGCAGATTCAATTGATCCATGTCCTTTTGAGATTTTACCATTCTCTCATTGACTTGTTTTTCAGAGATTAGATCACTTTGTAAGCTTGCATTGATTTGTCTTTCAGTAATTAAGTCATTTCTCAAATTCTCATTCTCAGATCTCGGATTCATAATTTCTTCATTTGCATTAGATAATTGAGTTACAAGATTTTCAAGCTGAGAGGATTGATTATTCTTTACCTCTAAATCTTCAGCTGCCTTGTTCCTTTGCTCCAAGATTTCGCATAGCCTGATGGACTGGATTCCTTGTTCCCTTTTGAGCTTTCTTACTTCTTCCTGCAGAGATCCATTCTTTTCTAAAAGTTCTTTAATTGCTTTGTCAGCTTCATCTAAACTATTTGATGGTGAAAAATCTTCAATCTTTTCTTCAACATACTGATGGTCATTCATTTGCTTTGCAAGTTCTTTTCTTCTTTTCAAGGATTGTGAAAGATGCTCTTTTGCTTCATTGAGTTGAGCCATGGCCATTTTTAGATCTAGCTTTTCATTCTCAATAGTTTTGTCAAGTCTGAATATCTCCATTGTCTTTGATCTTTGCTCAAGCTGTGAGACTTTTATCTTGAGAACCTTAAAGCTCTGATACCAATTGTTGGAAATATTCAAGATATGATAAGTTACTGAGAGGGGAGGGGTGAATCAGTAACTTCTAAAATTTTAAACAATAAAACTGTATGCTAATATATTCGCCATTCATCTAAGTAACCTACTGTAAGCATGAAACAAAATCATTTGCAACACTTGAACACACAAATTTGGTGACCTAGAAACTTTCCAAATAGAAAGTAAAACTGGGGTGGGGATGAAACCCACAAGCTTCGTTACTGCAGTATGAAGTTGGCCGGTTAAGGCTTACAATGACCACTTCTGGTGATCTGCCCTGTTAGGAGCACAAAGGATTGCTAGATCCACCTTGTTAGAGAATTTTCAAACATACAATAAAGTATGCACTCTGTTAGGAGATTTACAAAAGACTGTTAAGTCTACCTTGTTAAAGGATTTACAAAAATTGATTCACCTGTTAGAATGAAACAGTGGATCTGATTACAACTGATTGCTGATAAGATTCACTATGCTCTGATTCACCTTGATGTGATAGATAAAACTTTTTTGCTCCAAAATTTGACCTTGCTGAATATCTTCACAATTCAGCCCACATACTTTCGCACGCATGTATTTCTTTTGCACTTTCACACTTTTACACTTTCACATTTCCATTCATTACCATTGCCATAACAACTATATTTGAATGATACAATACATTGCATATATATACCATCCATATAAACAATACATGCAAGGTTGGCTAAACAATACATGCAAGGTCGGCCAAAACAACAAGTGCAAATCTCTATACAAAGTCGGCCCAAGGTAAAAACTCGGGTTCACTGAACTGACTCGGTGTCCTTCTGATACTCGACGTCCACTGTGTTACTCGGCATCGTCATGCACTCAGTAGAAGTGAAGACATGGTCCATACTAAACACTTCGAGTAGTTCTAAACTCGGTAACCACTAGAGACTCGGTAGAAGAGATGTCACTCGGTGAATACTTCTATCTGAACTGTAGCTCGGTGATCAAAGGAAACACTCGATAGAACCTTGTGACTCGGTGATAGTTAGTTTCCTTGATAACCGTCTGAGCTCGGTAAAATTAATTTCCTTGATAACCTCAGGAGCTCGGTTATCACGAAGTTCTCGGTCAATACTAAGGACATCTTCACTCGGTAAACACTGGCTGCTTTGTTCACCTTGATCACTCGGTAAACACTGACTTCTTTGTTCACCTTGATTACTCGGTAAACACTGACTTCTTTGTTTACCTTGATTACTCGGTAAACACTGACTTCTTTGTTTACCTTGATTACTCGGTAAACACTGACTTCTGGTGAGAGCTCAGTAAGCATTCAGAATCCAATAAGTGTTGTAACTAATGACAAAAATATATCATAATGCCAACAATTGTTGGAAAATGAAGATGGGGTAACTGAGAGGGGAGGGGTGAATCAGTTACCACAAAAATATTTTCAAAAGTCCCAAAGATGCCTTAAACTTAGTTGCTGCTGCTACTTGATAAACACAAAAATTACTGCTTAAAACTTGATAGATGTTTAGTTAATTTATGAAGCATTTACTAAAATAAGCGACTATGCAAAAGAAAGTAATCATTAACACAGTAGACACCAGATTTACGTGGAAACCCAATATGGGAAAAACCACCAGCAACTACTCACCAATTTTCACTCTTCTGAAGTGAGCCCTGTTAGGAGCCAATCCTGTTAAAGGTTACAAAACACACTGTTAGGTGTGACCCTGTTAGAGGATTTAATCACCCTGTTAGGAGTGGCCTTGTAAGAGGTCTTTTGAACAATTCAACTGAATTGCCACCCTGTTAAAGGATTTATGAAATGGCTGTTAAACCAACTCTGTTAGGAGATTTTGGAATCACTGTTACAATGCTTAGTAAGCAACAATGAATGATCTGAAAATACATGCAACTTATCTTGCTGAATACAGATCTCAGTTTAGCTCCACAAGATCCTTACTGATCAAATATATCTCTGCAGCTCCAAGATTTCCCTCTGCTCAATTCTACTTAGGCACACGCAAGTCTCTTCCTTGCACTTCCTTGCACTATCCGTACATACTCTGTCTCTTTTTTTTTCGCATCTTGAGCACCTCTTTATATATTATTCATAATACCAGGTCAGCCCAACCAACTTGACGAAACATATTCCAAAGTTGGCTTGAACTAAAAAACAAAATTTTTCACTGGCCGACGCTGCTCGGTCTCTACAGAACAAAAAATTCCTTCCTGTGTTAACCGGCAGAACTCGGTAAAAACTACAATTACCGGGGAATTTGGTAAACCTACCACTTCCTTTGGAAATCGACTGGACTCGGTAAAAGTTGTCTTCGACTACCGAGTGAGCTCGATGAAAACTCAACTTTCCTTAGCTTACCGTGCGAACTCGGTTAACACTAACCATTCGCTACAAAATCCTTTGATACCCGAGTGATCTCGGTAAGAACTAAACTTTCCTTAGCTTACCGTGTGAACTTGGTTAACACTAACTCACTGTGTGACATACAGGAATGCTCGGTATACACTGCAAAAGGCTTTTACTGACCGACTGAGCTTGGTAGACTCTGTAAACTGTTTTCCTGGTTGATAGAACTAGGTAGACTCTGTCTGATAACTGATATGACATTTGTGTAAAATCAAAGACAATACACAATTACTTAATTGTATCCAAAAATCTCTCTCTTTGGCATTGATGGCAACACAACATATCATAGCAGAAATGAAATTTGAAAGCAAGTCTACTGCAACACAACACAATTAACAATTCTCCCTCTAAGATAGAGAACTCTCCCTCTTACAGTAATCTCCCTCTGTGAAGAAATTACTTAATCAAATTTTGGATTTCAAAAAAGATATGACAGTAAAACTCTCCCTCTTTGAAAACACATGCCAAAGACCATCTAATTTCAAATGAATTTCATTGTACCTTTAGTACTAATTCATATGCAATATTTCTTTGATTTGTTGCATCAACTGATGATTGTTCAATTTTGTAAGAGCTGATGCATCACTAAAAATTATTTTAGTGAACTTCAGATAGGGGAATAACCCCTAACTTACCTCTGAGATACAAAAATGCATCCTCAGGTAAAGGCTTTGTGAATATGTCAGTAATCTGTTCCTTTGTATGTACATATTCCAATCTGATTTCCTTGTCCTGCACCAATTCTCTGACAAAGTGATACTTGATTGCAATGTGCTTAGTCTTAGAATGCATTACTGAATTTTTAGATATATTGATTGCACTTGTGTTATCACAAAACATGACGACTGGTTCCTTGATTTCCATCTTCATGCCTTGTAGCAATTGCTTGAACCAAACAATATTAGAACAGTTTACTGCTGCAGCAACATACTCTGCCTCTGCTGTTGATTGAGCTGTACAGTTTTGCTTTTTGCTTATCCAAGAAACCAACCTCTTTCCAAGAAAGAATGCACCTCCACTTGTGCTTTTTCTGTCATCAAGGTTTCCTGCCCAATCAGCATCAGTAAACACTTTTAAGTCTAGGTTTCCTCCAAATTTATACCATAATCCATAATCTTCAGTTCCTTTTAGATATCTCATTATTCTCTTGATTGCCATCATGTGATTTTCTCTTGGTTTGGCTGAAAATCTTGCCACAATTCCAACTGCAAGAGCAATATCTGGCCTAGTATGAACTACATATTGCAACTTTCCAATCATAGATCTGTACAATGTTTGATCTATTTCCTTTGAATCATCTTCTTTGGTAAGTTTTAGTCCAGTACACATGGGAGTTCCAACTGGTTTACAGTCTTGCATACCAAACTTTTTCAATATCTCTTTGATATATTTTGCTTGAGTGATGTAGATGCCATTCTTGTTCTGCTGAATTTGAAGTCCCACAAAGAATTTGATTTCACTGAACATTGACATTTCAAATTCCTTGCTCATTTGTTCTGAAAATTCTTTGCAAAGATCATCATTCCCTATGAAAATAGTATCATCTACAAATATTTTTGCCAGGACAATCTTATTTTCTGGTCCTTCCTTGATATACAAACTACTGTTATCATTATTTCTTTGAAATCCAATTTGAATAAGATAGCTATGCAATCTTTCATACCATGCTCTAGGGGCTTGTTTCAGACCATACAATGCCTTGTGAAATTTGCAAACCATGTTCTTTTTATCTGGATCAATAAAACCTTCAGGTTTTTCAATGTAGACCTCTTCATCCAGTATACCATTTAGAAATGCTGACTTGACATCCATCTGATAAACTTTAAATCCTTTGTAGGCAGCATATGCTAATAAGGTTCTAACACCTTCCAATCTAGCAACGGGAGCAAACGTTTCTCCATAATCTATGCCTTTCTCTTGAGAATATCCTTTGCACACTAATCTAGCTTTGTTTCTTGATACTTTACCATTTTCATCCAACTTATTTCTGAAAACCCACTTTGTACCGATTACATTTTTGTCTTTAGGTCTGGGTATAAGAGTCCATGTTTTGTTTTTCTCTATCTACTCTATTTATTCATTCATTGCTTCAATCCAATTATCATTTTCTAATGCATCTTTGATAGTTCTAGGTTCAAAATCAGCAAGTAAACAAGTACCTTTCAACTTACTTCTTGTGATGGTTCCATTAGATTTATTTCCAATGATCTGATCTGCTGAATGATGTCTCCTGACATATTTGGCTAGAACAGGTTCTTTTTCTTTTGGATGAATTTTGTCGTTATCTTCTTGCATTTCTCCTCCTTGCTTGGTTTGGTCTGGCTCGGTATCAACTGGCACGGTATGTACCTGCTCGGTTACCTCAGGCTCGGTAATCTCTAACTCAGTATTTTCTGACTCGGTAGATGTTGGCTCGGTAGATGTTTCCTGCAACTCGGTTAGTGATGACTCGGTAGAAGAAGATTTCTGATTCTTAGATGCAGTTGATATTGTATCCGAATCACTGAAGACGAATCTTTTGTAATCTTCTGGTTCTTTTCTGCTTTCTTCTTCAGTCTTTTCTGCAAATTCATCAACTTTCACATGTATACTTTCTATGACTTTGTGAGTAGATAAGTTCAAGCATCTATATGCTTTACTCTTGCATGAGTATCCAAGAAATATACCTTCATCACCTTTTACATCAAATTTACCTTTTCTAGATTCTTTCAAGATATAACATTTTCTTCCAAATACTTTCAGATAACTTACATTGGGTTTATAGCCATACCATATTTCGTAGGGAGTTTTGAATGAGTCTTTTTTTAACTGTACTCGGTTTAAGGTATGAACTGCTGTACTGATAGCCTCCTTCCAGTATTTGATAGCAACATTCTTTTCTATCATCAAGGTTCTTGCACAATCCATGATGGATCTGTTCCTTCTTTCAGCTATGCCATTTTGTTCAGGAGTACCTGGTGCTGAAACCTGTCTTTTGATTCCTCTTTCAATACAAAAGTTATTAAATTCATGTGAAATAAATTCACCACCTCTGTTTGACCTTAGGCATTTCAATATTTTCCCTGTTTCTTTTTCTACTCTTGCCAAATACCATTTGAACTTTTCAAATGCTTCTGATTTGTTCCTTAGGTACATGATGGTCATCATTCTTGAATAATCATCAACAAAAAGAATAAAATATTTTTCACCAGTATAGCTTTCAGTTTCAATAGGTCCACATAAGTCAGTATGCACAATTTCTAATAAATCTTCAGACTGATAATTTTTGCTTTTGAAACTAGACTTACCCATCTTTCCAATTTGACAATTCTTGCATAAACCGACCTCTGGTTTCTTTAAATCAGGAATGCCTCTCACTTTCTTGAATTTTCTTATCTTTACCAGATTGTCAAAATTCACATGACATAATCTTTTATGCCATAACCAACTCTCTTCTATTTGAACAATAAAACATGAATGTTCATCAAGTTCAAGATAGAACAAGTTACCTTTAGTTTGAATACCAGATCCAATCAGCTTTCCTTTACCGTTCAGCAGTCTTGCTTTGCCTTGGATGAATTCTACTTTGAGTCCATTGTTGAGTAACTGTGCCATACTCAATAAATTGTGCTTTAGTCCTTCTACCCAATAAGCATTATCACATACAAGTTCCTGGGTTAGAGTGATTCTTCCTTTTCCTTTGATGCAACAAGGTTCATTGTTTCCAAATCTTACACTGCCACCATCATACTCTTCAAATTGATCAAACTTTGTTTTATCTCCAATCATATGATGTGAGCAGCCACTATCAATGATCCATGTATCATTCTTACTTATGTGAGAGATGAGTGCCATTTCTTCATTGTCAGATTCATCTTTTACAGCAATGTAAACAATCTCATCCTCTTCTTCATCATTAGAATCATTAGAATCTTTAGCCATAAAACATGATTTCTTACTTTTATCCTTAAATGATTTGAAATCTTTCTTACTGTTCCATTTATTATCTTTCTTTTCATCTTTATCTTTCTTTTTTGGACACCTTGCAGCAATATGACCGACTTCTTCACATGAAAAGCAGATTAGGGGTACTTTACCTCTGTATTTACCTCTTCCTCTTGAATATTTCTTTGCAAGTAGGGCTTCAATTACTTCAAGGTCGCTATCAGAGCTTTGATCTGATTGATCTTCACTCTCTGACTGAGATTCCTTCTTCTTTTTGCCTTTGTCCTTGAGTGAAAGCTTGGCTTCAAATGCAGACTCAATGTTCTTTGCAGCTGGAACATAATTATCAAAATTATCTAATTCAAATGCTGTCAATCTTCCAACTATGGCCTCTAGGTTTATCTTGTGATTGGCCTCACACCTTCTTTCTTGAATGGCTGATACCCTGATGGCATAAACTAGAAGTAGAGTTCTAAGAACTTTACTTATGACTGTCTCTTCACTGATACTTCCTCCAGAAGCTTTGATAGCACTGACACATGCTTTAATTCTTTCAACATATTTGGCAATATTTTCATCTTCTTTCATTTTCATCTGATCGAACCATCCTCTCAGACTTTCAGCTTTGGCTCTTCTGACATTGTCATCTCCACCATAGATCTCTTTCAGTCTTTCCCACATTTCATAGGCAGTAGTGCAGTCCTTGACATCATCAAACTCTTCATAACTCAAGGCAGATGCAATATCAATCATCATAATGTTATGAGTCTTCTTTATAGCAATGTCATTGACTGATAATGTACCTGATGGTTCTACATATTTCTCATCAAGATATTTCAGACCAGTGTCACCAATGGAAGCTAGATGAAGTCTCATTAATCCCTACCATGCTGAGAAGTTGTTTCGGTTAAGCCTTGGGATTTCCCTCTTATAAGACATCTTGATCTTTGGCTTAGATCTTTGAAATCTTCTCCTGCAAGCACCAAAAGCTCTGATACCAATTGTTGGAAAATGAAGATGGGGTAACTGAGAGGGGAGGGGTGAATCAATTACCACAAAAACATTTTCAAAAGTCCCAAAGATGCCTTAAACTTAGTTGCTGCTGCTACTCGATAAACACAAAAATTACTGCTTAAAACTTGATAGATGTTTAGTTAATTTATGAAGCATTTACTGAAATAAGTGACTATGAAAAAGAAAGTAATCATTAACACAGTAGACACCAGATTTATGTGGAAACCCAATATGGGAAAAACCACCAGCAACTACTCACCAATTTTCACTCTTCTGAAGTGAGCCCTGTTAGGAGCCAACCCTGTTAAAGGTTACAAAACACACTGTTAGGTGTGACCCTGTTAGAGGATTTAATCACCCTGTTAGGAGTGGCCTTGTAAGAGGTCTTTTGAACAATTCAACTGAATTGCCACCCTGTTAAAGGATTTATGAAATGGCTGTTAAACCAACTCTGTTAGGAGATTTTGGAATCACTGTTACAATGCTTAGTAAGCAACAATGAATGATCTGAAAATACATGCAACTTATCTTGCTGAATACAGATCTCAGTTTAGCTCCACAAGATCCTTACTGATCAAATATATCTCTGCAGCTCCAAGATTTCCCTCTGCTCAATTCTACTTAGGCACACGCAAGTCTCTTCCTTGCACTTCCTTGCACTATCCGTACATACTCTATCTCTTTTTTTTTCGCATCTTGAGCACCTCTTTATATATTATTCATAATACCAGGTCGGCCCAACCAACTTGACGAAACATATTCCAAAGTTGGCTTGCCCAACTTTGATTCTTTGAAACAAGATTTTTTTGATATTGGAAAAGAGGGTGAATATGTTATCAAGAATCAAGAGGATATCCTACAATTTGATTGGCTAGATGATACACTTTATGACAAGTAGATGATAGATATTGCTTCTGATGAGTAGTTGGAAGAAGTTAAAAGTGATGATGATGAAACCCATGAAGATGAACTACAAATCATCAACTCACTTCCACTAGCACTTGGAAATGAAGAAGACAAAGAAGGGCAGTCATCTCATATGAAAGATATAATGGATCAGTTGGATGATGGGGCAGAAATAAAACCAAATGTAATTGTCACCTTGGTAGTACATGATGATATGAGTGGAAATACCAGAGTAGAGGTGAAGTTGCAGGAATTAGAGCCCAACACATCACTGAAAAGTTTGATAGCTACATATGCCAAGGATTTAGAGCGAATAAAGGACAACCATGGGATTT
Source organism: Cupressus sempervirens (assembly GCA_028749045.1). NCBI lineage: Eukaryota > Viridiplantae > Streptophyta > Pinopsida > Cupressales > Cupressaceae > Cupressus > Cupressus sempervirens. Next base: position 130,489,702 of record CM053783.1, read on the forward strand.
GTAGCATTTGAAGATGTAACAAAAGAGGGGCCTACCCAAGAGTTACTTGTTACATTACTTTTATGTTACAAAAAGTTTTTGTCTTTTTGTGGCTATTAGCAAAGGGTAAATACCTTTTGTAAAAGGACACATGTTAGTTCTCTATGCCTAAAGCTTTTTGCATCTCATATTATATAAGTGAGATCCCAAGGCTAGAGAGAGGGTTCGATTTCTAATACAATTTGAGTCTATATTGAGTATAGTTCGGTCCAGTTATGGTAGCAAACTTCATGGTGTATCTTCTCTATAAATTTTTTGAGAATACATTGATATCATATGATCCTTGTGTCTTTTAGAGTCATTCTGAGTTTTACTATAGTTGTATACAATTTTCAAGGAAAATTAATACAAAATTGAGCTATCCCCATATCTATTCTTGTTGGATTTTGTCTCCTTTGTTATTACTTGGTTATTCTAACATTGTGCAAGTAAAGCTTGTCCAATTGAATGCAATTCACTTAGGTTGTATGTCAATTCATTATAGCTATTAATTCATTGAATTAAGTAAAGGCTTTAGTGAGTTTGATGGGATTACTATGGTAGTACAAAGGATATCTGTAAGAATGAAGTCCATTAAGAATCGTTGATAATATTTTTTGTAATGCATCAAATTAGATCTATAAATTGGAGTAGACTTTGAAACCCAATGGAATAGGCATTGATCTAATTAATCTAGTTTGTAGAAAGGTAGATCATGAATAAGCATCAAGTCTAAAACCAAAATCACCTTTATTTTACTGTTTGAAGAGTTTCAAAGTGGGTCAACACTTTTTTGCATGTAACATTTTAGCTTTAGTTAGCTGCCATGGTTAGAAATACTTGCAAATCTGAGAAGAATTGTGACCAAATTTGCTTATAAGGGATACATATCATCTAAAAGTGATAAGAAATGAATAAAATATATACATGATAGAGGTATAAGATGAGAATCAAAATGAAACTAATAAAATTTTCATACAACAACATTCATTCTGAATTATCCCTCAGGTATACCCACCTTCGTTTCATAGAGCCTAAAGAGTAGAAAGCTAGTCCTGGTTTTGTTGAAGTTGGTTCCAAATAATATACATGCATAATTGTTAATAGGGAATAGTTAATCCTTAGATTGGTGAGTATTATTATCTTGGTATTGAGCCTTTGTTATTCAATGGTTGAAAAACACCAACATATATGTTTCTTCTTTTAGCTATTCCATTCTTCTCAAAAGTACCAGGGGATGATACTTGCCTTATGATTACTCTTTCAATATAAAAATTATTGAATTCATTGGAGATGAATTCACCACCTCTATCTGATCTTAAGCATTTCAATCTTTTTCCTATTTCTTTTTCTACTCTTGCTAGATACAATTTGGATTTCTCAAATGCTTCTAACTTTTCTCTAAGATACATAACAGTCATCATTCTAGAATAGTAATCAACAAAAAGAATAAATAATTTTTCTCCCCTATAACTTTATTTTCTAATGGGTCCACATAGGTCAGTATGCACAATTTCCAAGACATCTTTAGATTGATAGTTTTTTCTCTTAAAACTAGTCTTTCCCATTTTGCCAATCTGACAATTTTTGCATAATCCAACATCTGGTTTCTTCAAACTAGGGATACCTCTTACCTTTTTGAATTTTCTTATCTTGACCATACTATCAAATTTTACATGACATAGTCTTCTATGCCATAACCAACTTTCTTCCATTTGATAAATAAAATATGAGCAATCACCAAGATCAAGATAAAATAGGTTACCTCTTGTTTGTTTTCCTAATCCAATTAGATTTCCTTTTTCATCTAGCAGTCTTGCCTTTCCATGGATGAATTCTACCTTGAATCCAATGTTGATTAGCTATAGTAGGTTATGTTTTAGTCCTTCAACCCATAGGCATTGTCACATATAAGTTCATTGGTTAATGATATGTGATCTTTCCCTTTTATACAACAAGGTTCATTGTTTCCAAACCTTACACTACCTCCGTCATAGTGTTCAAAGTGTTCAAATTTTGTTTTGTCTCCAGTCATATGATGTGAACATCCACTATCTATGATCCATGTATAATTTTTACTAACATGAGAGATAAGTGCCATCTTATCTCCTTCATCATCAGATTCATCTTTCATACAATGTATACTATTTCATCCTCACTATTATCATAATCCTTAGCCATAAAGAAAGTTTTCTTACCTTTGTCCTTGTATGATTTTTGATTTTTGAAATCCTTTTTTCCTTTTTATTTGTGGCTCTTCTTCTCATCCTTTCTTTCTTTCTTTGGGTACTTGGAAATAATATGACCAATCTCTTTACGTGAAAAATAGATTAGGGGAACTTTACCTTTGTAGTTTCCTCTACTTCTAGAATGTTTCTTTGCAAGTAAAGCTTCAACAACTTCAAGATCACTATTTGAGCTTTCCTCAATTTCTCCTTCATTGTCATACTAATTTTTCTTTATCTTCTTGCCTTTTTCTTTGAGTGAAAGTTTGGCCTCAAATGCAAATTCAATATTTTCGGAAGCTAGAACATAACTGTCAAAGTTGTCTAGCTCAAAACCTATCAATCTTCCTACCAAGGCATCCAAACTTAACTTGTGATTTGGATCACACCTCTTTTCTTGAATAGAAGATACTCTAATTTCATAGATAGGAAGCAATGTTCTAAGAATTTTACTTACAATAGTTTCTTCCTTGATTTCTCCTTTATAAGCTCTGATTGCATCGACACTAGCTTTGATTCTTTCCATATATTTGGTAGCATTTTCATCTTCTCTCATTCTCATCTAATCAAACTATCCTCTTAGTTTTTTTTCTTTGGCTCTCCTTAAATTTTCATCACCACCATAGATGTCCTTTATCTTGTTCCACATATCAAAAGTAGTTTTATAGTCTTTGATCTCATCAAATTCATCATAGTTGAGAGCAAATGCAATATCAATCATCATGATGTTATGGTTCTTTTTCTCAACAAGATCTCCAATAGATAATGTACTCGTAGGAGTTTTATATTCTTCATCAAGGTATTTGTAGCCTGAATCACTAATGGTGGCCAAATGAAGTTTCATGAGTCCCTACTATACTAAAAAGTTGTCTTTGTATAGCTATAGAATCTCTCTCTTGTAAGACATCTTGATCTTTAGCTTAGGTCCTTGAAACCTTTCTTGCAATCACCAAATGCTCTGATACCAATTGTTGGAAATATAGAAGGAGTAACTAAGAGGGGGGGGTGGGGTGTGAATCAATTACCACTAAACTAAATCTCAAATCCCTTAGATGTCAACAATAAAGTTTAGATTGAGAAAACTAATTTCTATTGTTACTCAATAAACACACATAAAATGTTGTAATTTAGTAAATGCAAAGTGTGAATTACTTTTAACAGATCTTAAAACATTAACAGTAATTAATTTTCAAGAATAAGAGAAATAAAATGAATACATGAGACACTAGATTTAATGTGGAAACCCAATTTGGGAAAAAACCACCAATTTAATTAGTTACTATTTTTCACTCTTTTAAAGTGAGCCCTGGTAGGAGCCAAACCTGTTAAAGGTTACAAAACACACTATTAGGTGTGACCTTGTTAGAGGATTTAATCACCCTACTAGGAGTGGCCTTACAAGAGGTCTTAAAAAAATTCAATGGAATTGCCACCTTGTTAGAAGATTTACAACTGGCTATTAAACCAACTCTATTAAGAGATTTTAGATCACTACTACAATGATTAGAGAGTAACAATGAAATGACCTAATTGTGATGCAACTGAATTGCTGAATCTAGATCTCTTTTCCACTTAAACTTGATCCTTCCTAATCAAATACTACTTTCATACTCCATAAGGATACCTACTTATCCTTCAAGTTTACTTCCTCTCTTTTCTTCTCAATTCAATCAACACACTTGCACAAACTAGAATCTCAACTTGACCTTTCATTTATACCTTCTAGATAGTCACGTTGGCTCAAAGTCAAATTACAATCACCAATGTTCATCATCATAGTTAGCTAGAAACAATACATATAGTAATTAAGCTTCATATGCCAAAACAAGAAAAATCCTTCGAGAGTCGACCCTGCTCGATAGAAACTAAATTTGGAATCATTCTCTATGTTGACTAACAGAGGCTTGGTTAACATTGAAAACTTGCAAAAATACTTTGGCAACCATGTAAACTTGGTGAACACTAACTCTATCCAACTTTCCCTTTGTTAATTGAGTGAGCTCGGTTAATACTCTTTTTTACCTCAATTCCTTCGATGCCTGAGTGAATTTGGTAGAGTAAACCTCTAAATTTTTAGTAGACAAGGAGAACTATCTTTACTAGCCAAGTGAGCTCAATAAGTACTAACTAACAACTGATATGAGATTTCTGTGACATCAAAGACAACACGTAATTAGACAATTATATCTAACAACACCCCCATGTTTTGACTAGTTGATCTTGGAGAATAGTTGGGATACCCAAGTTATCTACTAGGGGATGATCATCCCAAGAGTCCTCCTAGAAAAGAGCTTCATCATCAATACCAACATCCCATGTAAGATATTTACTAATTAGTGATCTATTTTTTACTATAAAATTGTAGCCTTTAGATTCTTTAGGTAGGGTCCTCATTCTAAACAAGAATAAGGATCAACTACATTTTAGATATTTTTTATATAGATTTTTTTCCCATTTTTGATCTCTTTCTATAAATAGGCACCAACTCAATTTGGCCCCTAATGCTTCATTTTGCCAACTTAAGGATTTTATACCTATACCTCCTAATACCTTAGGTTTACATAAAATTTCCCATTTTATAAGAGCTAGTTTTTTCTATTGTTCAATATCATTCCAAAAGAAGCTTCTAAGTTTAACCTCATGTTTCTTATTAATACATTTAGATAGGTGTAAGCAATAAAGTGGATAGGTTGGGAGGGTAGCTAAGATTAATTTGATCTTAGTCACTTTACCAGCTTTTGTGAGCCACTTATTTTCCAACCTCTTATCTTTTTGTCCATTCTATCAAGGATATTATGCCATCCCTTCTTAGTTTTACTACCTTTTTCTAGCTCAAATCCTAAGTATTTATATGGGAATCAGCCTATTTTATATCCCATGATATTTGTTTGAAATATAGATGGAGTAACTGAGAGAGAGGGGGGGGGGGGGGGGGGGGGGGGGCGCAGGGGTGTGAATCAGTTACTACAAAATCAAATCCATAGATCACTTAGATGTCTTATAAAACTAGTTACCACTATCAGTTGGTAGCCACATAGAAAAATGTTGTAACCTAGTAGATGCAGTGTATGTTATCTTTAACAGAACTTTAAACATTCACAATGATTAATATGCATGCATAAAAGAAAATAACATGAAGACAAGAGACACCATATTTAACGTGGAAACCCAATATGGGAAAAACCACTGAGTAACAAGATACCAATTTTCACTCTTTTGAAGTGAGCCCTATTAGGAGCCAACCCTATTATAGGTTACAAAACACACTATTAAGTGTGACCCTATTAGAGGATTTAATCACCCTACTAGGAGTGGCCTTACTAGAGGACTTTAGAATAATTCAATAGAATTGTCATCTTGTTAGATGATTTACAAAATGGCTGTTAAACCAACTCTATTAAGAGATTGAGGAATAACTGCTATAATGGTGAAAAAGTAATAATGAGTTAACCTGAATGAGATACAACTAAACTTTTCTGATACAGATCATAGTTTTGCTTCACTAGATCCTCTTTGATCGAATACACCTTTGCTACTCCTCAAGGATATCTGATCCTTCTTCAAAATTTTCTCACACTTTACTCTTCACACAATCAACTCACTTGCATGCTCGTTCATTCATACTTTAGAATTCACAACTTGACCTTTTATTTATACCATACAAATTGTCAAGTCAACTCATTTACAAGTTATAATTACCAATAATCGTTACATCAGTTAGCTACAATTATTACATGAAAAAATTAAACTTTATTTCCCAAAACAATAAAATCCTTCATTGGTCAACCCTACTTGGCAAACACTACTCAAAAAATAATTTCCAATGTTAACCAACTAAAGCTTAGTAAACACTGCAAACTTTGCAAAATCCTTTGGAGACCAAGTGAACTTGATAAACACTAACTTTCCTTTGTTGACCTTGTGAGCTCAGTAGAAACTAACTTTTTCCATAGAAACCTTCGACGCTCGAGTGAGCTAGATAAGAACTGTTTCCACAAAGTATTTTCCAAGAATGCTCAATAGACTCTAGAATTTTCTTTGCTAACCAACTGAGCTTGGTAGACTCTGTAATTTTCTTTGTTGACCAACTGAGCTTGATAGACTCCGTTTGGTAACTGATATGATATTTGTGTAACATCAAAGACAATGCACAATTGAACAATTGTATCCAACAATCTCCCTCTTTGGCATTGATGGAAACATAAAATGTCATAGCAAATGAAATATTAAATCAAGTCTTTTCTAACAAAAAATTTCTCCCTCTTAGATTATATGCCACAAACTTCTCAAATACAATAATCTCCCTCTGCGAAGGAATTACATAGCTTCTTTTCAAATGGTAATCTCTCCACAAAAAAATTCAAATTTTAGAAATATGATAGTACACTCTCCCTCTTTGAGCACACATGCCAAAGACAACAAAAGCCAGATGAGTAACAATGTACCTTGAGTACTAATTCATATGCAATGTTTCCATGACTATGCTACATCAACTAATAGATCTTCAACTGGGTACCTATTGATGCATCACTAAAACTTCATTTTAGTGAGCTTCAAATAGGGGAATGAGCCCTAGCTTACCTCTTAGATACAAGAATGCATCCTTAGGTAATGGCTTGGTGAATATATCAGAAATTTGTTCTATTGTATGGATATATTCCAATTTGATCTCCTTATCCTGTACCAATTCTCTAACAAAGTGATACTTTATTGCAATGTGCTTGGTTTTTAAATGCATCACTAGATTTTTAGATATGTTTATTGCACTTGTATTGTCACAAAACACAACCATAGGTTCTTTGATCTCTACTTTCATGCCTTCTAATAATTATTTGAACCAAACAATATTAGAAAAATTTACTACTAGCAACATACTCTGCTTCTACTATAGATTGGGATGTACAATTTTTCTTTTTACTTATCCAAGAAACCAACCTCTTTCTAAGAAAGAATGCTCCTCCACTTGTACTTTTTCTTTCTTCAATGTTTCCTGCCCAATCTGCATCAATAAACACTTTCAAATCTAGATTACCTCCAAATTTGTACCACAATCCATAATCTTGAGTGCCTTTCAAGTATCTCATGATCCTTTTGATTGCCATCATGTGATTTTCTCTTAGTTTTGCTGAAAATCTTGCTACAATGCCAACTACAAGAGCAATATCTAGCCTTGTATGAACTACATGCTACGACTTTTCATTCATTGATCTATATAAGATTTGATCTACCTCTTTTGATTCATCATCCTTGGTAAGCTTCAGTCCAGTACACATGGTAGTCTCAACTGGTTTGCAATCTTTCATACATAATTTTTTGAGTATCTCCTTGATGTATTTAGACCGAGTGATGTAGACACCATTCTTGCTCTGCTGAATTTGAAGACTAACAAAGAATTTGATATCTCCAAACATTGACATCTCAAACTCCTTTTTCATTTTCTCTAAAAATTCTTTGCATAGATCATCATTTCTGTAAACAAAGTATCATCCGCAAATATTTCTACCAAAACAATCTTGTTATCTAGTTCTTTCTTGATATACAAGCTACTATTATCATTAGTTCTCTGAAAACCAATCTGAATAAAAAGTTATGCAATGTTTTATACCATGCTCTAGGGGCTTGTTTCAAACCATACAATGCTTTGTGTAATTTGCAGACCATGTCCTTCTTGTTTGGATCAAAAAAACCTTCAAGTTGTTCAATGTAGACTTCTTCATCTAGAATACCATTGAGAAATGTAGATTTGACATACATTTGATATACCTTAAATCCTTTGTATGTAACATATGCAAGTAGGGTCCTAACACCTTCTAGTCTTGCAAGAGGAGAAAAAGTCTCTCCATAGTCAATTCCTTCTTCTTGAGAGTAACCTTTACATACCAGTCTAGCCTTGTTTCTTGATACCTTACCATCTTCATTCAACTTATTTCTGAATACCCATTTAGTTTCAATCACATTTTTGTCTTTAGGCCTAGGTACAAGAGTCCATGTTTTGTTCTTCTCTATTTTCTCTATCTCTTCATTCATAGCCTCAATCCAACTTTCATTTTCTAATGCATCTTTGATATTTCTAGGTTCAAAATCAGCAAGTAAACAAGTACCTTTTAGCTTACTTCTTGTTATAGTACCTTCAAATTTGTCTCCAATAATTTGATCTAGTACATGATGTCTCCTGACATACTTGGCTAATATAGGTTCCTTGCCTTTTGACTGAGTTCCACTATCTTCATTTTGTATTTCAGTTCCTAGCTCTAGCTAATCTGACTATTGCTTAGGTCCTTTAGACTCCATAGGCATTGGCTCGGTAGCATCCAAATGTGACTCAGGTTCTTACGACTTAGTTTGAACTTCTTGCAACTTGGTGTCTAAAGACTCGGGAGTTCCAAGAGCTGATACCTATCTTTTGATTCCTCTTTCAATGCAATAGTTATTGAATTCATGGGAGATGAATTAACCACCTCTATCTAACCTTAAGCATTTTAGTCTTTTCCTTGTTTCCTTCTCTACTCTAGCCAAATACCATTTGAACTTCTCAAATGCTTCTGATTTCTCTCTTAGATACATGACAATCATCATTCTAGAGTAATCATCAATAAAAAGAATGAAGAATTTTTCTCTAGTATAGCTCTCAATTCTAATAGGTTCACACAAATTAGTACACACAATTTCCAAAATTTCTTCAGACTGATAGTTCTTACTTTTAAACCTAGTCTTTTCCATCTTACCAATTTGACAATTCTTGCATAGACCAACATCAGGTTTCTTTATACTAGAAATGCCTCTTACTTTCTTGAATTTTCTTATTTTCACTAGGTTATCAAAATTCACATGACATAATCTTCTATCCATAACCAAATTTCTTCAACTTGAGCAATAAAAAACAAACATTCACCAAGTTCAAGATAGAACAAGTTACGTTTTGTCGGTATGCCTAATCCAATTAGCTTTCCTTTGTCATCTAGTAGTCTTTCCTTTCCATGCATGAGATCCACTTTGAATCCATTATTGAGTAGCTTTTCCACACTCAAAAAATTGTGTTTTAGTCCTTCAACACAATAGATATTATCACATACAAGCTCTTTGGTTAGTGAGATTCTTCTTCTTCCTTTTATGTACCAAGGTTCATTATTACCAAACCTCACATTACCACCATCATAATCTACAAAATGTTCAAAATTTGTTTTGTCACTAGTCAACCACTGTCTATGATCCATGTATCATTTTTTCTTACATGAGAGGTAAGTTCCATCTTATCATCCTCATCATTATCAGATTCATCTTTCACAACAATGTAGACAATTTCATCTTCACTATTGTTAGAATCCTTAGAATCTTTAGCCATGAAACATGTTTTTTTACCTTTTTCCTTGGATGATTTGAATTCTTTCTTGCCATTACACTTGTGACCTTTCTTCTCATCCTTCTTTTTCTTGTTTGGGCACCTAGCAGCAATATGATCAATTTCCTCACATGAAAAATAGATTAAAGGAAATTTACCTTTGTATTTTCTTTTGCCTCTAGAATATTTCCTTGCTAATAGAGCTTTAACCACCTCAAGATCACTATCAAAACTCTGTTATGATTCTTCTTCACTTTCAGACTAAGATTTCTTTATCTTCTTGCCATTTTCTTTAAGTGAAAGCTTGGCTTCAAATGTTGATTCAATGTTCTCGGAAGCTAGAACATAGTTGTCATAGTTATCTAGCTCAAATGTAATCAATCTTCCTACTATGGCCTCTAAATTTATATTATGATTTGCTTCACATCTTCTTTCTTGAGTTGCAAAATCTCTAATTGCATAAATGGGAAGCAATGTTCTAAGAGCTTTACATACAACTATTTCATCCTTGATATCTCCTCTAGAAGCTTTGATTGCATTGACACTTTCTTTAACTCTTTCAACATATTTGGCAAAGTTCTTATCCTTTCTCATCCTCATCTAACCAAATTTTCCTCTTAGACTTTCTACTTTGGCTCGTCTCACATTGTCATCACCTCCATAGATATCTTTCAGCTTGTTCCACATAACAAAGGCAGTTTTACAATCCTTGATATTAACAAATTCTTCATAGCTTAGGAAAGATGCAATGTCTATCATCATGGTGTTATGAGTCTTCTTCTCAGCAATGCCATTGACAGATAATGTACTAGTAGGAGTTGTATATTCTTCATCAACATATTTCAATCCTATATCTCCAATGGAAGCCAGATGGAGTCTCATGAGACCTTGTCATGCTAAAAAGTTATCCCTGTTAAGCCTTAAAATTTCCCTCTTGTAAGACATCCTAATCTTTAGCTTAGATCCTTGAAATCCTTCCTACAAGCACCAAAAGCTTTGATACCAATTGGTAGAAATATAGATGTGTAACTAAGAGGGGGGGGGGGTGAATCAGTTACCACAAAAAAAAATCCACATATCCCTTAGATGTCTTATAAAACTAGTTACTACTGTAACTCAGTAGCTACACAGAAAAATGTTGTAACTCGGTAGATGTAGTGTATGTTATCTTTAATAGAACTTTAAGCATTCACAGTGATTAACATACATGCATAAAAGAAAATAACATGAACACAAGAGAAACTAGATTTAACATGGAAACCCAATATGGGAAAAACCACTAAGTAACTAGCTACCAATTTTTACTCTTATGAAGTGAGCCCTATTAGGAGCCAACCCTATTAAACATTACAAAACACACTATTAGGTGTGATCATGTTAGAGGATTTAATCACCCTACTAGAAGTGGCCTTGTTAGAGGACTTTAGAACAATTCAATAGAACTGTCACCTTGTTAGAGGATTTAAAAAATGGTTGTTAAACCAAATCTATAAAGAGATTTAGGAATCACTGCTACAATGGTGAAAAGTAACAATGAGTTGACCTGAATGAGATGCAACTAAAATTTGCTAATATAGATCTTATATCTGCTTCACTAGATCCTATTTGATCAAATACACCGTTGCTGCTCCTCAAGGATATTTGATCCTATTGGTGTTTGAAAACGTTACCCGTTTTCAATCATCCCCATGAGAATATGACACATCTAGGGGCAGCTAACTCCCATTATCAACATATCATTTCAGATACAGGGCCAACTATAAGGCATGACCCTTCTGCACTTCAGGCTCTACAAAACCTAAGTAGGTGAACCTCTTTAGATGTGACTATGCAACTAATGCAATAACCATTTTCAGGATCTAGAAAAGCAGATGAAACCCCTAATATCTCCTAGTGGTTTATGAAACAACATAGATTCTACAATAGCTAGGTGCAAACCGATATTATTCATAAGATGAGTGAGGGTTTAAAACTTTTATGTCCACTTCAACATGAAAAAATGATTTATATTGAGAAAAGACAGCTTGTTCAATATGCAGCAAAAACTTTAATGATCCTACAAATGACCAGTGCCTTATCCATTAGGGCAATCCTATACTCTAGAATTATGCATCCTTGAACATCAATCAACATATGGCATACGTTAAGACATTCATGTTCAGTCTGTTCACCTTATGAATTAGACAAAAATATCCAATATAACCCCATACTTTCTCACATCCTTCTTAATTGAATCTGCAACCTTGTCTGAAACCACAAGCAATTATATGACTCCTTGAATTAAAGGTAAGCAAACTTCAAACATACAACTGGGCAATTGAAAATAGGTTCAAGATCTTTGTTCTTGAACATATAACATTACAAACTCAACAAGAAAGGAGACAGAATTATATTGAAATTTAAAACCTTCTGCACATTGTATTTATCTCCTTGAAATAAGTACATTAGGAATGCATAAAACAAGATACAAGATCACACTATTGTATCAGAACTATCTGTGAAATTCATATGCTATTCATACAAGACATGCTAGGTATGTGGCTTTCATAGCCTGAGCAGAGCTCTAAGAACTAGAAAAATAGAAAACCAACCAACCCCCACCACCCCCCCCCCGGCCCCCCCCCCCTTTCCCCTAGCCTTGGGATCTCACTTCAATACTGTGAGATGCAACAAGCTTCAAGCATAGAGAACTGACAAGTGTCCCTTACAAAAGATATCACAAGTTTGTAATGAAAGAAAAAAGAAAAATGATTAACAGAACATCATGTAGATCAAATATTCTCCTGTAAGCTCCTTTTCTGTTACCACTTTTTACTAATTCGGCTCTACCACTGATTTGTTGTATGCACAATTGCTAAGACCACCCTATCAATGACAAAATCAACTTTGAAAAATATGCACCAACCTAGGCCTGTGGGTTTTGTCAAGATGACTACTGAATGAGAATCATCTTTACTTCCCACTCTTTACTGATCATGCCAGGCTTTAGAAATAATAGAATCATTACTTAGCATGCAGTACAAAAGCTGGAAAACAATGTGGTTATTAAAAATAACAAAATAGGGATGCTCTGATCCCCAGCCACATCTGCTTCCTTAACCAAATGGTATACAAACTTACCTGAAGCACTTTTTATATCTCTGTAACTTTTGCATTTTATCCTTGAGCCAACTACTTGATACTCGTGCCAAATTTATCTCAATCCTAGCAATAATTTTTTCCATTCAGAGATGACTCACAAATTTCTACTCGCACAAGTTGATATTGGGAAAATCTCACTTGTTACACTCTATTCCTTACTTTCACATGTGAAGGTTTTCATGTCTCATTAATATGCATAATGATACCACCTTCAATAGTAAAATATTCACCGTCGATCTTGAAGATCTTATAAGTTGAACTGGGAGCATGCCGGCTTCAAAATCCACTAGGAAAGCTGGTTTGAAATAACCCAATCATAATTAGCCATGTGTGCAATTTATCTTTTAGTGGGCACTTCTTGCTTCTAAGAAATGCAAACGTGCAAGAACTGCAGATCTGAATTGAATCAACAACCTGAGTCTGCCCCACATGTCAGGCTTGCACACTCTCGCACTTCTTATCTTGCGAGCATGTTGATATAGCGGGCCAACACCCTCCGTCGATCTAAAGAAGATCAATGGTTGATGAAAAAATTCTTGAATAATCATTGCACTATTCCTTTATCACAAAACACGTGACACTTTAAAATGGCATGATTTGGTTAATTGCGATACGGGTCCACAATCCTTTTACCCACATTATAAAATCATACATAGATAAAACAATGTGGGCAAACACTAGCCCTTGATGCTAGCTTAGATCGACGATGATTCAGAATTTCAATAATAGGTGGCCCATCACAATGATCCTGACCAATGAGAAAATACCTTTTATTGCACGTGTTCAGACAAACCTGACCGCGACATTCAAAACTTTGGCACCCATGACATCGTTACTTCCTCACATTTTGGTCCCACTGTGCCATGCATCGCAAAGTGGCATGCCTACAATATTTATCTGCCACTCATCTTGAAAATGTGGGTATGCCTCATTCATCAATCTCACATAGATCGACGATGTTCATAACTTGTCTTCTACACTCATACAAACATCACCTTGTGTCTTCATAAGGGACAGATGTCACTTATGCTCTTGCCCACTTTATTTAAATCATGCTCATCTTCATCTTACAGGCGAGTGACATCTGGTGATCTTAACCAAGATCAATAGTGAGTCAACCTTTTGAAATATCTTAGACCCACGTAATCAGACTATGCTACATGCCCTCTTCACCCTTCCCTGCATTTTGTAACGGCCTCGCATTTTGAAAATGAAAGAATGCATGGTCCGTTGATCTGAACAAGATCTACAATCGCCAAGATTTGCATGGTAATTTTGAAAAGCAATCTTTTTGGATTTAAAAACGTGTAAACCTTGATTACCTTAAACTTAAAATAGATTTAATCAAAACATTATTTCAAGTTTGCCTAAGGTTTAAAAAGGCATGCCCTGAGCAAGAAAATGAGAAGGGGCTAAAGGATTTCAAAGGACATGGTGGATTTGTATAAAGTAATAGGTTCTTGATTGAATTCTACATATTAAATGGGGTAGAAAGTAGATTTAGGATTTGTTCAAAATAAGACTTTGTCATATAACTCAGAATGACAAATTATCATCATGGAAGGCTTAGGCAAATTGAATGAAAAGTGTTAGAGACATTGAACACCTTAAGGATCTCAAATGGACAGCCGAGTGCACATTCAATTATGGGCATTCATAGGGCTTGACTTTCTCAAAATTTCAAATGGATGCTCAAAATGGGAATGCAATTTTGAGCGCTAACAGATCCTTCTTCAAAATTTTCTCACACTTTCCTCTTCACACAATCAACTCACTTGCATGCTCGTTCATTCATACTTTAGAATTCACAACTTGACATTTTATTTATACCATATAGATTGTCAAGTCAGCTCATTTATAAGTTACAATTACCAATAATCATTACATCAGTCGGCTATGATTATTAAATAAAACAATTAAACTTTATTTCCCAAAAAAATGAAATCTTTCATTGACTGATCCTACTCGGTAAACACTGCTCCAGAAATAATTTCCAATGTTAACCAACTAAAGCTTGGTGAACACTACAAACTCTGCAAAATCCTTTGGAGACTGAGTGAACTTGGTAAACACAAACTTTCCTTCACTGACCTTGTGAGCTCGATAGAAACTGACTTTTGCCACAGAAACCTTCGACGCCTGAGTGAGCTCGATAATAACTATTTCCATAGAGTATTTTTTAGGAACCCTCAATAGACTTTGTAATTTTCTTTGCTGACCAATTAAGCTCGATAGACTCTATTTGATAACTAATATGACATTTGTGTAACATCAAAGACAATACACAATTGAACAATTGTATCCAACATATATTATAGATTTTTTTTCAATTTCAAGTTTGGTATCAATGATTTTTTTTTTTGATTTTTTGGCATTCACTCTTTGACCTGAAGCTTCCATATACTATTGTATGATTAACTTGAGGTTTAGGACCTCTTTTATTGTACTTTCTATAGGAAAAATGGTATCATTTGTATATTTTTTGTGGGTTATATTCGGAACATTCTTAGTTATGATAATACCATTTATTTTGCATTAGTGTGAACTTTGGAAATTTCTCTACTAAAGGCTTTTTCCATGGTAATGTATAGGAAAGGAGATATGGGATCTCCTTATCTTATACCTCTTGAAGTATTAAATAAGCCTTCAAGAGTTCCATTAATAAGAACTAAAATTTTAGGAGTTGAGATGTATTGAAATATAAGATTAATCCATTGGTGCAAGAATCTAAAGGCTTCTAAAGTTTTTCATAGAAACTTCCAATCAACCATTTCATATGCTTTTTGAATATCCAGTTTCATGAACATACTTGCCACATTATTCTTATTGTCTAAGTGTAATGTTTCTTGTATAATGAGAACCCCATCTAGAATCGACCTTCCCTGTACAAAACCCGTTTGTTCTTCTAATATAAGCTTAGGTAGAATTGGTTTCATTTAGTTTACTAAAATTTTATATATGATTTTATAAATGGTGTTGCAAAGAGCTATAGGTCTAAAGTCCCCTAGATTTATAGGATGATCTTTTTTGGGTATCAAGGTGAGAAAGGTATTATTAATTTCTAAAAGTAATGATCCACCATTTCTTGATGCTTCAATGGATTTCCAAAGATCAATTCTAATAATATTCTAACATTTTTGGTAGAAGAAAGCCTAGAATCCATCTAGACCTAAAGAATTGTCAGGGTTCATATCGAATATCACCAATCTGACTTCTTCTAGAGTGTGAATTAAGTGCTTTGTTATCTTCTATAAAAACCACTTTTGGTATGATTTCAAGCATTTTTGTTTGAGCTATCAAATTTGAACTATCAATTTTTTAAAATAAATTATTGAAATGATCTACAAAAATCTTTGTAATATTGTTAGGCTTATCAGTGATCGAATTAAATGAGTCTTTAACTTTTATTATTTTTGATTTAGCTTTGTTGAAGAGTGTACTATTATGGAAAATTTTTGTATTATAGTCTCCTTCTTCTAACCATTTTTATCTAGATTTTTGTCTCCAAAAAAGACTTTTTCCTTTGCTAAAATAATTTCCTTCTTAGCAAGTAGTTCTTTTTCTAGAAGAAAGTCCATGTTATTCATACCATTTTTAATAACTTTTGTGTTTAGTTTCTTTAGGTTTTCTTCATTATCTATTTTTTCTTTAAATATATTGTTGAATTTTTCTTTATTCAATTTAATTATTTTTTTCTTTAATATCATTTTCATCTTAGACACAAATATGTACATTTTGGAACCTTTAAAATTACCTTTATCCCACCATTCTTTTATGAGCTCCATAACACTTTTGTCTAAAAACCATATTTTTTCATAATTAAAAGGATTTATTTTAGGTTTGGTAGGTTCAACAAATTCAATCCTAATAGGATAATTATTTGATCCTACTATAGGAAGAATTGAGGCTTGAATATCTAAATCTAATTCACTTGGTTCACCTTTGAGAAAGAACCTGTCCAATTTCTCAGCAATAAAGGAAAAGTCTATACTTCTATTATTCCATGTGTACTTATCATTATAAATAGGAATATTGCATAGGTTGTTAAGGTCAATCCATATTTTAATTTGCATAGATGCTTGGGAAATTTGTTGGATGCATCCAACTTTTTATTATCAATATTCATAATAGTATTAAAATCTCCACCTATAAGAATGCGGTCATTTCTATGGTGTTTTATAAATAAAGTTATTTCTTCTCAAATAAGTTTTTTATCTAAGTTATGGATGGGTACATATATTTTTACTAATATTAACTATAAGTTAGTTTTTATACTTTTATATTTTCTACTCATCCATGAATTATTAGAGTTAAGTAAATTTAGCATTACTTTCTTGGGATTCAAAATTATTCCTAATCCCCCTGAAGCACCTCTAGATTCATGAAAGATAGAGTTCCAATTTCCTAATTTATTTTCTAGCTTAAATCCTTCTTCCTTATTTATTTTTGTTTCTTGTACCATAACAATTTCATAATCAAATTGTTTTAAATTATGTTTTAATAAGCATTTCTTGCTAGGAGCATTTAAACCCCTACCATTCCAGGTAGTGATCTTCATGTTGCTTTGGGAAGGATCTTCCCCTTCCCAAAAATAAGTAATTGACTGATATTTTTTTGTTCTTTTCCCTATCCATTTTCTTCCTTGAGTTCTTTAAGAGACTTCTTTCCTCTTTTAGTTTTCATTCTGCCATACTTAGGATTATTCATCCCTTCTTGATTCATCAAAATACCTAGTTCTCTATGTTTTCCTTTACATTTAAAGCACTTTCAAATTTTTTTCCATCTTTCTCTACTTTTTCTTCACTTTCTAATTCTTTCATTATCTCTTTTGCAAGGGTAATCTGACCATCTATATGTATATTATCTTCTAAATTTATTATACTCCAAGCTCTGCCCAAATTAGTACCTTCTTCTTAACCTGTTATTGTTCTCAATTTAATTATCTAAAAAGCTTTACTTCTCTTATCTTCATCCTCAATGATCAACATATCTCTTCTTAAATCATCATAGGTGTAGTTATCTCTACCTAGTTTCAGAACTCTCTGTATTAAATCATCTTTTGTAGTTCACTACCACTATCAATATTATTAGAGTTAAAACTTTGATCAATTTATCAATTAATAATTCCAAATTCTTTTTCCCTGCCTCATCTAAAATTAACAATTCTAGATCTTCATTTTTTGAAGAGTCATTATTAAGAAAATCATGAAAATCTTGAGTTATAATTCCTTTTATCTTACTGAGATCTATCTCCCTTACATTATGTTCACTAATATTATAAATAGGTGTTTCTTGTGCTATTGTTGGTGTTTTCCAAAATTTGGAGAATAACTTTATTGCCTCTTTTTTTGGGGTTTGTGTTCTCCTTCACATGCTCTTCCTTCTTTTTTAATGGAGTTTCCATTATTCCTAGTGTGCTTTTAGCATTTCTTCACTCTGGAAAATCATCAAAGAGACGTGTGTTTTCTATTTCTTCAAGAGAGTTATTGATATTAACCAAAAGCTTATTTTCCTAAGAGCTATATTTCTTTTCTAATATTTTTTCTTTCCCACTTATTGTTTTTATATTCTTAAATTTTTGTGTATTCTTTTTCTTCTTTTTTAGTCTTTTACTATTGTTGACTGGCCTCAGTGTCCTAAAATTAGACATATTATCTTTTGTTATTTCTTCTTCTCTTTTGTTGATTTCTTTGTTACTTAGATTTTCATAGGTAAGTTCTAAATCCATTTGTAGACTGGTGTTATTGTACTCTTCCATATCTAATAATTCTTTACTATTATCTTGCAATAAAACCATTTCCTTATTTTTGCTTTGAAAATATTTTTTGTTTGCAACATGTATTGCCACTATTGTTGGAATTTACAAGTAGGAAGAATACTTCAGAGGGGGGGGGGGGGGGGGGGTGGGGGTGAATCAAAAGTACCAAACTTTAAGCTATAATTTTTTAAACTAAAATCAATACATGCATGTAACATTTTTAATTAACATGAAAGTAAAGGCATGCATGAAAATAGATATCACAATATTTAATCACCCAAAAAACCTCCAAGGTGAGAAGGTAAAACTAAGGTGGGGATGACAACCACAACTTGTCACTGCAATAATATGTAACTTTTCAAGGATACAAAGTTTGACCATCAACAATGGTCTACCCTGTAAGAGGCCTACCCTATTAAAGGTTCCAAAATCCTATTAAAAGTGTACCTTTCTAAAGGATTTACAAAACATTCACTTAGAATGTCACCCTATTAAAGGATTTACAAAATGGATGTTAAACCAACCTATCTTCATAGGATTTTCATTCTCCAGATACAATGGTTAGAAAGTATAGTAGAATGTGTTGATTTGATCACTTACAATCTTCAATTGCTGATTTTAGATCACTATTCATTCCATACTTATTTGACCCTCTCTAATTTGATGTGAAGTTGCATGTAGCACTGATACTTTTTTCTACTCAATTGATCTTGCAATTCCTTTGTTCTATTAAGTCACCTTGAATGTCTTCTTCAACCTTATGTTCTTCACTCTCTTTCACTCTATCATTCCTCTCTTCAATTCTTTTTTTTTTTGAATTATGGAGCTTCATCCCTCTTAAAAGGTTTTCATGACTTAGGGTTAGGTATGAATCTATAGCTGGGATTCATCCATTTTGCCTCTTTAGCATTACGATTATTTGATTGGTTGCATGTAGAGTACATAGTAAATCTAATAGATTCGGTCTTATCATTAAGATTCAAAATATGTATATTAACTATCATGCAACATGATTTGCGTCTAAGTTTGTAAAGGCCCAATTTCATATGTCAATACTATGTCACTTGGCACTTGTTGATTACTAATGCTCAACACATATAGAATTTTTTTCTTTCTTGACACCTATAGTTTACTCGACACATATACTGGCTCGACATCTATTAGTTACTCAGCAATTGAAACTTGCTCAACACTATCTATCTACTTGGCATCTAAATGAATCAACACATATTGAATTTTTGGCTCGACACATATTGTAACTCAACATCTATATTATAATTGACATCAACTTAGAAATTTTCTTAAGTGTGTTGAAACTCAATTGTCAAAACCAATCTGAGATCAACAATCTCCCCCTTTGACATGAGTGTCAAAAACACTTAACTATACATGATGAATCTAATCTTTTTGAGTATAATATACATTTTTTTTAGCATATATACAAAAACTTCAAAATTGTTTAGAATTTTGTGAAGGACTTTATACCTCAAAATTTGTAACTCCACCTAAGTTGATGTGCCTTTGCTATATCCAAAACTTCTCATGCTGGTTTTGTCTCATGTTGATTCTGATACTCTTTATCTGTGCCTTGCCTTATCATTCTTTTCTCTATCTACACTATTCTAACTCCTCCTTTCACATATCTTCCCTTGTAGTTATAGTTTCCTTTTGGCTTTGCTATATCTCCCCCTTTTTTGAAACTTATGTCAAAGGGGTCTATACATTAACTAAATATTTTGCCAAAAAGGATCTGTTTACCTCCATTACTATCCTTAGAGTAGCATCCCAGTTCTGTAGTACAATTTTTAGTGATTTTATCTAGATGGCTAACTCTGCTACAAGGTGAACTAAGCCATCTAATGTGGAAATATTAGGATCTTTCTTCAATACATTTTCAACATAGGCTAGTTCTTTTTGCAAAATTTCCATGTGTAGGGTTGTGGAAGATTGCATCTAGACTAAATTGCCCTTGATGTTTGCCTCATCTACTATTAATACAACTAATTCATTTTGAGTGTGAAGCGTAGTGTGAAAATTCTTCTCACTTTGAGCTTGATCTCTTAGTAGTTGCATAGCATATAACTTCAAGTCTCTTTCCAAGCTCATAATCCTCTGGCTAGTTTCTTGTCTAAAAATGGAAGGATCACATAGCTTTGTGTAAAATGAGAAAATGTTCTCAAGTACTTCCTTCACTTTTCAATTTTCTTAGTGATGCACGAGCATCCAGAGGTATAAGGGCAATCCTGTGTCACCCAAAAAAATGTACTTAGACTTAGTTTCTGTTTCATGTGTTTTCATTTTTGGACACCCATTTGGGTCAAATAAAGGTTCCAACTCTCACAGTTCCACTATCAGTATGCTAGAAATACTTGAAAAAATAGGAGCATGTAATTGGGCCATCATTTTGGTAAACTAGGTGTGCATTGGTAAAAGATGAATGTAATTGTGATTTAGAGCATTCCAGAAAAAGAATCAGGTCAAAAGGCCCCACGGTTGAAAAGTTATTGCAATTTTTTGAGTTTTGGAGACCTCCTAAGAATGCTTCAAAGTCAAGTTAGGGGCATTAAATGACCTCAAAAAGGGCTGAAAAATGGGGGATGAGTGAAGCTTGTCCATAGGGCTATAGAATTCTTTGAGATCTTTTTGGAAATGTAAACGGTTCATCAATCAGAGCTACGGTTCAAAAGTTATGCCTCCCGAAAGCTCGGTTACCATTTTTGGATTCTTCTAGATTTGTGCCGACTTCTAACGTAGCTTCTGGAACCTTCTATTTGGTCAGTGGATGCCTACTAGCACTTTCTAGAATGCATTCCTAGTCTTTAACCCTTTGAGGTCTATTTAAGGAGATTCTTGTCATTGTAAAAGGCAGTTTGGAGTGGAGTTTGAGAGGAGGTACTGAAAGGAGAAATTATCTCCACATTTATGCTATTGTAAGCCCTTACGACATGTTTTGAAGTTTATTTTCTCTGTACTAAATGTACTAGCTTATTTTTTTAGTTAATACAATTTCCCTTTTCTGTTGTGTCCATTCTATTCTTGGGTTGTGTCCCCATCAAGTGGTATAAGAGCTAGTTTTCCTGAGTGTGTAGACAGAGTGCTGATTGTGAGGCAGTTTGCACTAGGATTGTGTGGTTGTGGGTTTGAGTTAAGAAGATGCCTCCACGAAGAGAGCATGGTAGAAGGGCTAGAGCTATTAATCCTAAGGAGGTTAGAGCCCTCCAAAGGCAGGTACAAGCATTACAGGAGGAGCTCTGTAGAGGAGCAACTGTGGCTGTAGGTGATGAAAGTGAAGATGACAACGAAGAAGACAAAATTGGACCAGAAGTGGAATTTGATGGGGAAGTTCTAAATCATGTAGAGGAAAGGCTTTTTAGGGCCATTACTAAGTTTGGGAAAAGACCTACAATTGAAGTGGGTGTATTTTCAGGAAATCTGAAACCAGATGAGTTGATCGATTGGATTAATGAACTGGAAGAATACTTTGAGTATGAGGATATCAGGGACCTAGATAGGATTAAGTTTGCAAAGGCCAAACTGAAAGGCCATGCCAAAATCTAGTGGCAAGAGGTCTAATTGGAAAGAAATAGAAGAGGAAAGGAGAAGATCACAAGGTGGGATCGCATGGTGGACAAATTGAAGAAGCGGTTCATTCCTGTTGACTACGAGCTTGATTTGTTTAAGAAGATGCATGCGTTAAAGCAAGAAGGAAGGTTAGTCCAAGAATATACAGAGGAGTTTTACTGACTCTTGATTAGAGCAGGACATGTAGAAGCAAATAAGGAGAAGGTTTCTTGTTATATCAGTGGGTTGTGACCTAGCATCCAGGAGGAATTAAGTCTGGTAAGAATGACCAGCGTTGAAGAGGCATACCAGTTTGCCCTACGAGTTGAAGAGAAGCTAAATAAAAGGTTTTAAGGAAGAAAAAGAGGGCAAAATCAAGGAGGAAGGGGAAGCAGTAGATCATCTGGAGGCCACAATGAAATCGAAAAGAAAAATGAAGATGTGGGTACTAGCAGGAACCAGAGGAATGAGGGTTTCAACCGCTCCCATGATCAAGACTTTGGAAATCAGAGAGGAAGAGGTAGAGGACATGGAAAAGGAAGAGAAGGCTTCGGTGGTACCTATTTCCATTGCAAGGAAGAAGGTCATCATGCCTTTGAATGCCCTTAATGACAAGGAAGGACAGATTGGAGAGCTAAGGGCCAAACTAGGGTTGCTCATGTGGATGAGGATGCACAATCATCACATTAAAAGGATGCAGAAAGAGGAGAGACCTTGGTAAATGAAAGAGTCTTACTAAGTGGTGAGATTAAACTAGGACAATAGAGGAGTTTGTTCTGTACCAGATGTAAGTGTGAGGATAAATGTTGTGACGTGATCATTGATGGTGGTAGCACTGATAACTTGGTATTAGAAGAGATGGTCTCTAAGCTAGAGCTCAAGAGGGAGAAACATCCCCAGCCCTATCGGATTGCTTGGGTAAAAGATGATCATAAGGTCCTGGTAAGTGAACAATGTTTAGTGAAATTCAAAATTGGGAGTTACCATGATGAAGTTCTCTGTGATGTTATTTTGATGGATGTTTGCCATCTATTTTTGGGTAGACCATGGCAGTTTGATAGATATGCAGTACATGATGGACATGCAAACACATAATCTTTGACAAAGGATGGAGTTTGCCACAAATTAAAGCCCATGAAAAGGGAAGGTGAAAAGGTATGTAGCAGTGCTAGGATTTGTCTTGTTGATGGAAGGAAGTTTTTAGATGGCATGAAACATCAGCATATGTGTTATGCTTTGATTCCTAGGAAAAATAAAGAAGGTAGTAGTGAAACACCACTTGAAGTTTCAGATTTACTAGGGGAATTTGGAGATATTATCTCTGATAATGTTCTAGATGGATTGCCACCAGTAAGGCAAATTAGTCATCAGATAGATCTGATTCCAAGAGCTAGTTTGCCTAACAAGGCTGCTCACAGGATGACTCCTACTGAAACGGAGGAGCTAAATAGACAAGTTCAGGAGCTGTTGAGGAAGGGCTTGATTCGAGAGAGCCTGAGTCCATGTGTAGTACCTATAGTAATTGGACCAAAGAAGGATGGAAAGTGGAGGATGTGTACAGATTCTCAAGCTATAAATAGGATAACCATCAAGTACCGATTTCCTTTGCCAAGGATGGATGATCTTATGGACTGCTTGAGTGGAGCTCAGTACTTCACAAAGATAGATCTCAAGAGTGGCTATCATCAGATATGGATTCGAGAAGGAGATGAGTGTAAAATAGCCTTCAAGACCAAGGAGGTTTTTTATGAGTGGTTAGTCATGCCCTTTGGATTGACGAATGCCCCAAGCACCTTCATGCGGCTCATGAGTGAGGTACTTAAGAAGTTCTTGGGAAAATTTGTTATTGTTTATTTGGATGATATTTTAATTTTCAGCAAGATTTTGGAAGAACATTTACTGCATATTCATAGTGTCCTTGAAAGGCTAAGGGAAGAGAAACTATTAATTAATCTGAAGAAGTGTATCTTTGCAAAAAGGGAGTTAGTCTATTTGGGGTTTGTTATATCACCTGAAGGTCTCAAAATGGATCCAGAGAAGGTAAAAGCCATCTTGGAATGGCCTACTTCGAGGTCTGCTACTAAGGTAAGATCATTTCATAGTCTAGTTAGTTTTTATAGGAAGTTTATTAAGAATTTTAGTGGCATATGTGCACCCCTAACTGATACAATAAGAGGGGATAGAAAAGAGTTCAAATGGACTGCAGTAGCTACGAGAAGTTTTGAATTGTTGAAGAAGAAGGTAATAGAACAACCTATGTTGGCACTTCCAAATTTCAGAAAGGTTTTTTAGGTGGATTGTGATGCCAGTGGCAACGCTATTGGGGCTGTATTAAGACAAGAAGGTAAGCCTATTACATATTTTAGTGAAAAATTGAATGATGCAAAGAAGAAGTATTCTGTTTATGATCAAGAGTTCTATGCAATAGTTCAGGCCTTAAAGAAATGGAGGCATTATTTATTGCCAAAGGAATTTGTTTTGTATACTGATCATCAGGCATTACAATAACTAAATAGCCAAGGTAAATTGAATCAGAGGCATATGAAGTAGGTAGAGTTCTTGCAGAGCTATACATTTGTGTTGAAGCATAGAAGTGGAAAATCTAACAGGGTTGCAGATGCACTAAGTAGGAGATAGTTGTTGCTTACAGTAATGCAGGTTGAAGTAGTTGGGTTTGATGAACTCAAGAAATTTTACCCTGAGGATCCTACTTTTGCTGAAGCATGGAAAGCTTGTAAAGAGCCTGTTGCTGTAGATAGAACCAAGTGGTTAGACTATTTGATTTAGGATGGCATGTTGTTCAAGGGTAGTCAGTTGTGCATTCCAAGGAGTTCCATGAGGGAAAATCTGATTAAGGAGAAACATAGTGGAGGGATGGTAGGACATTTTGGTCAAGATAAGACCATTGCC
The DNA here is from genome assembly GCA_028749045.1 of Cupressus sempervirens. NCBI lineage: Eukaryota > Viridiplantae > Streptophyta > Pinopsida > Cupressales > Cupressaceae > Cupressus > Cupressus sempervirens. Next base: position 130,514,654 of record CM053783.1, read on the forward strand.
TTTCTTAGAGAACATTATTTTTGGCCTCAAATTTCACAGGATGTGAAGAAGTTTGTACAGAGTTGCCAAGTTTGTCAAGTTGCCAAGGGGTCTAGTCACAATACTAGCCTATATCAGCCATTGCCTATTCCATCAAGGCCATGGGAGGACATAAGTATGGATTTTGTTCTTGGATTGCTGAGGACACAAAGGGGTAATGACTTAGTATTTGTGGTGGTTGATAGGTTCTCCAAAATGGCACATTTCATTCCATGCCACAAAACTCATGATGTTGTCCATATTGCAAACTTGTTTTTCAAAGAGGTGGTAAGACTACATGGTCTTCCAAGGAGCATAGTTTCTGACAGAGATACTAAATTTGTGGGGTATTTCTGGAGGACGTTGTGGAAAAAGTTGAGAACAGACTTGAAATTCAGTTCCACGCATCACCCACAGACTGACGGCCAAACAAAAGTGGTAAATAGAAGTCTGGGCAATTTGCTAAGATGTTTAGTTGGGGATAAGCCCAAGGGATGGGATTTGATTCTACCACAAGCAGAGTTTTCTTACAATAACTCTATAAATAGGAGTACTGGAAAATCACCATTTCAAATTGTATATGGGAATAGCCCAAGGACTGCACTCGAATTGAGAAAGATAGAACAAGGGGAGAGGACAAGTGTTGAAGCTGAGGAATTTGCTGAACATATCAAGCATCTACATGAGGAGGTTCAAGCACACATTACCAAGATGAATCAAGAGTATAAAGCTAGGTCTGATCAAAGAAGAAGACATAAGGAATTCCAAGTAGGGTATTTAGTCATGGTGCACTTACAAAAATAAAGATTTCCAGCCAGTACTTACAACAAGCTAAAAATGAAGAAATTTGGCCCCTGCAAAGTTTTGAAGAAACATGACTCAGGAAATGCATATGAGGTGGAGCTGCCAGATGGTATTCACATTTCTCCCATTTTCAACATTGCAAATTTAACAGAGTATCATGATGATGGTGCAGATGAGGAGCTGGTGTTAGAGCCATGTCCGATTCCTGCTTCTAAGAAGGAGGAGATAGAAGACATTCTAGATCATCATGTGGGTAGGAGTACTAGAAATAGGCAGTATGAAGAGTATTTGGTCAAATGGAAAGGATGACCGATCGAGGACTCAACTTGGATTTCAGCAACTGAGGATTCCCATTTGGGATTTCCTCTACCATTCATAAAGTGACAGGGTCACTTTTCAATCTACCCTGGGTGTCTGATGCAGGAGCATCCAGAGGTATAAGGGCAATCCTGTGTCACCCAAAAAAAATGTACTTAGACTTAGTTTCTATTTCATGTGTTTTCATTTTTGGACACCCATTTGGGTCAAATAAAGGTTCCAACTCTCATAGTTCCACTATCAGTGTGCTAGAAAATCCCAAAAAAATAGGAGCATGTAATTGGGCCATCATTTTGGTAAACTAGAAGGTGTGAATTGGCCAAATGAATGTAATTGTGATTTAGAGCATTCCAGAAAAAGAATCAGGTCAAAAGGCCCCATGGTTGGAAAGTTATTGCAATTTTTTGGGTTTTGGAGACCTTCTAAGAATGCTTCAAAGTCAGGTTAGGGGCATTAAATGACCTTGAAAAGGGCCAAAAAATGGGGGACAAGTGAAGCTGGTCCATAGGGCTATAGAGTGCTTCAAGAGCTTTCCAAAAATGTAAACGGTTCATCAATCAGAGCTAAAGTTCAAAAGTTATGCCTCCCGAAAGTTTGGTTACCATTTCTGGATTCTTCTAGATTTGTGCCAACTTCTAACGTAGCTTTTGGAACCTTCTATTTGGTCGGTGGATGCCTACTAGCACTTTCTAGAATGTATTCCTAGACCTTAACCCTCCAGGGTCTATTTAAGGAGATTCTTGGCATTGTAAAAGGTAGTTCGGAGTGAAGTTTGAGAGGAGGTACTAAAAGGAGAAATTATCTCCACATTTATGCTATTGTAAGCCCTTAGGGCATGTTTTGAAGTTTATTTTCTCTGTACTGAATGTACTAGCTTATTTTTTAGTTAATACAATTTCCCTTTTCTATTGTGTCCATTATGTTCTTGGGTTGTGTCCCCATCACTTAGCTAGTTCAACTTGTGAAAGTACAATTATAGAAGAGATTTTCTCATTTACCTTCACTTGAAATTTCCTTTCTAACTATTCTAGTAGTTTGGCATTTGTATCAAAGTCTTCATTCTGCACTTGGTCCACTATATTGGATAGTTACTCCATAATGGGCTTAGTTTCATTAGGTATTGGCAAGCTAATGCCATCTAGAAATATGTCCTTTATTTCAATCAATGCTTGCTTTTGTTTATATTCTCTCCTAAGTATCTCCTGCTTCTTTTTCCTTTCTAGTGCCTCTTGCACTTCATTGATTTGATCAATGTTCATAGTTTCATAGTCATACTTCAGAATGACTATGTCCTCATCTAATGTAGGGTCTCCATAGTGAAGTACCCTTACTACTCTTGTTGAAATTGAGCATAGTGTAGATATTTGTAGTGGCATGGAATCAATTCTCAGCTTCTGAAGAATTGTTGGAGTCCTTATTGTAGGCAAATTTACCAATGTTTGTATTGCCTCTTGATCGTTCTCCTTAGGACTTTCCTTTTCCTCTTCAGATCTTTTCTTATCAATTATTGTGATCTATGAGGCTACATCTTGTACTTGTTCTATAGAGATAGACGCATCTATCTATCTTGTTTTCTCCCTTGTAGGCTCTTTCTCCTCTGTGCTCTGTGCCTTTTGTTCAATCATCAAGACTTGAACTATGGAGTCAATCTTTGAAAATGTGTCTACTACTATTTGAACTATTGGTTGTCCACTTGTGGCTATAGGGATGTGAGAAGGTGGTTCTTTTGGATCCAACTTATCCCTTGTTATATTTTCTACAAGCTTTTGTAATTCTTCCACATTGACCAAAACTAGATTTGTACACAATTGTGCTTGCAATGTAGTTTGGTCAAGAATCTTTTTGAGATCCTCTATAGTCAATGGATTGATGTTCTTACTAGAGTTATCAGGGGCATCCTTTATAGTTATTGTATCTACAAGTGTGGTAGTATCATGTGGAGGGCTCAAGGGTGGCAGTTGTGTGTCTTGCACACTTTGTTCTTGTTGCTGCTCCTTAGTAGTTGCCACTTTATCTATCCTTTATTGTGTCTTCTCCATTGTATTTTCTCTTGACTCTTTCTTTGCTTCCTCCTCCTTGTCATTCTCTTTTTCTTTATCATTTTCTTTATCTTCAAGGGGATCCTCTTCTCTTGGTTTCACTATTGTCAATCCATATATCAACTTCCATATCTTTGTTGATTTATTTACAACATCTTCAATGTTATTCTGAAGAATGTTGAAGGCTCTATACTTGGGACAAAATTTACACCCATGTTTTTTTCTTGCCTTAGTGATCTGACCTTTTGTTAGCTCAGGCATTACCTTGGCTAAGGTAGATTCTCTTATTTTCTTTTCCATGTTTAGGCAATAATGCTATTTAAGGTAGTAATGCTATTTATTCTCAATAATTGAATACAAATATTTTTGTATTGTATTTTCAAGTTCAAATGGGGTCATCTTGAACTTGGAAATCATGGTGTAGACAGATTCTTCCACCATGTTTTACTCTTCTCTATTCAACTTACCAAAATCAACACCTTTCAAGCTAGTAAAGTCAACATTATCCTTAATATTATCACAAATGTTTTCTAAATTGGATTTAGATACATGACTTACCACTCTGAATTGGCTTATGTCTTCTAACTCGGTCTTCTCTTCATTAGAGTTAGGTTGAGCAACATATTTTCTTCTCAACTTTTTCTTTGCTAGCCCTTGTTGATTTGTTTCCTTCTTCTTCTCCTTGTCCTATTCCTTGACTTGCTAAGTGGTTTCCCTAGTGCTTGCTCTTATTGTGGGCTTGGTAGGGCTTGGTTTGGTGGAGGCTTTTATTTTCTTTAGTTAAGGTTTAGTAGGTGCTTCCTTGGCTTCCTCTTCCTTGGCACCTTCTTCTATGTCTTCTCCCATGCCTTGTGTCAAGGCAAGTGTCCCTTGATCATGCTCTTCTTCCTCATCTTCCTCTTCATCATCCTCACCTTCTATTATGCCTTCACCAAATCTAGCCTTTAGTTTCTTTACTAATCTATCTTTCTTTTTCAAAAGTGAAACTATTTTTGGTTCCATTTCCACCTTGAATCCATAAAAATCATAAGTGCTAAAAGGTTCAACACTTTTATCAACTTCTTCTGCAAGCAAAGCTGTTATTGCTGCTGAAGCTTCATCAATATTAATTTCAAAGCCAAGTGGCCTTAGACATCTAACTCTTGGCACTTGAAGCTTGAATATATATATAATCAATGTCAACTAGGAAACATATGTCATTGATGTGCTACTCAACTAAGGAAAGATGTATCCTAAGCCTTTGTTTCATAGACTTCTTAAAGTCTTCAAAATAGCTTGTCAAAATTTTTTCAAAATTTTTCCCCATCTCCTCTATGCATTCATTGATCTATACAACAACTAATCTATTCATTTTCTAGCCTATCTTTCCAAAGGAAGGAAATTCATTTTGAACATAAAAGAATATGCATATCAAAATTGATCCAAATTTGCATTGGACACTCTTGGACCTTCTTATGGCTCCCAAGTTTTCCATGATTTGTTGTAGTTGCAACTCTGCTAAGTCATATGTATGATCCTTCTTCACAATCTTATAGCCTACATCAACTACAATGTAGGGCACACTATTCAATCTGCTTGATTAATAGAATTTGTGAGTGATATCTCTAAAAGAAAATCCTATGAGAGGGTCATTACTTTTTTCAATTGTCATACCCCTCTTATTCCATTAAGCACCAATGTTCCTTTAAATGACCTCCTTCTAGTCACTTAAGGTTTTAGGCTGATCTGGGGTTGGATACTCTGTGACTCAATGAATGATTCTCTTGGTTATCTTTACTGGTCATCCTTCTAACCATAAGTAGCCATCATGAATTCTACTTAAAAAAAGTCTGATCCATTCCATTTTAAAGCCTAAAGGGAAGTCTATGGTATGGGTGAGTCCCTTTTTATCAACTATGTTGTATTCTTCCTTCAACACTCCATTGTCACAAAGTTTATTATATGCTTCCCTAATCTCCATGTCTTCTATCCCACCTATTTTGTAACTATAGCATTTTTGAACATCTTTAACTATGACTACTTTAGGGGGAATGATGGATAGGGCATCGGTTGGATCATTCTTGTAGGCTACCTTAGGAATTGTTCTGAATTCTAGCTATCTTACATCCCTAATAACTAGTTGAACTTCAAATGGCTCCTTATCCTTGGGGTTTCTAGAGCTAGATGCCATTTTTACAAACTAGGGTTCAATGACATCAAACACTGTATAGCTTGGTAGTCAAATAAATACCTTTAGATCAATGAAATTTCTCTGAATCTCTACTCAAATTTGTTTGAATTTTTTGCCTTTTCTTGAAATCACTTCTTCGCTCTACTCATTCTTTTTTGTGCATTTGAATGATGAAAAATGGTTGAAAAATCAAATAAATACCCTTCAATACCTAGCATTATATTCTTAGTGCTCATATAGTTGTCCACTTAGCTTGTATGCATTTTCTTGTGTTACTCAGCATCAATGCAATTTTCCTTTTACTCAATAGCTAAAGGATTGAGAAGAACCTCCTTATAGCAATATCGTGAGAATGCTCGAAATAACAGAATACAAAGTGATAGCAGAACTCAAAATAAATCTACTGATCGCAGGCCACTTCGAGGGGGTAACCTCCTTTGAGCAAGCTCAATACAATAAATTCGTCCGTACCCATCAAGGGCCTCAACCTATTCTTATATACTGGGTACGATCTAGAAAAGTAATACTACCTATGCATGTGGGATAATAAAATAAACTCACGGGACGACTTACAAAGCATATGCGTCCAACAACTCTACTCTAACAGAATAAACAGAAGGAACACACAGGTTCCTAACATCCCCTCTCCCTTAGAAAAAAGCTTTGTCCTCAAAGCTTAAGGTGTGGAAATTGTTGTTGAATCTGAAGAAGGGGTTCCCAGGTAGCATCCTCTGGTTGCATGCCATGCCACTGAATCAAGACCTCAGAGATGGAGCGAGAGCGAAGCTGGCGAGTGCGCTGGTCAATGATTGCTACCGGCTCCAGGATAATGGATCCTTCCGTATCCATTTCAGGGAGAGTAGTTTGTGCTCTGACAGTGGTACCCAGAACTTTCTTTAGACAAGAAACATGAAAAACTGGATGAATGCGGGAAGAAGGAGGAAGTTCCAGTTTATAAGCAACTAAACCAATCTTCTGCAGAACCTGATAAGGCCCATAAAATTTTGGGGCCAACTTATGACGCCCTTTCAGCTTTAGGGAGGATTGTTTGTATGGCTGTAGACGAAGAAAAACCATATCCCCAACTTGAAATGAGCGCTCAGAACGGTGTTGATCTGCTTGCTGTTTCATCCGATTACGGGCCATGTGAAGATTATCCTGTAAGGTACGAAGAATCTGATCCCTGCTGCGGAGAACTATGTCAACTGCCTGGACTGGTGAGCTGTTGGGAGTGTAGGGAAGGAGCACTGGAGGTGCCTGACCATAGACTGCTTCATATGGAGTCATTTTAGAGGCAGTGTGGTAAGAGGTATTGTACCACCATTCAGCTAAAGGGAGCCACTTGGCCCACTGATGTTGCTGTTCGGAAGTGAAGCAACGAAGATAAGTTTCCAAGCATTTATTGATAATTTCCGTTTGACCATCAGTTTGTGGGTGATAGCCCGAACTCATCTTCAGTTTGGTGCCAGTTTTCTGAAACAGTTCAGTCCAAAAATGACTGGTAAAAGTTGCATCACGATCAGAGACAATGGAAGAAGGGAGTCCATGAAGACGAAATATCTGGTCCATGAAGATTTGTGCAACAGAGGAGGCAGTATAGGGGTGGCTGAGGGCACAAAAATGACTATATTTCGAGAGACGATCAACCACAACCAAGATCACTGTCTTGCCACCGGATTTAGGAAGCCCTTCAATGAAATCCATAGAAATATCAGTCCAAATCCGTGTAGGGATGGGCAATGGTTCGAGCAAGCCAGGAAGGAGGGTCGTTTCACCCTTGTGGCGTTGGCAAGTATCACATTCAGCCACCATCTGTTGAATCGTCTGTTTCATTCCTTTCCAAAAGAAGTTTCTCCTTGCTCGCTCATAAGTTTTGAGGAAGCCTGAGTGCCCTGCTGAAGGAGAAGCATGGAGTTCATAAAAAATAGCCTGATGTAGAGCTGGGTTCTGAGGAAGCACTAGCCGACCCTTGTATCAAAGAGAAGCACCATCCCAAGAGTAATGTGGTATAGCAGAAGGATTATTGGCTAGCTGGTGAATGATTTGAGATAAAGAAGAGTCACTATCATAGCCCTGCTGAACAGACGCTAACCAATTGGGAATGGGCTTAGAAATAGCGGAAAGGGAAGCTTGATTATCAAATGTGCGAGAAAGAGCATCTGCCACAATATTCTCCTTACCCTTCTTGTAGGTGATCTCATAATCATACCCCATGAGTTTGCTGACCCATTTCTGTTGTGTAGGAGAGGATACCCGTTGTTCCAGGAAGTATTTCAGACTTTGGTGATCGGTTCTGATGCAAAAATGACTCCCTAAGAGGTATGGCCGCCACTTCTGTACAGCATGCAAAATAGCCATCATTTCTTTTTCATAAGTAGAGAGGGCTAGATTCTTACCAGAGAGGGCTTTGCTAGTGAACGCAATAGGATGGTCATCTTGCAGGAGAACAGCACCCAATCCATTGCCGCAAGCATCACTCTCAATAGTGAAGGGTTTGGAAAAATCTGGCATCGCGAGAACAGGTGTACTGCACATAGCCTGTTTCAGTTGTTCAAATGCAGTCTCAGCAACAGGGGTCCAGGAGAAGGCATCCTTTTTTAACAGAGCTGTCAATGGTGCTGCAATTTTCCCGTAATCTTTGACAAACTTGCGGTAGTAGCCAGTCAACCCCAAAAAACCCCAAAGGCTCTTGAGAGTTTTAGGATGCGGCCAAGTTTTCATGGCATCTATTTTTGTAGGATCCACCCGCACTCCATGGTGTGCAACAATATGCCCGAGATACTCCACTTCCTCCTGGCCAAACACACATTTAGATAGTTTTGCACAGAGTTGATGATCAGAGAGAAGTTGCAAGACAAGCTCCAGATGATGGAGATGCTCAGCCCAAGTTTTGCTATATATGAGGATATCATCAAAGAAGACGAGAATGAATTTCCGGAGGTATGGTCGAAATATGTTATTCATCACTGCCTGAAATGTTGAAGGAGCATTCGTGAGGCCAAAGGGCATGACTAAAAATTCATAGTGACCATCATGTGTGCGGAAGGCAGTTTTAGGTATATCCTCCTCATTAACCCGAATTTGATGATACCCAGAACGAAGATCTAACTTGGAGAAAAAATGAGCCCCATGAAGTTCATCAAGAAGTTCATCAACAACTGGAATGGGAAACTTGTCCTTTATAGTGAGATGATTAAGTGCGCGGAAATCAATGCAGAGTCGCCATGACCCATCTTTTTTGCGAACAAGCAGAACTGGAGAAGAAAAGGAACTGGTACTAGGGCGAATAATACCTTGCTTCAGTAAGTCACGGACAAGTATCTCGATTTCGGTCTTCTGATGAAATGGGTAGCGGTAGGGCCTGATGTTGGGCGGAACACTGCCAGGAAGGAGCTGAATATGGTGGTCCTCTGGACGAGAAGGAGGTAATCCCACAGGTTCAGCAAATATACCAGAATACTTGTCCAAAATGTGTTGGAGATCGGCAGGAGTGCTAGAGACTGCTGATGGCTGCATCTGAATGGAATGGAGCTGAGCGATGACACCATGTGAATTCTTCTTAAGAAGTTTTTCCATACGGTGTGAACTGATGATGCTGAGAGACCCTGGTTGTAAGCCTTTCAAAGTGTGTTGGTGCCCCTCGGCTGAAAACTGCATCCAAAGTTCAGCAAAATCCCAGAGAATGGGGCCAAGAGTGCGTAACCATTGGGCACCCAAAACCACATCACAGCCACCTAAGGGTAAGGCAAACATGTCAGAGCGCATGTTATAATCTCCAATAGAGAGACGCACATTGCGACATTTCCCTTTACAAGGTAAAGTGCCCCCATTGGCAATCATGACTTCAAAGCTAGAGCAGGGATGGATAAAGCAATCAGCCTGTTTGGCTATGCGTGGATCAATGAAGTTATGAGTGCTACCAGAATCAATGAGTATAGTAAGAGGGATCTTCTTGAAGAAACCCTGGACCCGCATGGTTTGTGGAGTAGTGACTCCTGCCAAAGCATGGACAGATATCTCTGGTGGAGCTTCTGGGGAAGGAGGTTCAGGCTGGTGAGGCTCAACCTCAGCATCCACTGTTTCCTGAGCATCTACATATTCTTCCAGTTCTGGTGGAGAATCCACATCCAAGAGATAGAGCTTTTGCTGAACACATCTATGGCCCCGAGACCATTTCTCATCACAATTATAACAAAGCCCTTTGTCTCGCCTAACTCGCATCTCTGTTTCAGACAAGTGCTTGATCGGAGTAGTTCTGGGAGCTGGTATGACTGGAGGGTTGTGAGAACCCGTATTTCTGAATGGAACAAAATTAGATCTGGAGCGTTGTAGAGCACTAATCTTGTCTTCCGCTAACTTAGCCAACCCAAGGGCTTCCATCATTGTAGTAGGTCGAAACATTTTGACTTCTGAGCGAAGTGCATCCTTCAGACCACTGACAAAACAACTACGGAAGAATTCATCAGACAAGCCCTCTGTGTGATTAGCTAATTTTTCAAACTCTGTCTGGTATTCTCTTACAGTGCCGGTTTGATGTAGTTTAGTGAGTGCTCCTGTGAAATCATCAAAGGAACTAGGGCCAAAGCGCTCCAAAATGAGGGTGCACAATTCGCTCCACGTTGGGCCTACATTAGCCTTGATGTACCAACGGAACCATTGAAGAGCTTCATGTTCCAAATGAAAAGATGCAAGGGAGACTTTGTGGTTATCCAAAGTATTATGCAAGCTGAAATACTGCTCTGCCCTATAGATCCATCCAGTCGGATCAGAACCATCGAAGCGTGGAAAATCAAGCTTTGGTCCACGGAAATTGCCAGAAGAGGACCCAGTATCTCCTGAATGGTTTCGGCTCATGGCTGACTGCTGAAAGTTAAGACCCAGAATTTTGTCGTCCAGATCTTGAAGTCTGGTTTTGAGGGATGCAATTTCCTCTTCCATGATTTTTGCTCCTGAAGGCCACGACAGAAAATTTTTTTATGTAATTTCCACCCAGCGAGCCCAAGAGAGTGCTCTGATACCAGATGAGAAGAACCTCCTTATAGCAATATCGTGAGAATGCTCGAAATAACAGAATACAAAGTGATAGCAGAACTCAAAATAAATCTACTGATCGCAGGCCACTTCGAGGGGGTAACCTCCTTTGAGCAAGCTCAATACAATAAATTCGTCCGTACCCATCAAGGGCCTCAACCTATTCTTATATACTGGGTACGATCTAGAAAAGTAATACTACCTATGCATGTGGGATAATAAAATAAACTCACGGGATGACTTACAAAGCATATGCGTCCAACAACTCTACTCTAACAGAATAAACAGAAGGAACACACAGGTTCCTAACAAGGATTTACCCTTACTTGGTATCAACTAACACAATTTTACTTGATATCAACTAATCACTTGGCTTCCAATAGTTCTATCCAAAAACTCAACACATACTATTTCTATCCAACAACTCAACACATACTATGATTTCACTTGGCGACTAAAGGTAAAAATATGAAAGCTTTTGAGGATAAACTTGCATCTTTATTCATGCTATTTATGTCCTTTGTAGTACTGACCTGTCTTGGAACTGATGTATGATAGAACATTGTATATTAGTTCCTCATACCTTCTTTTGCTTAGTTGGATGAAGTGTGACCACTTGACCTTTTAGGTGAAGTGATCCCTCCATTGGATGTTTTACTACCATCTCTTTTCTTCCATATCTTATTCATCTCTCCACTAATGTGTTCAACATCAACTTTCCCATTTCCTTTGTTGAACTCAGAGTTGGGTGCTTTTGATCTTATTGGGCAATACTTGCTAATGTGTCCTATCTTTAGGCAACTTAAACAAGTGGTTTGACTCAACCACCTATTGTAGTTGCCACTAAAGTGTATTCTTATGTAGTTCTCAAGGATGTGTCCATGTTCTTGATAGTAGTGACAACTCTGCCTAGTGTTGTAGTCCTAATTGTAGTGATGTTTATGACTATTTGTGTTTGCTAGCTAGTTTGGTATCCACATATGCTTGGATCTACATTCAAAGGCTCTATGTCCATACTTATTGCAATTGTAGTACTAACCTTCAAATCTTGGTGTCCTGATCATTCTAGTCCTATAGTCATGTGCCTGATGACCTTGCTTGTTGCACTTGTGATAGTGACCCATGTTTTTAGGTTTGTCATGTTGTTTGGCATTCTTGTTCTTGTACATGTTAGAGGTATGTCCCTTTTTACCACAAAAATGACAAGTTGGTTTTGTGTTCTTACCTTTGTCACTTATTTCTTCTATAGTCTTAGATGACTCTCCTTCTTCAATGTTGGTGTATCCTAGTCCTGAAGTGTCATTACTAGATCTTGGTGATTTTAGCAGCTATTCAAAGTACTTGATGGTTTCATTAGGTTTTTTGAAGCTTTCTACAATTTCTCTTTCTCTTCTCAAGTCATTTTGTATTTTTTCATTCTGCATCTACAATCTAGAGATCTCAATGTCCTTGACATTTAGCTCATGATGGGCATTCATCATTTGGCTTAGGGTGTCTAGCTGCATGTTGGAAACTCTTGCAAGCTCACTTGAATTTTCCTCTAGTTTGTTGGAAAGGTTTCCCTTGTCATCTTCTATCATATCTTTTTCTTGAATAAATCTCTTCTTCTACTTAGTCACTTTACAAAACATCATGGCTTGCGATTCTTATACAATTTTAAGAGTTTTGATCTATTCTACTTGAGCTCTATTCTTCTTCATTAGGTCTACAATTTCTACATCATACTCCTTATAATATCCATTGGAAAACACTTTTATGGTGTCAATCTTCTTGTACTATGTATCATTCTCAGCTATGGTGATTTCTTTTCTTCTCTTTAGGGATTTCCTCAATTCTTCCCTAGCTTCTTCTAGAGAATGTAGAATGAGATGTATTTCAATCTCCTAATTCTCTATAACCTTCCCATGCTTGTAGACTTCCATTTTTAGATCTTTTCTTCAATTTTTAAGGCTTCTCCTTTTAATAACTTGGCTCTAATACCAATTTTTGTAATTTACAAGTAGGAAGAATACTTCTGAGAGGGGGGTTGGGGGTGGGGGGGGGGGGGGGGGGCAGTGGGTTTGAATCAAAAGTACCAAACCTTAAGCTATAAAACTTTTAACTAAAATCAATACATGCATGTAACATTTCTAATTAACATGAAAGTAAAGGCATGCATAAAAATAGATAACACAATATTTGATCACCCAAAAACCCTTCAAAATGAGAAGGTAAAACTAGGGTGGGGATGACACCCACAACTCATCACTACAACAATATGTAACTTGTCAAGGTTACAAAGTTTGACCATCAGCAATGGTCTACCCTATGAGAAGCCTACCCTGTTAAAGGCTCCAACACCTTGTTAAAAGTGTACATTTCTAAAGAATTTTAAAAAAATTCACTTAGAATGTCACCCTATTAAAGGATTTACAAAATGGCTATTAAACCAACCTATCTTCGTAGGATTTTCATTCTCTTGATACAATGGTTAGAAAGTATAGTAGAATGTGTTAACCTGATCACTTACAATCTTCAATTGCTAATTTTAGATCACTATTCATTCCATACTTATCTAATCCTCTCTAATCTAATGTGATGTTGCATGTAGCACTAATACTTTGTTCTACTCAACTAATATTGCAATTCCTTTGTTCTGCTAAGTCACCTTGCATGCCTTCTTCAAGCTTCTATTCTTCACTCTCTTTAACTCTGCCATTCTTCTCTTCAATTTTTTTTTTTTGAATTATGGAGCTTTATCCCTCTTAAAAGGTTTTTGTGACTTAGGGCTAGGTATGAATTTATGGCTGAGATTTATCCATTTTCCCTCTTTAGAATTACGATTATTTGATTGGTTGCATGTAGAGTACATAGGAAATTTAATAGATTCAATCTTATCTTTAAGATTTGAAATCTATATATTAGCTATCATGCAACATGATTTGAATCTAAGTTTGCAAAGGCACGAACTCATATGTCAATACCATGTCACTTGACATTGCACATATAGAAATTCTATCTTGCTCAACACATATATTGGCTTGACATCTATTAGTCACTTTGTAGTTGAAACTTGCTCAACATTGCCTATCTGCTCGACATCTAAATGGCTTGGCACATATTGAATTTCTAGCTCAGCACATATTGTAACTCGACATTAACTTAGAAAGTTTCTTAAGTGTGTTGACACTCAATTGTTGAAACCAATTTGAGATGAACAACTATTTCTATCTTAGGGTCTCCCTTGGAAACAGGTATGAAAATGTTTCTAATCTTTGTAAAAGAAGTTGGAGATGTTATTTTATCTTTTCTAATTTCACCATCTTCCACAAGTAAAATTGATTTCCATGTTGTGACCTAAATAGGGTCTAGAAGATTTTTGTCAAATAAGATTTTCCCCTAATTTTATTTTTTATTTCTTATGTTCATCGTGGGGAAGGTATCTTTAAGATCTAAGGTAAGTTGAATAGTTTTAAATGAGATCATTATTTCATCATTTAATTTGATAATTTCAAAGATTTTTCCATCAAATCTATAGAGGTTCAATTTATAAATTGAGTAGTCTAAAATTAGCTTAATAGATTTGATTTCTAGGTTTTTATTCTCTAAATTTATCAAGAATTTAAAATTATTGCAATATTTATACGAAGCATCAATACCTATCAAAATACCAACTAAAGAGCTAATTTTCCTAAGAATATCTGTATGGATAAGTTCATGAGGAAGGGATTGAATGGAAATCAAGGTTGGTATATGTAGGTTTTGGTTGATCTTCCTTACAATCTAGTGACTAGCCAAAGAATTTAACAACATAACCTTTAAGATTACATAGAGATATAGAGAGGAAATCCTTTTTAAAAAATTCATCATTGCAATATATATATATCAAACTATCAAAATGGTGAGATATACTTACCTAATTTTTGCAGAATTCTTTCAACTAGTTAATGAGATTGATAATCTCTTATTTTGGCCCATTCCAAAATGTGAATACACCAATGTTCTGACATTCTTGCTAGTGATCTTCACTATCTTAATTGTTGATAATCAGAATCTCTTGCTCAAATTTAATATTAAAGGGGCTCAAAGCATAGAGGGGATGTCTGGAATAATGTATAGAAGATTTGGGAATACAAATCCTATGATGAAGGGGGAAATAGAGATTTGGGTTTTGAATGTTCTATCTTCTACAGATGTGTTCCATAGTTATTGTGGGAAATCTCATTAGGTTCAGATTGAAAACCTATCTACTGGGCATACATGGGTAGTTTATTTATGGCTGCATATTTAGTATGATTGAAAAATAGAATCTATTTGTCTAAGCTTGTAGTAGAGCAAATGATATTAGTTTTAGCCTAAAAAATTATTTATTATTTACACTTAAGTTTACTTAGGTTAAATGCATTATTTTATTAGTTATCATGTAGACACTTAGGAGTATGCCTAGTCATATGAGTTGTCTTATTGACAACACAAAAGTTTGCATATTCAAATGAGTTGTCATGTAGACAATGCAATTGTTCACACTCTGATTGAGCACATGGTGTCCACTGTATACGAGGATTAGTAATGCAAAGAACACTAAATATCAAATCAAAAGTATTCACAAAACTAAATAAATGTAACTTCAAGATAGACTAAGATGAGCTCTCAATTGAGAATATGAGCCAGTACTGGGCTCTCTCAATGAGAAGCTCTCTTGTTGAGTAGCTTTGTCTAATTAGATAGGATGTATACTCAACTCTCGGAAGGCTTCAATGATGTTCTTGATGGATTTTGGCTTGGGTGAATGAATTTGATGTAAAATGGCTTCTCAAAAATGGCATTATGGCTTTACTTCATGATCAAAATGGCATTACTTTGTTACTATGGGTGATTGTGTTAAAATGGCTTGGGAGAGGATTCCTTAAATAGGCAAAGAGCTTGAGGGATCAAGGGCTAGGATGAAAGGATGGGAGAAAGCTTATGGAAGGTTTAGATTGTATGAGAGGAGAGCACATGGATTGTGCTTCCTTACAACCAATCAGGGAGTGACACATGTCACAAGGTCATTGGTTGGAGAAAGAGGGGTTGAGGGGTCAACAAAGGAGGCTCAAAGCTCATAAAAACTCTCATAATGGCTTGTAAGAGCAATGAATGGGCTTGTAAGAGTCATTTATGGCTTTGTGGGCTTCATAAAGTTTTATGGTTGGAATATTTTTGAGAGAGTTGAGATATTTTGACTTGGGTTGGATTAAGAAAGTCTTAAGCTTGACTTAGGAATGTGCAAATGATTAAGGCTTGGATTAGGCTTGGGTTAAGATTAGATTAGGCTTGTTAGAGATGGGCAAGTGGATGAAATTTAATGAGGGTGGGTGAAGGAGGAGATATTTGTTGGCTTTGGCTTGGGTTAGCAAGTCTTAACCCATGTTTAGGGAATGTGACAAGGTTAGAGGGGGATTAGGATTAGGGTCAAAGATAAGGATTGACATCTTCTAAAAGAGTCTAGGCTTTGGATGAGGATGAAGACTTTCTAGAAGAGTCTAGAACTTCCTAGGATGAGGATAAATAAGGTTTTTAGGAAATAAATAAAGTTTTATTTATTTCAAGGGTTTGGGTTGAGGAGATATTTATTAAAGTATTTTTAATAAACATGAGGATTAATATTTAATCTTGATTAAATATTTTGAGTTGGGATTAGGGGTAGGAAATGATGGGATTAGCCTTTAATCAAAATTAAAGAAGGATTAGAAGATTTTAGAAGAGGTTAGTGGTCTTAAGGAAATTGGCCAAGTTTTGGGCAAAAAATAAATAAATTATTTATTTTTGGATTTTTGGTCAATTTATTAATTAAATAATTAATAAATAAAGAAATAATGTTTAAATAAGATTTAAACATTTTTGGGAGGGATTCCTTAATTAAATATTTTTAATTAAGATAAAGGGATTTAATGGCATAAAAATAAATAAATTAATTAAATAATTAATTAATTAATAAATGATGATGTCATTAGGGAACTTTTCAGAAAATAAAAATACTTTATTTTCTAAAGGATGTTTAGGTGTCTACATCTACAACATCTCTTTAGGAGATACGCTTATCCTCTCATCATTGCACAAACTCTTATGCTCAATGGAGGATAATCCACTCTTGGTGGACATGTGGTTATTTGTGAGGCTTATCACTTTGCTAACTCCTAGTCATTCTAGAGGCCTTTATATACATGCACTTAAAGTGTGTATTAATCAATTATTCATTCTCATATTGTTATTATGATCATATATTATTGGTCCATATTATGCTAAGTTCTTGAGCTTCATGATCTTGGTGTCATTTTTCCCTAAGGAAAGTTCTTACATGGTATTAGAGCCGAGGGAGCTTCATTTCATAGCCACTGGAGACCATTTTGCTTCACCTCTTAGAGGACCATGATTCAAATCCAGAGTATCTATAGCTATTGGGAGTGTTTAGAGCCAAAGCAGACCTCACCATTATGTCTGGAGCATTGATTCGGTGAATTTTGACTATAAATTTTCCTACCCTATCCTATAGTCAGATTTGAGGCAAATTGAATTCAAAAAACTAGAACTTGAAGGCTTGATTTATGGAATTGGTATGATCTTTTCAGATTTGTGCATTTCATTTTTGGATCTATACTTTTTATTATTTGCATCTCTGCAATTTCTCTACAATTTTTTTAGATTTACAATTATTTTTTCTTAAAATTTTTGGCCATCAGGCTTGTAGGAGGGCATTTATTATAGGCCAACCAAGTGGTCAAATCCTAGCAACTTGTGGCTAGTAGATTCCTTTGCAGATCCAACATCTTCCATTAAATTGATAGAATATTCCAACATATTAGCATTTACACAATAACTGGCATCATCCAAATCCAAATGACATTCAACATTCAGGTAGCTTCTTAGCCACTTCAATTACAATAGGCTTTGTGTTTTAAACATAAAAAGTTTCACCAAGTGGTGAATGTGGGACTAAAGTGCCACACCCACCATCAACTTCTCCATGTTGTCCACTACCCTTCTCTGCTAGTGATTAACTCTTGGTGACCAACATAGCTCCCACCAGTGACCATTACACTATTGGCATGTCATCCTCTATCAATATCCATGTCAACATTGCCAACTCAAATTTACACTACCAACTCAGCCCTGAAGACATTAGATCTACCACATCAACCCTAGACACATTAGCAACTAACAAACCCAAACACATCAGTCATATAACCTACACAGTTAGTATTTCCTGTACAAACACATCATTAGACTGTATGCCATGTCAGCTAACTGGCCTTTTTTTGTTGATGTCACCATTTAACTATCTTAAAATTGATAACTATTTGACCATCACTAGCATGCCATATTGCACTGTCGTAATGGCCATTTGGATGTCAAATTTAACCTAGCAGTTTCCTGTGCAGACCCCTCTCTATATGCAATTTTGATTTGACAATCCAATTTTAGGAGGCCATATCTCAGTCGTTCAGACTCCAAACTAGGTGTAATTTCTTTTGAATTTGGCTAGAATTTCCTAAACTTTTTAGTGGTGCTATTATTTTCTAGTTTTGGGTATAGGCATTTCTCAAAAAAATCAGTTTTTAGCAATTGTACCTATCCAATCCTACATTTTGCAACTTCAATTGCTCCGTACAGGCTCATCTGGCCAAATAATTAGGTTCCATTTTTTTGAAAGTGCATAATTTTTTGTCTACTTTCCATATCTATAATCAAATTATAGGCTTGTGTGGATAGAAATACAACTTTTAGAAATAGGTCCTTTTTTTACATTATATTACTTTGATCAAACTTCAAAATTGTTGTACATATGAGCTATAGTGATTTGTACCAAATTTGAACTCCAAAAGGAGGTTGTAAATAGAAAATTTAGAAGTCCACTAAGGCCAAAATTGGCAAGTGGCTATTGTAATTGCACTAAGTATAAAGTGCCAAAATCATTCATTTAGGGCGGGCGGGTGTGTTTGATTGAGTGAAAAGAGGGGTTCTCTTGGTGTTATGTTACTCTTTTCTTACTATTATCTTTCTTTCTTGCATTATAAAAAATTGTAAGATTCTAAAATTAACACCACATAACTATGCCACATGGTTAGTTAAAAAATGGTGTGAATTGATGAATGAAGAAGTTTCTCAATATGCAGATGGTTCTTTTCCTCAACTAATAGGTGATCAAGTATCTCAAAGTAAAATTTGTGATTAGGAAATAGAAGATATAAAAGATCTAAGACTCCTTAGGTTAGGGGTTGATGACAAGATCCTCTATCAGATCATTAAATATAATACATCTAAGGAAATTTGGGATGCCCTTAAAAACCTATATGAGAAAGTGATTGAGGAGGATGTCTACAAGATTGAAGATGAGCTTATCTCCCTAGATCCTAAGAGTTTTGATTCTATCTAGGATTTTATCATTAAGGTGAATGAGTTGAGAACAAAACTTAATGATTGTGGTAATTCCATTAAAGATGACAAGTTGATTTATCTAATTCACAATAAACTACCATCTGAACACTCCACATTTGTCTCTTCTTTCAACACCACAAAAACTATCTTAGGGGATTCTTATAAGAAAATAACTTTTGATGACTATGCTCAATTATTAGAGGATGAACAAGATAAGTTGATAACAATGGGGACTCTCAAGTCTTCAAAGTCTAAGGCTTTGGTGGCTAACAATGAGAGTTCTAAAAATTTAGCTGGCGAAAGTTTGAACAAAAGAAAGAGAAAAAAGAAGAAGTGGAAAGATAACAAAAATGGGGACATAGAAAATTCAACACCTAATTCAAATCAACAACAAGGTAAGTCTTCTCCTAATACCAACAAAAAGGGGGACACTAATCAGGAAAAGAAGAATTGTGCCTATTGCAAGAGAACTTGTCATGACAAACATTAGTATTATTACAAGTAGATTGATGAGTTGAAAAAAATTGTGAAGAGACCCAATGTTCCATTTCCTAATGCTTACAAGGAAAAAGGGTCTTCATCTTTAGATTCTAAGAGTAAAGGGAAAGATTTACCCACAAACATTGTTAGTCAAGGAGAATGAATTATTGACTTAGGAGCCACACATCACATGAGTACTTCAATGAGAGATTTTTCTTCCATCATGCATTCAGAGGTACCTCACATCTTTGTAGGAGATCATACTAAAGTGGAAGTTGAAGGAAAAGGTGAAGTTGAGATGGAAAATGGAGTATTCAAGGATGTTCTCTATGTTCCTAATCTTACCTCCAACGTTCTTTCAATCTACCAAATCACTCACTATGGAGGTGGAAATAAGGTTGAATTTCTTCTAGATTTAGTTGTTGTGAAAAGCATCAAAGATGATTCTATGGTTGCAATAGGTGAAGCTAATAATGAATCAAGGCTTTACACTTTATCTTCCTCTGTTCCTAAATCTAATGCACAAGCCTTGTTAATGGATTCAAATGCAGAAAGAAAACTATGGCATGAGAGGTTTGGACATCTCAACTATAGGTATCTTCAATAGCTTAGCAACAAGAACATGGTACATGGTCTACCTCAAGTCAAGTTTTTAGAAGGTGTTTGTTCAGGTTGCACACTTGGAAATCATTTAGAAAAAATGTTTGACAAGGGGAAGTCTTGGAGAGCATAATGTGCTCTTGAACTACTTCATAGTGATGTGGTGGGCCCATTTCTAGTGCCATCATTTGGAAAGTCTCGCTATCCACTCACCTTCACTGATGACTACTATTGCTATAATTGGGTATTCTTCATGGCTCATAAAAGTGAAGTGTTTGAATGATATCTTAGCTTCAAGGATCAAGTAGAAAAGCAGTCAAAGAAAGCCATCAAAGTCCTTTGAATAGATAATGGAGGGGAGTATGCAAACTCAAGACTTATAGAATTTTGTACTCAAGAGGGAATTGACCTTTAGCATTCACTACCATATACACAATAGTAGAATGGTGTTGCCAAAAGGAAGAATAAAAACCTCAAAGAGATGACCATTTGCATGCTATACATAAGTCTCTTGATCAACTCTTTTGGGCTAAAGCAATGAATTGTGAAAATTACATCTAGAATAGGAGTCCACACAAACTTTTGGATGGAATAACTCATTTTGAAGCTTGGGTTGGAAGGAAACCTTTTATAAAGCACTTTAGAGTCTTTAGGTGTCTAGCATGGGTATAAATACCTCCATAGAAATGCAAAGCATTGGAACCACAAAGTAAACCTTTCATCTTTTTTGGTTATGCAGACTCTCATAAAGCCTAAAATTTGATGGATCTAGAGACACATAACATTTTCTATGAGAGGAGTGTATACTTTGGAGAAACTTGTCCCAACTTTACTTCTTTAACTCCTCCTTCTTCCTACTTCATTGAAGAGAGTGACAGTGATGATAGTGACTTGGAAGATGTTCATCCACAACCCAAATAAAGGCATTAGACAAATACAGTTGAGGATATTCCTTGTACTTCTATATCTTCATCCACTAGACCTAAATAGGCTTAGTTGACATTGGATGTGGTAGGACCATTGGTAGGGAATCCTTTAGATACTAGGAGGACAAGATCACAACACAACTCACTCCCTCATGCTTATATATAAGTTTCTTCTAATCCTTAATCATTCAAAGAAGCTTTAGCTATTCTAGAATGAGATAAAGCAATGGAGAAAGAATATAATTCTTTTATGAGAAATGACACATGGGACTTGAACCGCCTCACAATAGGTGTTCCATAGTCATGCGCTACGCCTGGCTTTGGAATAATCTATTCAAGCTAAGGACTACTTTTCCCCTACCGTGAGGTGCATTTAGATTGTCAACCCAAGGATGTATACTTGAAATGGTCGGCACAGTATGTGCACTAGGTACCTTGATGAGTCATTATGCTTATGCTGTAGGAAAGTAAAAGTGCAAAGGAAGGAAACTACACTACTACTGTGGAAAGGAAACTACTAAATCTATGAATATTGAAAATACAATGACAAGATAACAGAGATTCCATCTTGACTCATCCACTAGACTATTCTCACAGATGCTGAAGGAACGTTCATGAAGTGTGATGCTATAGGAAGGAATTAACTAGCTATGTCTTACTTAAAATATTGCTAATGCTAGTAAAATGAATCTATTCTATCCTAATATAATCCACCTTCCAAGTGGGCCCCATTGGTTGGCTTCTCTAATCTACCAATGTGGGATAGAAGCTAAATAGAACTAATTCATTTCATTAATCAGTCATTACATGATTCAGAATTGTAAAACACAACTGCAGCAAACTGTGAATTAGTGTTCTCTCTTACTTGATAAAACTTATCAAAAACCAAAAATTAAAAACTTCACACATAGGAGTCGATCCTGACATATATAAGGAATCTACTCTTTATTACATAATAGAAAAGTAACTATCCTAAGTTAAGTCCGCAGCAGAGAATATAGGAGAACAACTGAAAGCAGAAAGGAAAGATAACGAAATTGAGGAGGGAGCAATGAAGTCTCAACATCTGCTTGTTACAACGTAAATTCAAAGAAGGTAATGGCTCATAAAAGCTCCTCCTTATTCACTTCCATGTTTCCTGGAGTGGTTATAACTTCCTTTTTGTGGTTGTTCCTTGATTCTCATTTCTCCTTGAATGCTGTCAGCAACCAACTTCTATATTCTTCTGCTCATCCTTTAATCCTTATCATCAGGTTAGTTATGATATAAGACATATTTGCAAATAAACATCCATCAAACTAAATTCAAGCATAAGAACACACATTTGGATATTTATATGAAATACTGCATATTAGATATAATTTAGGCAAAATATGACATAGTTTTTCTACCCCATGAATCATCAAAGGTTTATCAAACATAGGCTTATAAGTGTTAAAAGAAAGATAAACGGAGTATCACAAAGTATCTTAAACATAACAAAATAAAGGCATTTTCTAGACTCATCATCTGCCCCCTGCTAAACTAATGCTTGTCTTCAAGCATTACACTTCTTTGTCAAAGATCTGAGCTCCCCAAATTTTTTCTTTCCCTTTCTACTACTCTTGAAGGTGTAATAGAATCCTTTGGTCCTTTCCCATACTTCTCGCCTGTGGTCTTCTTGCAACTTATCAAGTTTGTCAACATCAATATCATACAGGGGCCATAAAAGCATTGGAGGTTGCATGGTTAAAGGACACCATAGCTCTGGCCTTAGTTACTTTCCTAGTTCTAAATATTTTGGAACTCTATATAGTGCTACTTACAAATTAATAGGATTGTGCGGCTCTAATTTCTTGACAGAATCAGGTAACCGTGCCCATCTACCTCTTACTCCGGTCATAGCTCTCTGGAATGCAAAGTAGGGAAAGTTTTCATATTTGGCATACACTTTGTCTCTAGTAGCAAATACCTTCTTTCTAACTTCTAGATTACTCTTCCCATAGGTTAATGTAAACTAGTCTCGAAGCATTTCTTCTGGTTGTTTACTTTCTGCCCTCAAGGGTAAAGGTTTTGTTCTCTCCTCATCTCTATAATTAACCAGTTGTCTATCATAATTCACCTCATTAGACATCCATGACATTAAAGCTTTCAAATGCACATCTCCTATATAGAGAAAAGGATTCCACTCAGTTTTTGCAGAAATGACAAAATTATGAATATACAACTCACACAATAGATTTTTCTGCCATGGTGGTAAGGTTTGATATAGCCCATAAAAATCTTGTGCGGTTTTGAATTCTGCATTTACATTTTTGAGGGTTAACATCAACTGAAACAAAAGATATTGTTCTTCCAAACAAAAAGCATATGCTTGAGGAGGTGGTCTACAAGCAAGAGCTTGATTAGCTAATTTAAGTGCATGTTCCATGCATTGTTTCTGTCTTTCTAGCTGTTCTTTCAATTCTTCAATCTCCTCATTTTGTGATATTATGATCTTGCTCATTCTTTTCTTCTCCTCTTTCCATAGTGCTTCAGCAAATAAATGCTTTCCATATAATTGGAAAAGGAGTTTTTGCAAGGTGACGACACTGTTATCCTCTTCATAATCCTTTTTCTTTTTCTATTCCTGCCATAGATGTTTCACCAAACTATTGATCCATGTTGACTTATATGAGACTAAGGCAGTATTTGAATCATGACATTTAGGAACTACTTCATTCTCATGGCTTGAAACACCTGGTAAATCCATTAAGGTTTTGTTAATTTCTTGCTCACATGCTTCAGGAGGATTACCAGAAGCTTTTGTCATCTCAGTGTGAAGGGGAGAATGGTCAAAAATTATCTGCATAGGAGACTCTGGAGCAGGTTCTTTAGACAATATAGGATTTTTAAAAATCTTCCCTCTCATTCTAGGGCTTCTCCAAAAAGGAGTCTCTTCTTGTACTACTATCTTTTGCCTACTTTTATGATTCAGTATCACTGCTGTAGGATTAGTTGCTGCAGGAACCTTCTTTGTTTTCTTCTATTGCTTAATTATAGGACTAGCTTTTTGTTGAGCAGTGATTTCTTCTGGTGACTTCCATTTCCTTTTAGCTTGACTAGTAGTGGGTGTAGGGATGTCCTATTTAGGTGGAGGCACATTCTCTTGAGTGGAAGCAAATTTTGGTTCAATCCCTTGTGCATTTTTTGTTTCATCTCCCTCAATATTTTGTTCTATAGGCTCACTACTGGGAACTATGTTTTCCTCACCCTACCATTCACTAGGGTCAACTTGGGGTTGTAGGGTTTTAAATTTCACAAATTCATCCCATGTCAAAGGGGATACCTCCCTAAGAGACCTTTCTATTAACAACTTAATCAAGGCATGGTGAGTGATAGAATTATCTTTCCCTTTTTGAGTCTCTTCTGTACTAATACAGAGCATATTATATAGAAAATTTGGAAGATTCATGGCAATATTGTGCCTTATACAACTAAGAAACTTAAAATGGTGTGCATGTAAGTGAGAAAATATGCCTTCACAAGTAAAATATCTGATGACATGCATTGCTAGGTTAGGGTATGGAGGCAACAAAGACAATCTCTTGCACCCCTGCTTTGTAACATCCAATGGAGGGTCATGTGGGGTAGTGAACTGGGCCCTTGCTGACCTAGCGTCGTGCGAGCTCAGATAATACTCTTCAACAAGAGGTAACCCTATTACTTTTGCAATTCGTTCTTCTATTGCAATTACTATCAAACCCCACACAGAAGCTTCACCTTCATCAAATGTCCTAGTGAATTCTATAGTTGCTTCATCATCATATGCTGTTAAATTCAAACAATAATCTAACCACCTGCATGCATTGAATCTTCTTATTGCTTCTACATTAGAGAGCAACAAAATGTTCTCAATCGACTCTTTTCTCTGTAAACCTTCTCCCATTTCTTGATACTTCTTTTGCTACTCCGTTTCCCTCTCCCTTTTTGAATGCAAACTTCAAAACTCTGGGTTATTTCTTAGATGCTTCACCACTTCTTTTTGGGAAGATTAATTGCCATAGCCAATTGCTATGTGCCATAATTAAACTTTAGGTAAAAGTAAATCATGAATTTGTGTGGAAATCATCCGAAAACATGGTTCAAATGCCAATTTTTTTAAAAATAGGTCACATTAGGCTTAGCATGAAAAATTTGGCACAAACAAGGAAAAAAAAATCATTCAAAAAGTAGGAATACAACACTTGACATGGCATACTTATGGCAAAAAGTTCTCATTAATAAATAGTAATGCCAAGATTTTAAAAAATCATCACAGTTAATCAGGCATGTCATTGGATAGTACGACACTCCCCTGCTAGTTGGTGTGGGCCTTAATCCTTCTATTTGTAACTTCTTCATGGTTTCTTTAGTCATCACATTTATAGCAGCTCCCAAATCTATTAAGGAATTTTTAACAAATTGACCATTTATGCTGACACTTACTACTAGACTCCCTGGGTTAGAATATTTTGGTGAAATCACTCTTCCTAACATGATATCAGCTAAGTGTCCAAAAACATGAATTGTGGTAGGATCCTTCTTCTTCCTTCCAGGTTTCTTTAGACAAGTTTCCCTTATAGCTTTTTCATAAGCAGGAATGTCCTTAATAGCTTGAAACAAAGGTATTTGGACATGCATATTATTCAACTGATTAACAATGTCAAAGGGTTGTTCCTTGCTTTGTTCAAGCTCCTTTTGTATTAGTTGGTCTGGAAAAGTAGGCTCTACTGCTGGTTGAACTAGTATTGGTATGGTAACATTAGTTGGGTCAACAAGTTCATCAACCAAAGGTTCTGATGCTGCAGGACAGTCTGATACTTCAGTTATAAGAGGTGGCTTTGGTGTTGGTAAGGTCATTCTAGATCTCAAATGTATATCTGTGACATCTAGGGCATAAGTAGGGTACTGCTGGGTATCAGCACTATACATGGGTTGTTGTGGTTTGCTATTTGGATTTGGCTAAGGCTATGCAGGTAGCTGTGTTTGCTTTTGAGATCCACTATTTGTAGGTGGTGGCATTAAACCAGGTTGTTGAGCTGGAGGGGGTAATTGTGGAGCACCAATATTTTGGTTAGGCCATTGTTGAGATTCCTTCCATTGGTTTGGAGATTGCCAATTCCCTTGGGGTGGTTGCCATTGGTTTTGCTGGTTCTAGGGCAATTGGTTATTCTACTGGTTAGGCCAAGGTTGTTGGAAATTTTGAGACCATTGAAACTGTTGTGGGCTATTTTGCCCAGCATTATTCCAATTGGGTTGGTTTTGTGGAGGACGTTGGGTATTGCAGTTTTTCCATTAATGACCATATGAATTTGAATTTTGCAAGGAGTCTTGAGGCATACTTTGACGTTGAGCAACAAAGAATACTTGCTCATCATCCCCATCTATCTTTACATATTTAGTTGGAAGATGCTGGTTCTCCATGCTTGCAACCAATTTACAGTGGTGATACTTGTTTTGCTTTTGACAATGAGGATAGTACTCAGCTAGTTGTAACTCAGCCTTTGCTTGCTTCTTCTTTGTAGTCACTGTATCCAACTATGTAGCAACATCATTACTGAAGTCTTGTTTGAAATCTGACAACAAATTGGATATTTCAAGTTTTGAAATGCCTTGACTAATTCCTTTTGTAACCGTAGAACGAGGTCCTCGACCTTTCTTCATGGTTGACCTTGAGTAGTTCTAACATATCTTTTTGAGGTCATCCCATTGAGCTTGATATACATCTCCACTGGCCATTAGGTCCAATGCTTCCAAATAGTCTTCATTCACTCCTCTTAGAAAGACTAGTTTTTGGGAATCTTCAAACAATGTGTGCTGAGGATTCATTTGTAGTGTATATAAAAATCGAAAAACACAGTCTTCTAATGTCTCTTCCTCCTTCTGTGATATCCTAAAGATATCATCTCCTCTTGTACCAAATGCTTTGCAATATTCTTTATATTTTTCCAAAAACAAGGCTTGCATTTCATCCCAATTCACAATTGCATTGGCTCCTAAGCCCATGAACCATCGTAAAACTGATTCTTTCAATGTGGTTGGAAATAATTTAAGCTTATGGGCATCAGTGTTGTAGTCAAAACTATGACAAAGGATGTCAAACTCAAACAAGAAGGTATCAGGGTCTTCAGTTGCAAGGCCATAGAACTTTGAAAGTGTAGTGGGAGGTATATTCTTGAGATTGGCATTGGTTATGAGACTTGGAAGTGGAAATGGAAAAGTGGGTTGTGCCATGACTAGTGGGACTGGATTATGAGGTTGCTGCTAAAAAGGAATGTTAGGCACTGGATGATTAACAACTGGTGGATTCAAGGTAGTGTTATCAAGAAGACTGGTCAATATTTCAGTGAAAGGTTGAAGACCAGATATATCTAGGGATTCAGCTCTTGATGATGATACTATGGGGAAAATAGGACTTGCATCTTCAAAGGGCAACTCAACTTCTTCTTCAACTTCTTCATTCAAATTAACAGATCCTTGTGGAAGAAATCTGCCATATTCGTCTCATTGTCTTCCTCTTTGATGCATGCAACTAAAATTTTCACATTGGTAAAAAGAACTTAATCTAAAAACTATGACTCAAAAATGCTCCTAGCTTGACACCATCCCCAGCAACGGCACCAAAAATGAACTACCTCACAATAGGTGTTCCATAGTCATGTGCTAAGGACTACTTTTCCCCTACCATGAGGTGCATTTAGATTGTTAACCCAAGGACATATACTTGAAATGGTCAGTACAGTATGTGCACTAGGTACCTTGATGAGTCATTATGCTTATGCTGCAGGAAAGTAAAAATGCAAAGGAAGGAAACTACAATACTGCTATGGAAAGGAAACTACTGAATCTATGAATGTTGAAAATGCAATGACAAGATAATAGAGAATCCATCTTGACTCATCCACTAGACTATTCTCGTAGATATTGTAGGAATGTTCATGAAGTGTTATGCTATAGGAAGGAATTAACTAGCTACGTCTTACTTAAAATATTGCTAATGCTAGTAAAATGAATCTATTCTATCCTAATCTAATCCACCTTCCAAGTGGGCCCCCTTGGTTGGCTTCTCTAATCTACCAACGCAAGATAGAAACTAAAGATAACTAATTCATTTCATTAATCAGTCATTACATGATTCAGAATTGTAAAACACAACTGCAACAAACTGTGAATAAGTGTTCTCTCTTACTCGATGAAACTTATCAAAAACCAAAAACTTCACACACAGGAGTTGATCCCTACATATATAGGGAATCTACTCTTTATTACATAATAGAAAAGTAACTATCCTAAGTTAAGTTCGTAGGAGAGAATATAGGAGAACAACTGAAAGCAGAAAGGAAGGATAATGAAATTGAGGAGGGAGCAATGAAGTCTTAGCATCCGCTTGTTACAATGTAAATACAGAGAAGGTAATGGCTCATAAAAGCTCCTCCTTATTCGCTGCCATGTTTCCTAGAGTGGTTATAACTTCCTTTTTGTGGTTGTTCCTTGATGCTCATTTCTCCTTGAATGTTGTCCGCAACCAAATTTTGAATTCTTTCGCTCATCCTTTAATCCTTATCATCAAGTTAGTTATGATATAAGACATATTTGCAAATAAACATCCATCAAACTAAATTCAAGCATAAGAATGCACATTTGGATATTTATATGAAATACTGCATATTAGATATAATTTAGGCAAAAGATGACATAGTTTTTCTACCCCATAAATCATCAAAGGTTTATCAAACATAGGCTTATAAGTGTTAAAACAAAGATAAACAGAGTAACACAAAGTATCTTAAACATAACAAAATAAAGGCATTTTCTAGACTCATCAGGACTTAGTCTCTCCTACTACGGGAAGAAAATTGGTTTGGTGTAATGGATCTATCAGACCAAGTTTGCAGTGAATGGAAGTATTGATAAGCATAAGGCTAGATTTGTTGCAAAAGGTTTCTCTCAGGTACTAGGAATTGACTACACTAAAACCTTTGCACTAGTTAAAAAAATGAAATCCATTCATTTGAAACTAGCTATAGTAGTAGCTCAATAATGGGTTGTTTATCAAATGGATGTGAAGAGTGTATTCTTGAATGGTGATCTTCATGAGGAGATTTATATGGAGCAGCCATAGGGGTTCATTTAGGATTCTACCTTGGTTTTCAAATTGAAAAAGTCTATCTATAGACTAAAACAAGCTTTAAGAGCTTTATATGCCAAGACAGATTCTTTCCTTCGCTCAATAGGGTTCACTAGATGTCATTCTGATATGAATGTCTACATTCTTCATTAGGATGATTCTCACTTACTACTTGTGCTTTATGTTTGATGACTTGATCATTACAGGGAGTACAACATCCATCATTGATAGTGTCAAGGCTACTTTTCAAGACAAATTTTTGATGACAAACTTGGGTCAACTTCATTATTTCCTTTGTATCAAGATACACCAGTCTTCATCAGGGATCACATTATCATAACCCAAGTATGTTCTTGATCTACTTGTCAGTTTCACATGAGTGATTTCAAGGCTACATCTACTCCATTTCTTTTAGGTGTTAAGTTAGAAGAAAACTATTCCACTTCACTTGTTGATGCTACTTTGTATAGACAGTTGGTTGGATGTCTCATCTACTTGACACATACACACCCTAACATATCCTGTGTAGTTGGCATGGTTTCTTGCTTCATGTAAGAGCCACATGAAACTTATTGGAAGGTAGTAGAATGCATCCTATATTATATCTAGTGTACACATACATATGGGATATGCTATGCAGCTGGTGTAGGACTATAGTTAGTGGGTTATACAAACTCAGACTATGCAGGAGATATTGATTCTCATAAATGCACTTTAGGATACATGTTTCATCTTGGTTTAGGTTGCATTTTTTGGAAAAGTTAACATCAAAACACTATTTCTCTTTCATCAACTGAGGTTGAGTATTGAGGAGCTATCACCACAGCTATAGAGGCTATTTGGTTATAGAAAATTCTAAAGGAGTTTGGCTTTGATCTACCTAGACCCATAGTCATTCATTGTGATAACTAGAGTGCCATTGAAATCTCATAATATCTAGTGAAAAATAACCAAACAAAAAACATTGAGGTTCATATGCACTACATCAAAGTGCTAATTCATGAGCAGGTCATTGCATTATAGTATTGTCCTGCTGAGAAACAAATTATAAACATCTTCACCAAGCCCTTCATTGAGGTCAAGTATTTTCATTTACAAGATCTCTTGGGGTGTGATATTTTTCACCAGGAGGGTCATATGGCTCTTCTCTTCTTTATTGTACTTATCTCTCTCTTTGGGGGAGGGTTTTTCCCATGAGGTTTTCCCTCTTTCTCCATTTTTAGAGAGATTTCATTGCATTGTATTGCATAACATTGTATGTACATCATTACATTTGTACATGGGTACCTAACATGGCCTAGTAGCTGGGACCCATCATGCATTTTCATCATAACTTTTGTGAGCTTAAGTGCATTCCTCTAAGTTAAACTTAAGGGAGGGTGTTAGCATAAATAAGTAATTATTATTTACACTTTAATTAAGTTTACTTAGGTTAAATGCATTATTTTATTAGTTGTCATGTAGACACCTAGGAGTATGCATAGTCATATGAAATGTCTTGTTGACAATACAAGAGTTTGCATATTCAACTAAGTTTTTATGTAGACAACATAGTTGTTTGCACTCTAATTGAGCACATGGTGTCTACAAAATCACTTTATGAGATACACCTATGTAAGCTTATCCTCTCATCATTGCACAAACTCCTGTGCTCAATGGAGGATATTCCACCCTTGGTTGAAATGTGCTTAGTTGTGAGGCTTATCACTTTGCTAACTCCTAGTCATTCTAGAGGTCTTTATATACAAGCACTTCTTGTGTGTATTAATCAATTATTCATTCTCATACATTTTTGGTCTATATTGTGCTAAGTTCTTGAGCTTCATGATCTTGGTGTCATTTTTCCCTAAGGATTTTTTTTACATCGTATCAGAGCTATACCAAATTCTTGTAGGAAATGGCCACACTGAATAGATGAATTACCTAATTTGGGGAAATTGACTCATTTAATGTTTTGGGGATTTAAAATATGCTTACTTTGCTTCTTATGATCTAGAGAGACCTAGAGTGTAGTGACCTAATTCGAATCCAAATTATATCTAGTTCTGTGGTTCCCAATGACTTTTGATACTAGCCAAAACCCTAGCCTTTCAGTAGATTTTGCCAATTTCTCATGTATTGTATCACCTGGCTTATTATTATTGTCCTGATGATTGTCATTTGATTGCAATCTATTACAATGCTTCAAATCTTTGTGTTCAATAAGGGCCAAAAAGGAATTCAACATCTCCACCTCAAACTATAAATATATAGAGTGATTAAGATTGATGGAAGGTGGAATGTTGTAGTGATTCCCAAGCTTATTTGCTTTTGGACTTTGTGGTGATGGCCATGACTAATGCTCTAGGTTTTTGTGTAGAACTAGAGAGATAGGGTTTGGGTTAGTATCCAAAACATCTAGTTTCTTGCTAGGTCAAGAGTGAATGCTATGATGCTTGTAATTATTTGCCTTTTATGCATGTTTTAGTTTAAATTCTTCTCTAATTTCTATTTTTTGCTTGCACCTATATTCCTACGTTGGAGTTTGATGTATAGCCAATGCCATGCTCATGCTCATTCTCTCTCTGCTCTTTCATTATCATACAAATTGTAGTCTTCTACTCACTTTGCAAACCTAAGTATAAAAAGGTTTTAAATCTGATAGACTACCCCTCCCCTCCTTTTGATTATACAGAGATATGTTAGCAGTTTGATTCTAAAGACCAACCCTAGAATTCCAATTGTGATTGAGAGTGCCAAATGGGTTTGTTAGAGAAAACTTTATTCTGACAAAAAAAAATCCTTGCTTTCTCCTTGAAATTGAGGTTGTTTTTGGTTTGAGAAAACTTGTGTTATTGTTGATTTTTCTGCTCTTCACCGGTCGTTGTTGTCTCTCAAATTATTGTTGGTAAGTAATTTCAATTAGAATATTTCATGTTATTAATATTTATATTATTAATAATTATTATTTTATTAATAAATTAATAATTTAATATAAATTATTTTATTAATAAATAAATAATTATTATCATTAATAATTTAGTGATTATTGATTCAATTTTAATAAAATTAATAAATTTGGAATATTAGTAAACTCGAGTGTTGGTTGAAAGTTCAATGTCATATTTAATTGACTATTAATAAGATTTTTAAATCTGTTATTCTTGTGAACTCAAAAACATTAGTGAATCAACACTAGGGAAAATGGAAAACTAAAACCCTATTCGTAAACTGGATATATATGTTTTTGAAACAAATGAATTATGAATTACTTTCTATATGATGTGTGGTTTACCAATGTTGGGTTCAGATTTGACCTAGTACTCTGATCTATTGGTTGTTATTGTTTCCCTGTTTTCTTGTGTAGAACTAAGGTGAATGGTGTGAATTTTCTAGTGTAACCTTTAAGTCTTCGATTAGTTATCTTTGGATCCTTTCCAGTTGGTTGTATATGACTAAGGTGATATTGAGATTGGTCTTTAGGTGCTTTCTAGTTGCTTGTAAAGGAATAAGGTGAATTCTATGTTTAATTTATAGGTTCTTTCCAGTTTCTTCTAAAGGGATGAGGTGAAAATTGTGATTCTATGATTTGTACTTTTATGAGCCTAGGGCAAGTGATCTATGTGTAATTTGGGAAGTGGCTTGAAATGAAGGTCAACACCCAGAGTGATTTCCTGGGTAATGTTGAGCTATCATTTTGCATGATGCTTAATGATAGGAATCCTTTCAAAATCCCCTCTTGAAAAGATAATCTAGGATCAATTTTAAGGTTTCAGGTGATCTTGTGACCTACTAGAATCCTCTCACTAGAAGATAAATGTGAGTGTTCACAATTTGGTGGTTCTAACCAGATGAATCCTTTCTATCTCAAAAGAATAACCACACAAAAGAAATATTTCTTTTTGTAAATTTATGTTTATAATGAATGTAGTTTTAACTATGCAACTCTATGAATTCCTATATTAACCAAGTATTTGTAAAAGAAAATAATGAAGATAGGGTAATGAGATGTTTAATAAAATGATGTGAAAAATAAATCCCTAACAAACATAAGCCACAAAAATAACATGTTTTTGAGTTAAATGTTTGAAAAGGTTAGTAGGTAACCAATGAAAATAGGAGCAATGCTTCCTTAATTCCACAAATACAATTGTCAATAGGAAATTAGTAATCATAAGATCTTTCACTTTTCATTAGATCACAAGGCCATGTAAAGTGCACTCATGCGAGACAAAAAGCTATGTAGGAATAATAGGGTGATCTCTTCTACAACCAAGTATGTCAAAATTTTTTTTAAATATGTGGTAAACACTAGAATTAAAATATCACTCAATCAAAATAACACAACAAAACTATTGGCTCCATTACACTCCATGAACATACATTCACAAAATATAACACACTCAAGCAAGAATAACTACACTCTGAATGAGAGAACCAATAGCATATATTATTGCATCAAAATAATGGCCCATAATACATATTTTATTCCTCAATTTATAGGAGATATTCTCCTCTATTTTTGTTGAGAGTGAGATATCTCTTCATGCAAATATATGCTTCTATACTAATAAAACAAATCAATTTATGCACAAACTAACTCTCTAACTGGTGCTAAGTAGGACTCCACCCTTATTTATATCATTTAATTTGTGCATGAGCCTTTACATGTCTTAAAACAAAGAAATCATGAGAAAATACGAAGAAGAAAGCCATTAGATGATGTAGGAGTCTCTGGAGATGCCAAAAATAGAAGCTCAACCTTCTCTAGAGGTTCGTAGGAGTTAAACTACAACAAAAATGCATTCCTGATGCATGGAAAGCTTTAAATTTAGAACTAGTAGTTAACTTTTAGTGCACCTCTGACTTCTTCAAAACTTATGGTGCACCTTTGGAGAAGTGCATCTTGGGCACCTTGGGAGAAGCTCATCTTGGGAGATAAGTCCAAAAAAATAATTTTTTTCCTGAGAGTCAAAACTAAAATTCTATCTTCTAGGTTTTGTTCCCCTTCATACTAGAGCTATGTCTGGATGTTTTCTCTTGAATTTACCTATGATCTCTATCACTTGGGTTGCATCTAGAAAATTCAAATCATCATACTTATCTTTTACTATTCGTCAATAGCTTCCCACTTCTACACAAGTCTTCACAAAAAATTTAAGCTTTACATCCAACTCTCGCAATAACTCCTCTATCTTAAATGCTTGTCTAATGTCTTCATTAGTCAAAACTTCTTCAAATATCTTTCAAAATTGTTCGATGACTATTTGCACTAGAAGGAGTTTATCTCCTAATTCATCTTAAAAAATATCAAGGTATGCATCACTATAATATTTCTCTGCTTCCAAAATTTTCTCTTGAGTTTGATCCATGAGCCTATGAATATCCACATGCAATGTTTCCATTACTTTATTACTAGCTGCAATCTTCTCAATCCAATCATCTATCTTATCTAACTCATATGCTCTATATACATCCATCAACATATGATACCCCTAACCTTTTATTGATTGCAATGCTCAAAGGTCATTTCCCCAAGTATGTACTTCATCCATCGATACAAAATCCTAGTTTAAAATAACAACCAATTTCTCCATATTATTCTACATATGGTGCAATAACTTGAGGTTCCTCTGTATTATCTGCACACCCTTTTCCTCAAAACTTTCTCTCCATAATTTATAAGCCTTCAAAAATGGATCCTCCTATATAACTACCTTTTCTTATCTTTTCCTCTAAAGCTAGTTTAGTAGTGGCCTCCAGATTATCTAAGTCAATAAGACTAACTAACTCATGTAGACATCTCCTCATTTATTCATTTTGCTTTCTCAACTTGACCAATTCAGCCTCATCTTTGTCTAAGTGATAAAACACTTCTTTAATTCCAATGGTAACCATCAATTTAGCTGTGTCCATAATTGGTTTTCCCAACAAGAATTCTTTGTTATGATAATCATACATGGTTAGATCTTCAGTATCTGCATGTAGAGGAGGAATAGCAATGTGAGCAAACAAGTCTTGATTTTGGTCCTTCATAGTGCAAGACAATGTATGTGCAACACCCTTAGGTAATTAAGGGTTCTTGAGAGCTTCAAATAATTCTCTTGTTCCCTCTTTCTCAGTACAATAGAGTCACCTTTTATGTGTAATCATCACTTCTTTTCTCAACCACCTTGGAGCAGTTTCTATTGAAGAATTATACTTGGATGAAGAGGGGCTTTCTCTTCTAAACCCTTTCACTTATCACTCCTCTATGAAGTCCTTTCTTTCTATGAGGGATCTACATCAAGCATCTCTATGTCTATTGAATCCATAGTCCTTACCTTTGTATCTTGAGAAGTTTTTTGGGGTCCTTCATATATTTTCCCCTCCTCTAATACTTCATTGGTAGGTACTAGTTACACACATTCTTCATTGATTAGAGGGAAAGGAGTGGCTGAACCTTTATCCACTAAAGATACATCTTGAGGTGGTGATGGCAGGGCACCTAAAGGTTCTTGTATAAAAGAAGGAAATTGACTCCAATACTCTTGTGGAGGTTGATTTTTCATTGTATCCCTTATCTTGTCACCTACTAGTTTAATGCCTACAAACATGAAATCAAAATCTATCATCTTAAAGACATTAGCTCCTTGGTCCTCTTGCTCATCAATCTAGTATTGTAACTCATCCTCTAAAGTTGTGACCTAAATAGGTTGTGTAGGAATGGATGGTAGTGTTATAATGGAACTTCTTCTTTGTTCTACTTTAGTAGCCTTTGCTAGATGAGTCCTCTAACTCAAGGGAAGGTTATCCTCTTCATATTATTCATCATTCTTAGCTCCTTTAGGAATAACTTTTGGGACTGACAAAAAGGGAATAACCTTCCTTATCACCTTTTGTCTCCATGTCCTTTTAATTGGATTTTTCATTTTTCTCTTCTTGGGAGCTAAAGGTGAAGCTTCTTCTTTTTGAAACTATAGAGACATCTCTTGTGCTTGATCTTCAAATCCTTGTCCTTGTTCTTATGGTGGCACTTGTGGATTATCTCGAGCTTGGGTGGCTTCTTGGGCTTGATTCCCTTCATCCTCGGGCTCAGCTTGTGGTGGAGAAACTCTTTCCTTTTATTCTTACCCTTTTATACCTTGAAGTACCCAACTTCCCTATCATGATGATACACTGTCTCTGGCCTACTTGGAGATTGAGCTATGAATGTTGGTATTGTAACCTTTTATCCTCTACCTTTCACTAGGTGGGTTGTAGCTTGGAAAACTATTGTTTGTGGAATTGGATCCAACTTGAATGGTCTCTTAATCCATTCCTTGGTCAATTAGATGATATGCCTCACCCTATAATTTATATCTATATTTTCTTCTCTATCAATCTTTGCATTCATGATAGGCTAATCATATATCTTATCTTAGTTATATAAGGGATCTAAGACCTCTTCAGTGTCTTGCTATACAATCTTTAACAAGACCTTCATTTTAAAGGTACTACTTGCCAAATAAAGAGTCATCCTACAATAATCCCTTGTTCAGACCTTGTAGTCATCTACTGCATTCATCCAGTGATCCTCTATGGCATCTTTGTGTTTGAACTATTTTCCTGCCAATTACCAAACTCTGCCAATGTTATGAAAACATGGACGAGGGGACTTATAATCCTCCAAGGGATACTAATCTCACTCTAACACAAAAGTTACAACATCTTACTTCTTCTTGACACCAAATGAACCTATAGTGATGGTCCATACCTAGGTCTTCTTATGCTTCTTCTTACTCTATCATATGTAGATGAAAGTTGTCATGCAATATCTAGAAAAATTTCCTATCACATGGATACCTCAGGAGCTTCTTAGGATTTACAGTTGTACCTACTACCCTTAAGTAGGTGAATGTCTTGAATTGGATGTAGTAGGTGCCTATTTCTATAATTTTTGTTGCTACCTCTTTTGATATCCTTTTTACATTGTCTTCCTCAATAAACCAAATGATTGCAAAAATGAAGGTATCATTTTCTATTCTATATTCCTTGCTATGATCTAAGAGTTTCTTCTTCACTAGCTAGGGCTATACCACATAAGGCCATGCATTAGCATCTTGCAAGTTTCCCCTTTTAAAAAATCTTGGGTAATCTATAGTTTTTGCTACTAACAGATACACCAAATAAGATGTCTTATAAAACCTTAGATCATTTTTGACTACCACTAGTTGTTCATCTAAATTCCTACCAAGAATTGTGGCCCAATAAATTTGCATCTTTGTTGTTCTGATGGTCTGGATGAAGTGTACCATCCATATGTTTAAGTTTACAGCTACTAGTAATCTCATGACTCCACTTAGGAGCACTATGGAATGTCCAATATCATCCTTCATGTAACCTCTTGTCATATCTAATTGTTAGGCTTTTCTTCCCAAAAATGTTCTATCAATGAGATAGGAAGATTGAATAATTTATTTGGCTTCTTAGTCATGATCTCTATACTACCTTTTTGCTTTAACATATATCCATATTATATATTGATATGCCCTTAGAAAATGAAATGTTTTCTCTATATTCTTGGGTCTTAGATCGAGAATGATCTCTCCAGTTATTCATTTTACCACCCTCTCTTTTGAAACATAATTCTCAGCCAAAGCCATGATTGACTTTAAAGATTGTACTAAAATTAGCTGTGAAACTTTGTTTACTAACCCTAATATTATAAGTGAAGACACCATTGGGGGCCTCTCATTTGGTTTGTTTCATAGAACCAAGTATGCATTCTAGTTGATATGACTCATTTCTATATCTCTAATTTTTGAATGCACATCCTAGAAGCATGACTTAGGTTGAACACATTGAAATTTGAAAACTACTAGTTTTGGAACAATTTTTATAGCAAGGGAGGATGAAGAGGAAGCCATTTTAGTTGCACAAAAATAAACATACTTTAGTCTATAAGTTGGAAAATACAATCATAAAAAAACCCTAGTTAAGAAGAAATCAAACCCAGAACCTTAAATGATCACAAAACACTTAATAAACCCATATTTTCCTTTAATAGACAAAACTTTGGTGCACCTTTTGCACATTGAGGGTGCACTAGGTGCACCTTTATCCTTTGGAAACTTCAATCACTAAGGTTGCACACCTTGAGCACCTTATGGGGTGTGCTCGTTGCTCACCCTTATAGTAAAAGATTTTGTTTAAGTGTTAAAAAGGGTGTGCACATAATGCACCTTGTGGGGTGCACTATGTGTGCACCCTTATAGTACTTAGCGGAAAGTTTTCTATCTTTGAAAGTGTAGGAACCTTTGTTATTTTAACTTGGTGTGTGTTGTGTGTGTAGGTACAAAAGATTAGTGCACCTCTCAATGTGTGGAGATGCACTTGTTGAATACTAAGAAAAATCAATGATTAAGGAGGAGGGCAAGGTCCCAGGCTTTTACAAGCCTAGGATAGAGTGTACCTTCAGAGGTGCACACCTATGCATGTGCATAGGTGCACACTTCCAAAGGGTAGTGATCTCACACCAGTGTACTTATCACACTAGTGAACCTTGAATGGTGTTCTAGGTGCACTAGTACACATCCTCAAAACATCAAGTTTTTAATAACTAGGTTTTTTAGGCAGAGGTCCAATCTAGATTTAAACACCAGGTAAAACCCTAAAAAAGACTCAAACCACAAACTAAAGGTCTAGAAAAGAAAAAATTTGCTAGGGGGTCCCTATTGTTATAAATAAGTATTTACTATTTACATTTTACTTATGTTTACTTAGGTTAATGCATTATTTTATTATATTGCATATTTTATTATTTATTTAGGTGAGACACTTAGGAGTTTGCATACTCTCATGAGTTGTAAGAAATTCTAATTCAGAACATGGTGTCTACAACACTGGAATTTGCGCCATTCACTAAGTTGTCATGTAGAAAATACATTTATTCACACTTCCATTTTAGCACATGTTGTCTACAACATTAATTTGTGTTTGGAGGCTTATCCTCACATCATCACACTTACTCTTGTGATTAATGGAGGATAACCCATATCTGGTGGACATGTGTCTAGTTGTATGACTTATCATGTTGTTGACTTCTATGCATTCTAGATGCTTTCTAGAGGTCTTTATATACAGGCACTCCTAATGTACTTTCACATGGATTATTGAATGAATATATTATCATTCTAATCATACTCTCTCTGGTCTACTATTGTGCTTGTGTTTGAGTTCCTTGGTCTTTGGTAAATTTTTCTCTAACAAAAATTATTACATGGTATTAGAGCTTGGGGAGATTCTCTACACATAGCCATTCGAGACTGTTCATGCTTCAACACCTCGACCCAAATTTAGAGAATCTACTGAAATTAGGAGCATCTAGAGCCAAATTTGACCTTGCCATTGCATCTAGAATGTCAATTCAGTGAAGATTGACTACAAATTTGCCTATGCTGGGCTAAATTTGATCATGAGGCAATTTTTTTTACAAACCAGCTCCCAAAGGCACCAATTTGCAAATTAGGTAAAGTAATTTTCATATCTATTTAATTATTTTTCTAGATTCAATAATTCTCTACTTTTTTGAATTTCTATTTTCAATTTTTTTTGCCCAGTCGGGCTTGCAAAGATTTTTTTTTTGTAGAATCAAGCAGTCACACCCTAGCCCTACCATTTGGGAGAATATTCCTTATTCTTTATTTGGTGAGCATATGTAATTAAATATAGCATACTACAATCAACTTCTAGCCAAATCCAGTGATCGTAGAGTATTACATTATGGCAATATTCCACCAGCCACCCCAACCAACTACCAACCACAATTCAAAGACATCAAAGATAGCTTTTGTTATTTCCTCCATGTGTTCTTTATAAACTACAAACAATTCTTTCTACCCACCAATGTGGGATTTTTCTACATTTTCTTAGCTACCATAAAGCGAACCCCCAGTGCCACCAAAACCATTATTAGCAATGTTGTGACCTACTTTTGGCACCCACAAAAGGAATCCTTGATGAAGAAAATGCAATTTTTCTAGTGCCCACTTGTACATTGTAGCCTTGCGATAGCTTTGTAGTATGTCCTTCCACATGGATGACTTGTCAAAGAACACCCATGTCATCTACCATGGTGGACACCCAGTCATCTCTGTGTCATTATGTACAGTCACTGACAAGTTAGTGGCATACATGGAAATCATACAATCCCTGTCAGTGCATAGTAAGTATTCTATACTAGCCACATTGATAACCACCGTAACCATCCATACATTCCATATGAGCTGACATTATGCTAACATCATCATAGCACTAATAATTGCTAAGGTCATCAAGTTAACTGCCCTAAATTTGATAGCCATCTAGCCATCATCCCAAAGAAAATTTGAACTACTAGGATGGTTGTATGACCATCAAATTCAACATTTTCTTTTGCTGATGCAACCCCTCTCTAGATTGATTTTTGATTTTGCAATCCAACTTTGGGAGGTCATATCTCAGTCATCTAGACTCCAAATTAGGTGCAATTTTTTTTGAAATTAGGTAGAATTTCCTAAGATTTTTAGTGGTGCAAATATTTTCTAATTTTTGTGCATGAATTTGTTAGAAATTTCATCTTTTAGTGATTATACCTATCTAATCTTGCATTTTGCAACTTCAAATGCTTTGTACGGGTTCATCTGGACACAAAAATAGGTTCCTTTTTTTTGAAAGTGCATTATTTGTATCTAATTTCTAGATATGCAATCATATTATAGGGTTGTGTGGATAAAGTGTCACTTTTAGAATTAGGTCCTTTTTTGCATTGTAATACTTTGATATATCTTTAGAATTGTTGTATATCTAAGATACATTGTAATATTTTAGTTTTGAAATCCATAAGGA
This sequence comes from Cupressus sempervirens, assembly GCA_028749045.1. Lineage (NCBI taxonomy): Eukaryota > Viridiplantae > Streptophyta > Pinopsida > Cupressales > Cupressaceae > Cupressus > Cupressus sempervirens. The sequence goes on from CM053783.1 coordinate 130,555,388, forward strand.
GGTTGTAAAAAGAAAAATCAAAAGTCCACTAAGGCCAAAATTGACAAGTGGCCATTGTAATCGCACTATATATAAAGTACCTAAAGCATTTTTTTGGGGGTTTCTTGATTTAGTGAAAAGTGGGGGTGTTCTTGGTGTTATGTTCCTCTTTATCTATGATTTTCTTTCATTTTCTTCATTATGGGATATTTTAAGTTTCCAAAATTAACTCCACATAACTATGCTACATGGTTAATCAAAATGTGGTGTCATTTAATGCATAAAGGAGTTTCTCAATATGTAGATGGTACCCTTACTCAACCAATAGGTGATCAAGTATCTACCCGTGAAATCATTGATTGGAAAATAATGGATAGGAAAGCCCTAGGTGATATTTGTTTGGGCGTTGATGACAAGATCATGTATCAGATTCAGAAGTCTCGTACATCCAAGGAAGCTTGGGATACCCTCCAAAACCTATATTGTAAAGTGTCTGAGGAAGATGTTTTAAAAATTGAAGATGATCTTGTCTCCTTAGATCCTCAATCATTTGATTCTATATAGGATTTCATCATTAAGGTGAATGAATTAAGGAAAAAATTTACTGATTATGGGAATCCTATTAAAGATGATAGATTGATCTATCTTATTCATAACAAGCTACCATCTGAGTACTCCACATTTGTTTCTACTAATAACACCTCAAATACTACATTAGGGGCTACCTATTAGAAAGTCTCTTTTGATGATTATGCTAATATGTTGGCTAAAGAAGAAAAGAAGTGGAAATCAATGGGGATTCTCAATTTGCCAGAGACTAAGACATTGGTGGGCAATAATGAGGGTTCTCAACATTCAATTGGTCAATCTTCAAATAAAGGAAAGGGAGAGAATAAGAAGTGGAATAACAAATCAAAGGATGCAAAAAAAGAAACACCACAATCAAATCAACAAGGCAGGTCTTTAAATTCAAATAAGAAAGGAGACAATAATAAGGACAAGAAAAAGTGTGGTTATTGCAAGAAATTGGGTCCTAAAGAGCATGAATGTCATCATAAGAAGATTGATGAATTGATGACCATCATGAAGAAACATAATGTTCCACTGCAAGGAGAAAGGATCTTCTTCAGATTCAAAGGGCAAAGGGCAAGCACTCATGGAAAATTCAAATTCTTCAATGGAATGGATTCTTGACTCAGGTGCCTCATATCATATAGGTTCTTCAAAAGGGGATTTTTCTTCATTGAAGTAGTCAAAGTTACTGTAATTATTTGTGGGAGATGATAAAAAAATGGAAGTTGAAGGGAAAGGAAATGTGGAGATGGAAAATGTAGAGTTCAAAGATGTTCTCTATGTTCCAAACCTAAGTTCTAATCTCTTCTCAATTTACCAAATCACTCACTTTGGAGATGATCATGAAGTTGAGTTCCTTCCTAAGTCGGTAAAGGTGCACAGTCTAAAAGATGACTCATTGGTTGTAGTGGGGAAAGTTAATTATGACCAAAGGTTGTATTCTTTCTCCCATGTTGTGCCCAAGTCTCCTTCACAAGCCTTGTTGACACAATCAAACTCAAAAATTAAATTATGGCATGAGCAGTTTGGTCATCTTGCCTTCTACTATCTTTAGCAACTTTACTTAAACAAAATGGTCACATGTCTACCTATAATGAACTTTTCCCAAGGTGAATGTTCAACAAGTTTAGTGGATATGCATCTAGAGGAGAAGTTACATAAAGGGAAGTCTTCAAGAGCACCAATTGTTCTTCACTTGGTTCAGATGGTTTTAGTAGGTCCCTTTGTAGTGACATAAGTTAGCCAGGGTCACTATATACTTACTTTCATTGATTATTTTTCAAGGTATACTTGGGTCTACTTTCTTCATAACAAGAATGAAGTGTTGGACAAGTTTCTAGCCTTCAAGACTTATGTTGAACAAAAATCAAGGAAAGCCATCCAAGTTCTAAGGATGGACAATGAAAGCAGATATGTGAAAAAAAGACTTAAAGAATTTTGCAAGCTTGAGAGTATTGGTCATTAGAATCCACCAGCATTTAGTCCACATAAGATAGATGTTGGAACGCTAAGGATACAAACTCTTAAGTCCATGGCAAGTTGCATGATACAATCTAAGTGTCTAGATCCATCACTTGAAGTTGAAGCAATCAACAATGCCAATCACAAAATAAATAGTTCTCCTAATCCTACCTTAGATAGAAAGAATCCTTTTGAGTCATGGTGTTGTAGAAAAAAAATTGTGACACACTTCAGAGTCTTCAGTTGTCTAGCATGGGCAAATATATCTTCTAGGGGATGCAAGGCACCACCACCTAAGCCTTGTACTTTCATTGGATATGAAGATAGTGTGAAGGCATACAGACTTAAGGATCTCGAGAGACATGAGATCTTTGTGGAGAAGGATGTACACTTTGAGGAAAGTTCACCAGCTTGTCCTCTAATCCTCTCTGCACATCATACATTGTGGAAACTGACAGTGACACCAGCGATAGTGCTTCAACAGATTCAAACACGTGGGGTTCTATTGATAGTTTTAGTGAGAGGTTACAATATCAAAACATTTCACATGCATATATTACCATAATGATAGGTCCAACAAAGCAAGGTACACCCAGTCTTCTAGCTCCAACAACAAAGGATGACTACATAGCAGATATTTCAAGTTTGTTTGTGAAGTCATACATAACAGTTTTGGGGGACATCATTGTTGATATACATCTTCTCTTTGATGGAGAATATCCTTCTATAGTTGTTGCAAGGGCTCACTCTGACCATCATGTCCATTCTCTACATGATCAATCTTCATAGGTTGATGTGATTGTGGCTACTCATGTACAACAATTACAGGAGGTCTCTTTATCAGTTGAGGAGATAGTATATTCTTTGGGATAGGTTCTACATTCTTCCTACACAAGGATAGTTGATTAGGGTTTAGAGACACCAGTGATCATTGGGATTCTTTCTGCACATAGCAGAAGCATCTCACTTGTAGCTAGAGTATTGTTTCTTCCAAAGGGGAGGAACACTATTCTGTAGTCTTGGTTTTGCTTCTACATCGAGGTGGCTATCACTAATCAACACTCTTCATTTGGGGGGAGACTATCTTGTCTCTTTTCTTCTACTCTCTTGTGGGGGGGACCTTTTCCTCTTTTGGGATATTTTTCTTCTTACATTTTTGTATTGTATATACTTGATGTATTTTGTAATGGGGGGGTCTTGATTACTCCATCCATCCATGCATCTAGTTTTGCCATCTCTCTTTTTGGGGGAGGGTTTTCCCAGGAGGTTTTCCCTCTTTCTCCACTTTATGAGAGATTTAATTTCATTATGTACATGGGTACCTAACATGGCCCAGTAGCTGAGACTCATCATGCATTTCATACTAGTTTTTGTAAGTTTAAGGGCATTCCCCTAAGTTGCACTTAAGGGGGTGGTTGGTGTAAATACATATTTACTATTTACACTTTACTTAAGTTTACTTAGGTTAATACATTATTTTATTATTTATTTAGGTGAGAAACTTAGGAGTTTGCATAATCTCATGATTTTTCATATTGATGACACTAGATTAAGAAACTCTAATTCAGCACATGGTGTCTACAACATTGGATTTTGCATCATTCATTGAGTTTTCATTTACATGCTACACCATTTTAGGCTTATCCTCACATCATCACACTTACTCTTGTGCTTAATGGAGGATAACCCATATTTGGTAGATATGTGCCTGGTTGTATGACTTATCATGTTGTTGACTTCCATGTATTCTAGAAGCTTTCCAGAGGCCTTTACATACAGGCACTCCTAGTGTACTTTCACATGGAATATTGAATGAATATATCATCATTTTGATTATACTCTCTTTGGTCTACTGTTGTACTTGTGTTTGAGTTCCTTGGTCTTGGGTGAATTTTTCCCTAAGGAAAATTCTTACAATCCCCATTTCTAAGGAGAAATGGGATGTGCATTGTGAAAACCACACCAAATAGCCCCAAAAAAAAGGAAGAAATGACAAAGGAATTTCTTCACTAGCAAACTTCCTTTTAAAATGTATCAATTAACAACTAAGTTTGAACACTTTGAGCAACTTTCAAGTTCTTGGGTTGTCAAAACTTCAGAATCCTGAATCTTCAATCTCAATGTGTGCTCAATGTGTTCATTCCCTTTGACATTTCAAGGTGCAAAATTATCATTAACCTTTAACAACTTGGAAAGAATCTTCCACTCTACTGCTCCTTACATCCAAAATCTTCATAGATCATGTGTATCAATCCCTATCTAACCAAATGAGGGAATTCATTCATGAGGGCTCTTAATGGGTTATCTTTTCTATATTTCAATTTTTGAACAATCTTTAGAGTTCCACTTCATAGAGCTCTCATGTCTCCATTTGATTCTTCCATGAAGTGTTTGATAGCCATTTTGAAGTGCATATATCTATTGCCAGGCCTTGTTTTTGGAATTTTTCCTTCTTAACACCATCTTTTATTCTTTTTTTTTTAATTTTGTACCTTGACCATGCTTAGACTGTGTGGCCAAGTCATTGATGTAATTTCTCAAATTCTTCTTTTATTATGATAATTGTTGTCACTTAGGTTTGCACCCTTGTCCAAGGCCTAAGCGCGAGGACAACCTAGTGAAACATGGAAACAACCTCCAAGCTGTGGGACTTGAACTACGAGGTTGAGTCTCCGGAGAAGGCCGGCTTCCTCTTACTGTCAGGGTGCACCTATCTATTCTCAGAAGGAAAAGGGAGAAAGAGAGCACTAAAGCAAATCTACCTAGTCTAATCTAAGGTGGTGATGCACCAAAACAGAGTGTTCAGACTAATTTCTGCCCATATATGCACTATAGAACTAGGGTAACATCCAAAGTCATACATTCATTCAGACTTATATCGATCAACAACCACATACAGATCAGGAAACCAACTGAATAACACCAGGAATAGAAGATTTCGCTTGTTTATTATTCAATAGGCCAAAGATAGATACAGTATGCAGACCATTAATCTCAACAATACATCAATGAGAGGCAAAATGATACACATACACGTTGATGGTTGAAAGAGATGATATAGGATGCTTATCTAGCTCAGAGACAAAGGGATTTTTTACACTGCAAGTCTGCAAGCAGTAGCAGAGAAAATCAGGAAGAGTCGACCCTAAGAACAGATCACCAAATTTCCTTTATAGATTAGGCATAACTAAAGATTTCTGCATTACATTCACTTCTCACCTACTAGCATTAACTTTCCATCCTGAGAATCCAATCAAAGATCTAATTGAACATGGCTTGCATACCAAGAAATCTGATATCCCTCTGAGAAAGAGCCTGGAGAAGATAGGAATGGTGCCACAACATTCCTTGACATGGTAGATGGATCAACTGGATGGATGGAGTGTCTTCCTACGCTTGGCATTCATTCCAAGTTGGTGGCAATTAATCCCACTATCGAATTTGTGGCAAAACCCTAATTTCTCATCATTCATGATTCGTGCATCCATCAAATCGATCAGTCAACAGGCTCGACGAGCCAACTGGGCCATGTAGGCCAATCACACCTTCGATCTCGCCACCTTGGCAGTCCCTTTACATTTGACTGGGCGCTTACCACCCTTTTCGTGCTACTGGGCGCTATGTCGCTATCGAAAAAGTCTTCGAAGATCTCGATAGCGCCATAGCGCCTAAGGGTTTCAACTTGACTGTGTCAACTTTCATCATCTTGTCTTAACCTCACGTTAATCACCACGTCAACTGCGACGATCACAATGACCGCCAACCGCCAACTGTCCTACTTACTGCGCTTCCAAATCTAGGCCCACGAGGACACACGACGCACAGGCGCTAACTCACTATCATAAAATTTGCATGGCTTCTCCATGGCGAGATAGCACCCGCCGTTGATCTCCGTAGATCTGATGGTCACAAAACTTGACCTCCCACGACCCTCCTCTATTGATTTGTCAGGCCCACTGATACATGGCATCTCCTCATTGGTCTATTGGTTACTTAAATCTAACTGCACCGGCGGCATGAAATGTGGCCCCGCTAGGACACATGGCGCATGGGCCCTATGTCGCTGATGTTAACTCCCAGGCAGTTCTCGATAGCGAGACAGTGCCAGTCGTAGATCCCTACAGATCCGACGATCATGAAGACTCGCCATTCCTTTTGAGACTACTGGGCCCACTGTATGCTGTGCACTGACTCATACACACATGGCACTTCCCTATTTGGTTCGACGAAACACCAGCTGGCAACCCAAGACCTGATCCACAGAGCGACCACGTGTTGGCTAGGTGCCATGTTGCTATGCAAAAATTGAGACCAAGTTCCCATAGCACCATAGTGCCCACTGACAGTGTGCCCTGAGATTTACACTTGTCCCCATCTGATTCGCTATCCTGACACCAGGCTGACAAATTGCGCTGCAGAGTACAAATAGGACCCATCTGCCTGATCCTTCCTCACCACAGTGAACTTTCCATTTGGGTGCTATGTCGCCATCGAAAAATGCATTGGTTTTCCATTGGTGCCATGGCGCCTTGCCATTTTTTGAAACCTCCGAGCCGTGAAACTTGTTTGCCCACCATCATGAAGCTTCTGACCTGCTGTACTCTGCGATATACGACTAGACTCATCCCACTCGGCACCACCTTTGCAACTGCACCACACTCTGAATGACTCCTGGCAATCCTTGGTGAGGCCTGTCCATGTCAATCCACGTGGCGGATGGTCACTATGTCGCCATGATAAAATTCGTGCATCTCCGCCATAGCAAGATGGTGCCATCCGTCGATGTGACCCAATCCGACGATTGTGAGGACTCATCGTACCTCGTGCTTCTGCCCTCCATGTCGGCACACCTGGAATCACCTTGAGACACAGCCCCACTTGACACGTGTCACTAGGGCATGATGTCACTATCATAACCCTCACGAAACTCCTCCATAGCGTGATGGCACTTACCGTTGATCCGAGCTGATCCGATGGTGGTGATCATAAACCTCGATTGTGTTAGCTGTACCGACAGAAACTCTGACCTGGCACACGTGGTTCCTTCTAATTTTTTGCTGCGACACCTGATTTTGCCGGTCATTGAAACTCACCGCCGTGAATATTTCCGCCGAGCGCTATGTCGCTATGGAGATTTTCTGGCTGATATGTGATAGCGACATAGCGCTAAGGGCATCAAAGAACTTTTCTGACCCGTCGAACGTCGGACCCACCCCTGCAATGTGTCGACAGGGCATCATCACGCTATCATAAATATCATGCATTTCCTTTATAGTGGGGTGGTGCCAACCGTCGGTACCGCTTAGATCTGACGGCCAAAAACTCGCGGGTCATAGCATTAAAATACTAATCTGAGACTAACCGTTGCACGGGCCATGCATTCAAATTTAAATCCTTGGCAGTAAAACTAGAGGTAACACTTCTGGTGACTCACAGGGGGCATGAGCCTACTTAATGCATGACCAGTGCCTAAGAATGATCCATTGGGCCATGGAGTCAAAAAAGAGAGCCTAGAAGGTACGAAACTGAGAGCTGCAAGAAACCCTAACCCTTAATGAGGAAATCAAAACATTGAAAACCCTTGAAACTTTGGCTCTGTCTCTGCGACTTGGAAAGGAAAACATAACCTCCTCAGTAACTTGAGACTTGTCAAAACTTTGGGAACTGGTGACTCAAGAATTGAGCCATGTGCATGCGCACTTATTGCAAAACAGAAACAAATAGGAAGCAACTAAACTAACTATGTACATGGACTCACAACCTTTTCAGAAATAGGGCTTCAGATGGATCCCATTGACTGGAATGGGCAAAATTTCACCATTTTCCCTGCTTAGCTAGAACGCATTGGCCTGTTTGCAACTGGAGATCAGATAAGGGCCACTCCATAGTGGATCAAATTTGGAGTGCCTTCCTGTTTTTGCTCTTTTTGAGTCCCACTTGAGAACTAAATCTCCTTCTTTGAAGATTTTGGCCCTTGCCTTCTTATCAAAACTCTTCTTCATTTGCTGCTGGTGTATCTCCAGGGTTTGCATAGCTTTGTTTCTCTTTTCTTCCAGTTCAATCAACTTTGCCATTCTTACTGACATGGAACTATTTTCAACCAATTCCAGCTGATGAGCCAACTCCAAGGATGGGAATTCAAACAAGATTGGAAGTTTGGCCTCCCTACCATATACCAGCACAAAAGGTGAATTCCCAATAGATCTCTTGGGTATTATCCTATCAGCACACAGAGCAGTCCTTAATTTTTTATGCCAGACCCTCTGATTGTCTTCTATCATTCTCCTTATGATTTTGATCAGATTCTTTTTGGAAGATTCAACCAAACCATTACCTTGAGGATAGTAATTTGATGATGTGCTCAGATAGATATTGTGACTCATTGCCCATGCACAAATCTGGGTTCCAACAAAAGATTTGGCATTATCTGAGATGATAGTAGAAGGAGAACCAAACCTAGATACAATTCCATCAAGGAATTCAACAACTGATGGCTCTGTAGCATCCTTTAAGGCAACTGCCTCTGTCCACCTAGTGAAATAATCGGTAGCAGCCAAGATCCATTTATGAGCTGCACTAGATGGAGGATTAATGGGGCCTATAAAATCCAACCCCCACTAGGTGAAGGGCTGATCCACCTGAATAGGATGAAGAGGAAGAGCTGCAAGTCTCTGTTTACCTGAGAAAAAAGCACATTTCTCACATTTTCTCACATACCTATAACAATCATGGAATAGAGATGGCCAATAATATCCAGCCCTCATGATCTTCATGGCGGTTGTTCTTGTAGAGAAGTGGCCACCATCAGGGCCATCATGAAGTTCTTTAATCATCCTCTCAACCTGATCCTCTTCAATACATCTCAACAGGGTCCCATTAAAATCCCTCCTGAATAGGATATCATCAATCACAACATAGGGAATGGACTGCAGCCTATATTGTCTTCTTTTAGCTCTCTCCAATCCCTGAGGGTATCCATTCCCTGATAAAAAGTTCCTCATGTCATCCATCCAGCTCCTAGGACCATTACCATTTCTTACCTCCTACTACTCTGTTATTACCATAACAACTTCTTCATCTGAATCCTGGCCTGATAAAATTTCTTTGCATAATCCTCTGACTCTTACCAATTTGGTAATCTGAATATCAACATCATATTCCATTACCCTAGTGATCCATCCAGCTCTCTTTTCACTGATGTCCTTGCTTAACAGGAAGTCTTTTACACTCGCATGGGGCACCGACAAATGGATCTTATTGTGGGATAAGAGGTGTCTAAATTTCTTCAAGGCTCTAATGACTGCAAGGGCTTGCTTCTCAACAAAGCTATACTTATCTTCATATTCCTTGAGTCCTTCACTAAAGAAGGCTATGGGCTTCTCCTCATTCTTGTCATTTGTCTGAGTCAAGATAGCAAAAATACTTGACTCACCACCTAAAGTGTAAAGGATGAAATCTTTCTCAAAATTTGGGTTCATGAGAGTGGGAGCTGAGGCTATGGCTGCCTTGATTTCTTTAAAACTCTCCTTCCCCTCCTTGGTCCATGAGAAGACCATATCTTTCCTAAGCATGGTTGTAAGGGGTTTCACCATGATGGCAAGATTAGGAATAAACCTTCTTACAAAATTTATCCTACCAAGGAAACTTTGCAGCCCCTTCTTGTGTTTAGGGAGAGGAAGGGCAAGTATTTCTTTTGTTCTTTCTAGATCAATGGTCAATCCATCCTTAGATACAATGTGTCCTAGTAATTTTCCTTGGCTTGTAGCAAAGACACACTTGGCTGGGTTGAGGGAAACCCCAAACTCTCTACATCTTAGAAATACTTGTTTCAAATGCTCAAGATGATCTTCTACATTCTTGGAATATACAGTTATATCATCAAGGTATACTAAGACAAACTTGTCAATTAATCTTTTGAAAGCCACTTCCATTGCCTTTTGGAATGTGGCATCTGCATTTGTTAATCCAAATGGCATCTTGCAATAAGCATAGGTGCCCCATTTAGTAGTAAATGTTGTCTTATATCTATCAGATTCTTTAACCAACACTTGGTTATAACCAGAAAATCCATCAAGAAAAGAGAACCTCCTTGACCCACTGACCTTGGACAGAATTTGCTCCATAGAAGGGAGAGGATGGTGATCTTTAAGGGAAGCTTGATTAAGATCCCTAAAGTCCACACACAATCTGATTTCTCCATTCTTCTTCCTTAGAGGGACCAGGTCAGCTACCCATGATGAGTGTTTGATAGGAAAAATTATGTTAGCCTCAATCAACTTGGATAGTTCCTTCCTCATTAAGGATTCAATCTTGGGATTCACTGGCCTCTGTTTTTGCCTTATTGGTTTGACCCTATCAACTAAATCTATGGTATGCTGAAAAAAACTAGGGTCAAACCCCTTTAAGTCATCATATGTCCAAGCAAACAAATCATTAAATTCTTGACATAGATGAATGAAATTTTCTTGCTCAGCCTCAGAACATACCTTCCCCATGTTAAGAGATTTTCCATCAGCAATAGTAACTGGGGCATGATCATCCTTTCTGCAGCTAGATTTATTCCTTTGCCTCTTGACTGATCATCAGGATTAAAGACACTCTCCAAGGTAATGAGACCCTTGGGCAGTTTTTTGGAACTGAGGTGAAAGATCTGATCACCATACTGATCTTGTAGTCTTGACTGATTTCTTTCTAAAAATTCTGCTTCATTCTGCAAGAAACTCACAATCTGCTCATCAGACTCAAACACTTGCCAATGAGTATTATTATCAAGAATAGTAGGCCTTACTACCACCTTTATTTGTTGCTTCTTCTCTTCCTCAAGATTCCCTGGCACATCATAAGATGCACCCACTGCTGCAAGTCTATCAGCATATTTGTTTTCTTTCCTAGGAATGCTCTGGATATTAAATGCTTGGAAACCCTCAAGCAAATCCCAGATTCTGTGTTTGTAAAACTTGAGCAGGCCATTTTTGGTGATATTTTGATTTCTCACTTGGTTCACTACCAACTCACAGTCTCCATATACTTTCAAGGCTTGAATTCCCCTCTTTTGGGCAAGTAGGAGACCTTGGATCAAAGATTCATACTCGGCCACATTATTGGTACAACTGAATTGGAGCCTAAAAGAGAAGTAGTATCTTATTTGTGCAAGGGAGATCAACATAACACTAGCCCCTGATCCATTTCTACTCCTTGAGCCATCAAAGTACATACTCCATATTCCACTTATGTCATCATTAGCTCCAACAAGATCATGAACTTGAGCCTCCTTCTCTATTATGCAATATGTACTAAGGCCTGTCTCAAGAGTTTCCGACATAGGCTCAAACTGACATGTATTTGCCCACTCATCTAAGAAGAAATTAGGAATCTCTACTATGCAGGTGGCAGGCTCATTTACTATGTCATCTTCATCCATCTCTAGAATAGGGAAATTCATATTAATGAAGTTGGGGGTGTAGGGTTTAGTGTGATGAAGGGCTTGAGGTTCTGCTCTAATTGAAGCATTGGCCCCATATCTCATCTTAAATGACATATAAGACGAATTAGCATATATTAATCCACCTATTTGGGCAGTGAAGTCTCTTGAAAGATAGATGGAAAAATAGGGCTTGACTTTAGCAACAGATATGTCTTGAATCATAGTACAACCAAGGCATGCATGTAGGGCCATTTCCACATTCCTAAGGATGCCTATAGTTTTGACAATACTCCCATCTAGTTGTAACACGTCCCTAATAATGGGCTCATATTTCATTCCTAAAGCATCAGCAACACACCTAGGCATTACTGAGCTACTAGCCCCCGAATCTATCATGCAATTATGGACTAACTTGCCCCCTATAATCAGAGAAACATAGAATGGAGGAGGTCTAACCTTTTTATTTGTCTCCACATCACCTGCTAGTTGTACTAAACTAGTGTCACTCTCCATGGTAGATGACTGATCTTTGGGTTCAATCTTTTCCAATTCTTGCTGCAGCATCCTTTTCTACATTGGTATGGTGGCAACGACATCCCACATGGAAATGCTTACATTGGTTTTCTTCATTTGCTCTACCACACTCAAGGGTGCATTAGGAATTTTGGTGGAAACTTTGGCAGCTGTACTCATGAGAGGCTGAGATGGAGCAACATAGGGATCACTTACATCCTCCTTTCTTGGACCTTGCCTTTGCTGTTGTGAAGTGTTTGTCTGCTCATTTTCTATTTTTGTATGAGGTGTAACACTCAAAGTTGACGCCTTCTTAGGAGAAAGGGGGGCAGTATGTTCCATAGCTCTCTTCTTGCTTCTTGTGTTATGAGCGACGAAATCCTAGTTTACATTACAATGCTCCTCCATCTGGTGATTCATGAAAGAGCAATCACCCTGCCTCTGAATATATGAGGCCTCCTTGGTATGATCTTCCTTATATGATTGCTTTACTGCGGGCTCCTGGACAGTTAGGGCCAAATAAGATTCTGCCTTCTGACATAGGCAATAGGTATAAGAATAGTTACATGAAGGACAAAAGTCTTGATCTTGGGCTAAGTTATTTTGAGGAACTAAAGCACTGTTCTGATTTTAGCTTGAAACAGCAGCATGACTATTTTGCCTATTCTGATCAAAAGAGCTATTCCAATGATTAGGAGGCCTACCACCACTTGGAGCTTGATGTTGTAATTGGGGGGGCTTGCCACTTTGGGCTTGCTGCCTTTCTAAGGCCACCACCTTGTTACTCATTTTTTGTATTAGAGAAAAACTATCCTCTAATATCTTCCCTTGGTCCTTCAACTCCTTCCCCTGCTCTTGCAATTTTTTATCCAGAGCCCTCTCTCTTTTATCTATATTCAGCACTAGACCTTGGAGCATTTCCTTGAGTTCATCTATTCTGTTTGAGGATGTGGAAGCTTGGGGAACTGGAGTAAGGGCTTGTGATGTAGAAATTGTAGGAAGGGGGGCTACTGCTGGTTGGTGGTTGGGAACATCAGGAAAGAAAGGCATAGGAGGCCTTGGAGCCAACTTTCCTCCTTGTATTAGGATGTTCTCAGCTTTTATAGCTATCTCATAAGCATTCAGTAATGTATCTCCTCCCATAGTTTGGATTGTAGTGGCAATGTCACTATTGAAAGCTCTAAGGTAATGCAAGAAGGCATTACTAGGGGTAGGTTTCACTATAGTAGGTATTCTATCCCATGTCTTTTGGAATCTGTAATTAAAATTAGTCATACATTCATGGGGGGCTCTTTTTATTGTAGTCAGCTGCTCTAGTAGTGACAAATGGTCACTCTTATCCTCAAAATGTTTGCATAATCCTACTCCTAGTCCATCCCAATCAGTTATGGAACCATGAGCTAAGCCTCTATACCACTGTAATGCTTTTCCTTTTAAGGATGAGGCTAGAAGTTTGATAGTAACATCATCTTCTATAATACCATGAATATTGCAGACATTCCCTACCTCTTGGATATGCTCTAAAGGGGAAATAGAAGTTTCACCAGTAAAATTAGGTATACTTTTTAGTGCGGATACTGGTATATCATGTCTTTGGGCTAACAACAGAGGACTTCCACCATTAAAGGTGGCAAAAGGATGAACTCTTGGCTGTGCCATATAAACAAGTGTTCTATTGATGAGTGTTGATGGCAATCTAGGCTGAGTTCGAATAGTAGGGGGAGTAGAGATAGATCTTACAGGTATATCAACTGCTATTCTACCCCTAACTAGTGATAATGAAGTTCTAGTCTTTCTTCTCCTAGGATTTGAAAGAGAAAGCTCTTGATATTGAAATTTACCTCTAGAAGATGCCCTTGTTTCAGTCCTAGGCATGAATCACTACAAACTTGGTCTAGAACCAGACTTTTTGATGTTCAGAGTCACCAAGTACTTGAAGAATCAGCCTATTTGAAGGCTTGAAAACTGAAGCCAGCACTACTTCTTCAACATTTATCTCTAGAATTCTTTCTTCTTGACACCAGTAGACCTAAAATCTTTTGATATGGGTCCCACCGGGCATGCCAAAAACTGTTGTCACTTAGGTTTGCACCCTTGTCCAAGGCCTATGTGCGAGGAAAACCTAGTGAAACATGGAAACAACCTCCAAGCTATGGGACTTGAACTACGAGGTTGAGTCTCCGGAGAAGGCCGACTTCCTCTTACTGTCAGGGCGCACCTATCTATTCTTAGAAGGAAAAGGGAGAAAGAGAGCACTAAAGCAAATCTACCTAGTCTAATATAAGGTGGTGATGCACCAAAACAAAGTGTTTAGACTCATTTCTGCCCATGTATGCACTACAGAACTAGGGTAACATCCAAAGTCATACATTCATTCAGACTTATATTGATCAACAACCACATACAGATCAGGAAACTAACTGAATAACACCAGGAACAGAAGATTTCGCTTGTATATTATTCAATAGGCCAAAGATAGATACAGTATGAAAACCACTGATCTCAACAATACATCAATGAGAGGCAAAATGATACACATACACATTGATGGCTGAAAGAGATGATATAGGATGCTTATCTAGCTCAGAGACAAAGGGATTTTTTACACTACAAGTCTGCAAGCAGTAGCAAAAAAAATCAGGAAGAGTCGACCCTAAAAAGAGATCACCAAATTGCCTTTATAGATTAGGCATAACTGAAGATTTCTGCATTACATTCACTTCTCACCTACTGGCATTAACTTTCAATCCTGAGAATCCAATCAAAGATCTGATTGAACATGGCCTACATACCAAGAAATTTGATATCCCTCTGAGAAAGAGCTTGGAGAAGACAGGAACGGTGCCACAACATTCCCTGACATGGTAGATGGATTGACCAGATGGATGGAGTGTCTTCCTGCACTTGGCATTCATTCTGAGTTGGTGGCAATTAATCCCACCATCGGATTTGTGGAAAAACCCTGATTTCTTATCATTCATGATTCATGCATCCATCGAATCAATCAGTCAATAGGCTCGACGAGCCAATTGGGCCATGTAGGCCAATCACACCTTCGATCTCGCCACCTTGGCAGTCCCTTTACGTTTGACTGGGTGCTTACCACCCTTTTCGTGCGATTGGGCACTATGTCGCTATTGGAAAAGTCTTCAAAGATCTCGATAGCCCCATAGTGCCTAAGGGTTTCAACTTGACTGCGCCACCTTTCATCATCTTGTCGTAACCTCATGTTAACTGCCACGTCGACTGCGATGATCGCAATGATCACCAACCGCCAACCGTCCTACTTACTGCGCTTCCAAATTTGAGCCCACAAGGACATGTGGCACACAGGCGCTAACTCGCTATCATAAAATTCATGCGGCTTCTCCATGGCGAGATAGCACCCGCTGCTGATCTCTATAGATCTGACAGTCACAAAACTTGACCTCCCGCAACCCTCCTTCTTTATTGATTCGTCGAGCTCGCTGATATGTGGTGTCTCCTTGTTGGTCTATTGGTTACTTAAATCTAACTGCACCAATGACATGAAATGTGGCCCCGCCAGGACACGTGGCGCATGAGCGCTATGTCGCCGATGTTAACTCCTGGGTAGTTCTCAATAGCGAGACATCGCTAGTCGTAGATCCCTGCGGATCTGACGATCGTGAAGACTCACCATTCCTTTTGAGACTACTGGGCCTGCTTTACGCTATGCACTGACTCATCCACACATGGCACTTCCCTATTTGGTTCGACGAAACACTAGCTGGCAACCCAAGACCTGATCCACAGAGTGACCACGTATCGGCTAGGCACCATGTCACTATGTGAAAATCGATACCAAGTTCCCATAGTGCCATAGTGCCCATTGACAGCGTGCGCTGAGATTTACACGTGTCCCCATCCGATTCGCTATCCTGACGCCAGACTGACAAATTGCGCTGCAGAGTACCGACGGGACCCATCTGCCTGATCCTTCTTCACCATGGTGAACTTTCTGTTTGGGCGCTATGTCGCCATCAAAAAACACATTGGTTTTCTGTTGGCGCCATGGCGCCTTGCCATTTTTTGAAACCTCTGAGCTATGAAACTTGTTTTCTCGCCATCATGAAGCTTTTGACATGCCATACTCTGCGATCTTTGATCGGACTCATCCCACTCGGTGCCACCTCTGCAACTGCACTGCACTCTGAATGACACCTGGCAATCCTTGGTGAGGCCTGTCCATGTCGATCCATGTGACGGATGGTCACTATGTCACCATGATAAAATCTGTGCATCTCCACCATAGTGAGATGGTGCCATCCGTCAATGCGACCCAATCCGACGATCGTGAGGACTTGTCGTACCTCATGCTTTCACCCTCCATGTTGGCACACCTAGCATTGGCTTAAGACATGGCCCCACCTGACACGTGTCACCAGGGTGCAATGTCACTGTCATAACCCTCGCACAACTCCTCCATAGCACGATGGCGCTTACCGTTGATCCGAGCTGATTCAACGGTGGTGATCATAAACCCCACTGTGTTAGCTGTGCCGACAGAAACTTTGAACTGGCACACGTGGTTCCTTCTAATTTGTCACTGCGACACCTGATTCTGTCGGTCGTTGAAACTCACCACCATGAATATTTCTGTCGGGCGCTATGTCGCTATGGAGATTTTTTGGCCGATATGCAATAGCGACATAGCGCCAAGGGCATCAAAGAACTTTTCTGACCCACCGAATGCCGGACCCACCCCTACAATGTGTCGACAGGGCGTCATCGTGCTATCATAAATATCACGCATTTCCTTTATAGCACGATGGCACCAACCGTCAGTACCGCTTAGATCTGACGGCCAGAAACTCGCGGGTCGTAGCATTAAAATACTAATCCAAGACTAACCATTGCACGAGCCACGCATTCAAATTTAAATCCTTGGCGGTAAAACCAGAGGTAACAATAACCACTTGCATTCCTCTTTTATGAAGATTCTCATGCCCAATAATGATCTTAGAAATTCCTTGAAAATAACTTTTGTTTGAATCAGTAAGCTTTGATTTTCCCCTTGCTACTATCAACCTTGAATCGAAAGAACCAAGATAGTCAATTCTTTAAAATTTGCAAAGTGTTGAGAACTATCAATTTCTAATCCTGATTTCAAGACTTTAAGTCCTTTACAACCACAAGTAGCCTCTATATCTAGTTGTTAAAATATACATATCCTTTGAATTTTTTGGCAAAGAAATACCTCTTCCTTCAAGTTGAAACCATAAAGAGTGATTTTTGAAATATGTCAAGGAAAAACCTTGATTGCACCTAAATACTAGACTTACACGAAAAGAAAAGAAACAACTCATAAAGAAAACATGCAACTGAAAAAATAAACACACAACTAAAAATAAAACAAACCTACAAGAAATAAACACATGACTAAAAGGGAAACACATTTCCAGAAAATAAACACACAACATAATTTTTTTAATTTTTTAATTTGTTTTTTTTGTTTTTGTTTAGGCTTCTAAGTAATGTTTTAGGAATCTCTCATTGACTGGAAATGGAATGAATTCCCCCTATAAGGAACTTTACCTAAAATTATTTTCTCCCAAAATTTTCACAATTTGATAAGGACCAATCCACAAGCATTGAAACTTAGTGTGACTACTTGACTTTTCTTTTGCCTTGTCCCATAGAAGAACAAGGTCAAATATTTTGAATGATTTAATCATGGCCTCTTGTCAAACCATCTCTTTATAATAGCTTGATGTTTCACCATATGCTCTAAAGAAGCTATCCATTTTCATCCATTTCTAAGAGATTCATTAATCTTATATGAACCCCATTAGCTTCTTTAGTGTATCCACTCATGAATTTCAAAACAAGAATCTTGAGGTTAAGTGGAAACACTAGCTCTTGTCCATAGACTAGTAGACATGGAGATATTCCCAAAGCATTTTTTACCCTAACTTGGTTTGTCCATAAGGCATATTTGAGTTGAGTATGCCAATCTCTAGGATTTTCCTTCAACAAATGTCTTATTACCATGATCAATTTTTTATTCATGGATTTCCTTACACCATTCCCTTGAGGGTAATAATTCAAAGAGAACTTGATTATAACTTGATTTTCCAATGCCCATTGTGTAAGGAATATTGATGCAAAGGATGAACCGTTATTGCAAAAAAGGAAGAATGGCATCCCAAATCTAATAAAAATATGTTCTTCCAAGAAATCAGTGACTATCTTAGTAGTGTAGTTTTTGAAAGTTTTTGCTTCTGCCCAATGCATACAATAATCGGTAGTTATAAGAACAAAAGTGTGTCTAGTTGACAATGGTGGGTTTACTAGACTAATGAAATCAAACCCCCACTTTGCAAAGAGGTGTACCTTGAACACTAGTTGTAATGGCATTGTAGGATGTCTTTCTCTATTAGCACTAGTCTAACAAATGTAGCAAGTACACACATGTTCAAAAGTATCTTTGAAGATCGTAGGCCAAAAATAACTTGATCTTAAAATCATATGGGTTTTAACCTTTGCTAAACCATACCTATCATGAAATTGTTCCTGAACATCTTTTACTTCTTTGTGTCCCAGGTACTTTAGATTAATCCCTTCATAGTTCATTTTGTATGATTTTCTATCATGTAGCATGCAAGATTCACACTTCATTTTGAGTTCCCTATTCTGTGAACTATTCATCCAATCAGGATACTAATTTTGTAAAAGATAGTAAATAATATCATGGTACTAGACAACAATTATCATACCTTGGTTAATATCAATTTGAGATACTATAATCTTCTTTTGATCTTCCACATCTGTTTCACCATCTAATCAAAATTTCTTTTCATCCTCAATCTAGTTATCAACTATCATTTTTTGATAATCCTTCTCCTCTTACCAATTTCATGGGTTGAATCTCTAAATCAAAATCTTGAAGGATTTCAATCCATCTTCCACACCTCTCACCTAATTCATTTTGCATCAACAATGATTTAACTACAGGATTGGGCATAATTGCATATCTTACTTATGAGTGTATAATGGAAAAATTTCTTTATTGCTTTGATTAAAAAAAAAAAGTTTTTATCAATGTTAGAATAGTTTAACTCAACATATTTTAGAGGGAAACTCATAAAAGAAATGGCCCTTTCATCTTCCTTTTCCTTCTTCTACGTAAGAATCCTAGCACATGAATGTTCTATAGAAAAAGAGTATATTTTGAAAGGTAGTCCATAATCCAAACCCACCAGTACTAGGGCCATGGAAATGGCCACTTTGATATCCTCAAATTATTTCTTAATCTCTGGAACCCATTCTATTTTTTCTCCCTTTTTGAGTAAATCATTAAGGGGGTGAACTATCTCTACAAATCCACTTATAAAATTTCACACAACATTTATCTTCCCCAAGTAAGACTTAAGTTCCTTCTAATTGTGTGGAGGTGACAATTTTAGAATGACATCAATCCTCTTAGGATCAATAGAGATTCCAACTTTAGAGATAATGTGACCTAGGATATTTCCTTTAGTAATCCCAAATGAACAATTATTTGGATTAAGTGAAATGCCATACTTATGAAATCTATTGAATAATTATCTTAGATTAGAAATGTGAGTGCTTTGATCCTTTGAAAAGATAATTAAGTCACCCATGGAGATGACTATACACTTGTTTATTAATGCCTTAAAATTTGTGTCCATGGCTTGTTGAAATTTAGCCCCTGCATTAACCAGCCCAAAAGGCATTCTTCTGTAAGAAAAAGTCCCCCATTTAGTCATGAAGGCCATCTTTAGCCTATCCTCCTCATCAACCATCACCTGGTTATATCTCAAATATCCATCCAAGAAAGACATCATCTTGGAACCATTGACAATTCATAGAGCTTCATCCAATGAGAGCAAATGGTAGTAATCCTTCTAAGATGCCAATTTCAAATTACAAAAATCTACACAAAGATGAATCTCTATAGTATTTTTCCACATAGGAACCAAATTAGCCACTAAAGTAGAATGGTGAATGCAGAAGATAATCTTTTCATCGAGTAGTAATTTGACTTCCTTCATTATCAAAGGTTCAATAATGGGATTAATAGGTCTTTGCCTTTGATCGAATGGTTTGGAATCTAGTTTTAATAGAATGTCATGCATAATTATTTCAAGATCATATGTTTTGAGGTCTTCATAGCTTAAAGAGATGACACCCATTTATTCTATAAGAAATTTGAGCATATCTTCCCTTTCCTAAGTGTTGCATGCCTTGCCGACCCTTACGATTTTAGGGTCTTCGTCGGTACCCAAATTATATGAATCACATTCCTCAATCCCATTTTCTTTGACCATTCTTTTGTTGAAGAATAATTCATCTCTATCAAAGATGTACTCCAAATCAACCATCCCCTTAGGGATAGTGTTGGTTTTCAAGTTCAAGATCCTATTATCATCTTCAAGTTCATCATCCTTAGGTTTGTCATCTAGAGTGCCATCAATCTCATGCCATTTAAATTGATTGTTGCACATGATAAATTCAAGTATATTTTGACCATCCTTAAAGACTTGAAATTTCTTAATATTTTTTGGGACAGATGGGGTAGCAACCAATTCTACTAAAAATCTTTTCAATTTTGTTCTCTTGACTGGTTGTAATGTGCTAGCTAAAATGATGAGCACATCTACTACCATTTTTATCCTCCTTGGAATGTACTTTATGTTCAAAGCTTTGAAGTCATCCATTAGGTCCTATACTCTCTTTCAATAAGCGAACAACCTCCTATCATTGCAAGAGTATATCAATTTCACTTATCTTATGACCAACTGTGAGTCTTCTTCAATTATGAGAGCTACGATCCCCTTCTCTAATGTGAAGAGAAGTCCTTGAATCAAAGCTTCATACTCTACAAAACTATTAGTACATCTAAATTTTAATTGATATACTGCATAGAAAGACCTACCTTTTGGGTTGATTAACTTAATACCTACACCAGCTCCTAATTTGCAATTGGAGCCATCGAACCTAAGTGTCCAAATGGGTTCTTCCCTGGGATTTCTAAACTTGTTCTTATTCATTTGTAGCTTTTCTTTTACTTGGACTTTAAAACTTTGTCTCTTTGTAACCCATTGTAATCTCTCATAGGGTGGACTTGATGATTTCCCATTGCCGATCCTTGATATGGGGGGCATATGTTTTTCTTGTTTATCCTATTTTCCCTATCAATTTTGTAATTTTTTCCACTTTAGGTTTAGGATGAACAACTACTGAACTCCATCCTTAACCTTTTATGTAACATCTCCTTCTCTAGACTTTGATCATTCCTTATGGAGGAGAAGACAAACCTCCACCATCTAAAGAGATATCACTGTATGATGCATTTAGATCTTCAATTTTCTCTTCAACTTTTTCCACAGATTCATATATGTTTGTAGAATTTTGACTTTCTATGGGTTCATCTTTTGGGACTTGGTTGTCCTTTATTCCCATTATCTATGTTAATACCTTAGTGACTACTTCCTAGTAATTTGAATATTCAAACTTAGAATGACCAACTTTATGCAATCTAAAAAATCTTGGAAGAAGTAAGACATTTGGATCTGCTTCTTCACCTAGGCATTATAAGTTAGTCACCATGCTATCTATGAATTGGATTGTAGTTTCTTATTTTGGGATGGGACCATGCATATTCCATTATGATTAGTTGAAGTTGTATCAAAAGCCATTATTTTATAAGAGCCCAAATCTGATTATACAAATGCAACCTCATTTGGTGCATTGTATTCTGTAATCATTTTTTTAAACTTTGGCTCCACATCTATCTTGATCTAATTATTCAACCCTTTCCATGGTTAACACAATTGAGTAAAATCTATAGAAAACCACCCTCTTAGGCATTTTTTCCATTCTCTACTTAGTATCAACCCATATGTATCAAGCATTTCCACCATATGTATGTCAATGATGTCTTGAATTTTGGGATCAACAATTAACTGTATTCAAACATCTTTCAAGAAACTAATGACTATTACTTTCATTTTGTCCAATTGTATCACTATTCGATTAAAGGGTTGAGGAATGAATCACAACCTTTGTGCTATCAAAAGTGGCATGACATTACAAGAAGCTTGTGAATCAATTAGGCAATTGTGTAGATTCTTCTTGTATATCTTGATACTAAGAAAAAAGGGAGGCACTTCAACCTTGTCTTTGAACATAGTTGGTATGGCCTCCGAAGCATTAACCTGTTGTGAGAATATTTTTTGAGGAACAATATTCACATTAGGGCTTGTCTTTGTATGATCTAGGGTTTTCATTAGTGCTTCCTGTTGATTAGGAAAATTTTGCAACATGTAAAACATGGACATGTTAGCCTTTTTTCATTTCAAATCTTTCACTGCACTAGACTTTTTGGTAGACCATGTAGGATTTTTCTATATCATAGGCATATTTTCTTGATTCTAATTTTGTTTTCCTCCATACGAGGTTTTGATTGGTACTAGATTATTACTAGCTCTTGGATTTGGAGGAGTTGGTTGCAATGTTGGAGGAATCCCTTCTATCATAGGTTCTTTTCAGATTCTCAGATTGTAAATATTCTAGTTGTCATTTCAAAAAGCAAGCATCTCTTCTAGTTGTGTATCTAGTTCTGGACTGAATAGGAAAGAAAATTCTTCACTAACTTGTGATTCCACTTCCATGTTCTATTAAGAATTGTAGGATTCTACTAGCATAGTATTGAATTGCACGAGAGGCACATTATCATTTGTTTGTGAATTTTGGTTCACTGATTTCCATTGTAATATGAACCATCACTGTTAGATGTGTTTTGACTATTGTCATACTGATTATTGTTATTGTTATCTATAAGAATGCTTCCATTGTCTAAATGAGTGTTCCATTGTCAATTCTATCTTTGGAAATTGTTTTTGCAATCAGGAGGATTAAAATTGTTTCCTCCATTATTATTTTTGACATTGTTGTTTCCATTGAAATTTATATTCTAGTTCTAACTATAATTGTCGTTGTTGGGACCAATGTTGTTCCTCTAAAATTTATTATTCTTTCCTTGTGAAAACCTCAAGTGGGTCAGATCATTATTCATTTGGTACATGGTCTCCTACATTTGACTAAACTCGAAGGAAAAAATATTGTCTGCTTTAGTAGAAGTTATTGCCTTTTGCTCAAAGAAAGCAGCTTTTGGAGGTTCATATCCTAGATATGTTATAGCTAGGGTTTATGAAGTAGGTGCCTATTGTAAAAAAATTGGATTCATTGGTATGAATTGGATAGGCATCATGAGTGCTCCAACAAGATATGTTGGTATCATTGTAAGAGCTTGAGTTGGAAGCATCAATCTCCTCCATTAGGATTGGCCTACTTGGTAAAGGTAATTGGTTTCGAGAAGACTTTGTCCAATGTGTCAATATATGTCATAGGAAGTTTTCTTAGGAAAACAATAGTAATATGGTCAATAGAATTCAAATAAATCTAAATTATGGCTTCAACTAGTATAGTGTATGGTGTTTCCTGTTGACATATCAGTCAATGGCTTCAACTAGTATAGTGTATGGTGTTTCCTGTTGACATATCAGTCAAGTTTTTTATTAATGACATGCACTTATTTAGATTGTATATAGCTATCAAGCTCATTATATAGTTATTAGATTTTTCCAAGCATTTTAGTTGTTTCCAAGTTCTATAGTTGTTACTGAGTCCTTTGGAAAAATCCCAGTGGTTACCGAGTAGTTGCAATTATAGTGAAGATCAACAATGTAAACTGTGCATCCCAGTGTATGTCAAGTTTACTAGTGCAAATAGAGCTATGTAGTGTTCATCAATTTTTTAGTTTACATGATGTGAGTCTAGTGTTAACCAAGCTACTTAGTGTTAACCAAGTGACTCAATTTATACTAAGCTCAAGGTGATGGTGTTTACTAAGCTATGTAGTGGTAAACAAGTGATTCAATTTATATGATGAGTTTTACTATATCTACCGAGTCACCAATGTAGAATGAGTTCAAGACTACTTGGAAGTGATCATTATGGATTGAGCTTCTACATCTATCAAGTGCATGACAATGCTGAGCACTGATAGTGGATACCGAGTATCAAAACCTCACTGATTCAGTCTTTAGAACCTAAGTGTCTTCATCTGGGCTGACTTTGTAATATGTGTGTAATCTTGTATTGTGGTTGACTTTGTAATTAGTATAATTGGATTGGTATATATGTAATTAATTGTATCATATCCAAGTATGGACAAGAGTAATGTGAATGCAATGTAATCAAATATAATCAAAGAAAGCAAAAAGAGAAAATTACAAAGGCTATAGTAGTATAAGGAGTAGCAAAGACATATCTATTATAGCAAGGTGAATTATACATAAAGAATTCTCATTCAGCAAACCAAGTTGCAGATCAGAGATCAAATACTATTTCATTCTAATAGATGGATCAGTCAAATCCTTTAACAAGGTAGACCTAATAATCTTTTGTAAATATCTTTACCAAGTGCATACTTCATTGTATGTTTGTAAATCCTTTCACAAGGTGGACCTAGATGTCCTTATTGCTCCTATCAGGGCAGATCATCAGAAGTTATCAATGTAAGCTTTAATAGGCCAACTTTATACTACAATACTAAAGCTTGTGGGTATCATCCCCACCCAATTTTACTTTCTATTTGGAAGGTTTCTGGGTCACCAAATCTTTGTGTTACATTGTTATAAATGCTTTCATGTTTTTAGTTTATTGTGCATGTAATTAGATCAGATTATATGTGATGGATTAAATGTCAATTGCATTGTTGGATTAAGAGTTGAAATTGTAAAATTTTTAGAAGTCACTAATTCACCCCTCCCCTCTCAATAACTTAACATAGTCTTGAATATTTCCAATAGTTTCCAACTTGCATTATGCCATATGAAAGAGATAGTTGAAGCATGAGACCATCTCGGCTAGGTCTTTTTTGATTGATATGAATTGATGATGTATCATAGTTGGGTTGATGAAAGTTTTGAATTGTTCCAAAAATATTTTTTCAAAAGTATCCTAGTATCCAATGCATCTAGGAAGTAAATTAACATACCAATTAAAGGAAACTTCTCCCAATGAGTAGGGAAATAAGTGAAGAACCACATTCTCATTAGCAATCTATTTTAAGTTGCAAATTTTCTTGAATACCTTGATATGATCTTTAGTTGTTCTTGTCTCTCCATAGATGAACCTTGGGAAAAACTTCTTAGGATTCTTACAAAGGTCATTGGTTACACTTGTTAAATTGATTGGTGAGTGTACAACATTTGCAAAAAAGGTGATTGGAGGATTTGGTGGAATTATGGGTGGTTGTTGTGGAGGCAAAACTAGGGAAGATGATGAAATTTTGAATGAAAGTGGTAGAATTTGAGGGAATTCTTTGTCATTGTGAGGCTTGCAAAAGTGGCTAAGTTCAAGGAACTTGTGTGTGCCAAGTGAAGATCATAAAGCTCATTTAAATGGAGATGATGGATTAGGATCTTCTAGTTTGTGTGAAATTTTGAAAAAGTACACCTCTGTAGAAGCACACCTCTCCAAAAAGTGCACCTTGCACACCTTGGAAACTTGCACCCTTATGCACCTTGCGTCCCTTAGAATAGTGATAGTTCAAAAAAAATTTTGAATTTGTGAAAAATGTAAAAGTTTGAAATTGCAAGTTGTTTTCTTCTATTCCAAATGGTTAGGGCCCTCCTTCTAGTGCCACTTCTATTGAGATTTCATTTTCCATGATGCTTAATGATAGGATTCCTTTCAAACTCCTCTCTTGAAAAGCTAATATGGGATCAACTCCAAGGTTTTGGGTGATCTTGCAACCTATTGGAATCCGCTCAGTAGAAGATAAATGTGAGTGTTCACAAGGAGGCCTTTACTGGCTCTAACCAATTTTAGATAAGATGTTGAATTTTCTTGCTATCTCAAAAGAATAACCACACAAAAGAAATATTCTTTTTTTGTATTTTTATGTTTATAATGAATGCAATTTTAACTGTGCAACTATATGAATTCCTAAATTGACCAAGTGCTTGTAAAAGAAAATAACAAAGATAGGGTAACAAGAAGTTTAAGAAAATGAATTGAAAAGTAAATCCCTAATGGACATAAGCCATGGAAACAACATGTCTACGAGTTAAGCCTTTAAAAAGATTAGTAGATAACCAATGAAAATAGGAGCAATGCTTCCTTAATTACACTGATGCAATCATCAATGTGAATTTAGTAACTGTAAAATGTTTCACTTTTCATTAGATCACAAGGCCATAGAAAGTTTGCTCATGTGAGACAAAAAGCTATGTAGGAACAATAGGGTGATCTCTTCTCCAACTAATTATGTTATTAGAATTTGTAAACATGTAGCAAACACTAGAATCAAATATTTCTCAATCAAAATAACACAACAAAACCATTTTCTCCATTGCACTCCATGAATATACATTCACAAAATATAACACACTCAAGCAAGGATAACTACACTCCAAATGAGAGCACCAATAACATATATTATTGCATCAAAATAATGGCTTGAATACATATTTAATTCCTCAATTTATAAAAAATATTCTCCTCAATTTATGTTAAGAGTGAGAGATCTATTCATGCAAATATATGCTTCTAATCTAATAAAACAAATCTATTTATGTATAAATTGACTCTCTAACTAGTGCTAAGTAGGACTCCACCCTTATTTATATCATTTAATTGGTGCATGAGCCTTTACATGTCTTAAAACAAAGAAATCATGAGAAAATAAGAACAATAAAGCCATTAGATGATGTAGGAGTCCCTAGAGATGTCAAAAATAGAATCTCAACCTTCTCTGGAGGTTTGTAGGAGTTAAATTGTTGTCAAAATGCATTTCTAGTGCATAGAAAGCTCTAAATTTAAAACTAGCAATAAATTTTTAGTGCACCTCTAACTTGTTCAAAAATTATGGTGCACCTTTGAAGAAGTGCACCTTGTACACCTTGCACACCTTGGGAGAAGCCCACCTTGGGAGATAGGTCCAAAAAATGCAAAATTTTCCTGTGTGTCAAAACTGAAATTCTCACTTCTAGATTTTGTTCCCCTTCATAGTAGAGCTATGTCTAGATGTTTTATCTTGAATTTATCTATGATCTCTATCACTTGAATTTCATTTAGAAAGTAAAAATTATCATACTTATCTTTTACTACTTTCTAATAGTTTCCCACTTCTATACAAGTCTACACAAAATCTTTGAGCTTTACATCCAACTCTAGCAATGCATCCTCTGTCTTAAATGCTTGTCTAATGTATTAACCAATCAAAACTTCTTCAAATATCTTTCAAAACTATTCAATGATTATTTGCACTGGTAAGAGTTTATCTCTTGACTCATCTTTAAAAATTTCAAGGCACACATCACTATAATATTTCTCTACTTTCAATTTTTTCTCTTAATTTTGATCCTTGAGCCTGTGAATATCCACATGTAATGTTTCCATTACTTTATTACCAACTTCAATATTATCAATCCAATCATCTATCTTATCTAACTCATCTACCATATATACATCCATCAACATATGATACCTCTAACCTTTTATTGATTACAATGCTTGAAGGAAATTTCCCCAGGTATGTACCTCATCCATCAATCCAAAATCCTAGTTTAAAATAACAACTAGTTTCTTTATATTATTCTACATATGGTGCCCTATATTATTTGTACACCCTTTTCCTCAAAAATTTCTTTCCATAACTGACAAGCCTTCAAAAATTAATCCTCTTGTATAAATACCTTTTCTTTATCTTTTCTCTCTAAAGCTGCTTTAATAGTGGCCTCTGAAGTAACTAGGTCAATAGGAACAACTGACTCATGCACAAATCACCTCATTATTTCATTCTTCTTTCTCAACTTGACCAATTCAGCCTCATCTTTAGCTAAGTTATTAAACACTTCTTTAATTCTAGTGATGACCATTAATTTAATTGTACCCACAATTGGTTTTCCCAAAAAGACTTCTTTGATCTGATAATTATTCGTGGTTAGATCTTTAGTATCTACATGTAGAGGAGGAATAGCAATGTGAGTGAACAAGTCTTGATTTTGGTCCTTCATAATGAAAGCCAATGTACACACATCACCCTTAGGTAATTTAGGCTTCTTGAGAGCTTAAACTAATTCTCTCATTCCCTCTTCCTTAGTACAATAAGTTTCCTTTTATGTGTAACCATCACTTTTTTTTCAGCCACCTTGGAATAATTTCCATTAGACACTTATACTTGGATGAAGAGGAGGTTTTCTCTGCTAGACCCTTTCCCTTATCACTCTTCTCTAGAGTCCTTTCTTTCAATGAGATATCTACATCAAGTATCTTTGTGTCTATTGAATCCATAGTCCTTTCCTCTATACCTTGAGAAGTTTGTTGGGGTTCTTCATATATTTTCCCCTCCTCTAATACTTCATTAGTAGGTCTTTGTTGTGGCTCTTCTTCTTATACTGGTTGCACATGTTCTTCATTGATCAGAGGGAGAGGAGTGGATGAACCTTTATCCACTAAAGATACATCTTGAGCTGGTGATGGCGAGGCACCTAATGGTCCTTATGGAGAAGAAGGCAATTGACTCCAATCCTCTTGTGGATGTTGATTTTTTGGTGTATCCCTTATCTTGTCACCTACTAGTTTAGTGCTCATAAGCATGAAATCAAAATAGACATCTTAAATACATTAGCCCCTTGGTCCTCTTTCTCATCAATCTACTATTGTAACTCATTCTTTGAAGTTATGACCTTAATAGGTTGTGTAGGAATGGATGGTGGCATTATAATGGAATTCCTTCTTCATTTTTCTTTATTAACATTTTCCAGATGAGTCCTATAACTCAAGGAAATATTATCCTCTTCATCCTCCTCAACTCCTTTAGGAACAAATTCTAAGATTGATAGGAAAGGAGTAACCTTTCTTATCACCTTTTGTCTCCGTGTCCTTTTAATTAGAGTTTTCATTATTTTCTTCTTGGTATCTAATGGAGAAGCTTCTCCTTCTAGAACCTATGGAGACACCTCTTATGCTTGATCTTTATATCCTTGTCCCTATTCTAGTGGTATCACTTCTGGATTATCTTGAGCTTGGGTGGCTTCTTGGGCTAGAGTTTCTTCTTGGGCTTAAGTCCCTTCAACCTCTAGCTTACCTTGTTATTGTGATACTCTTTTACTTTTATTCTTTCCCTTAAGTGCCTTGAAGTACCCAACTTCCCTATCGTGCCGATACACACTCTCTAGCCTAATTGGAGATTGGGTTGTGAATGTGGGTATTGTAACCTTTTCTCCTTTACCTTTCACTGGACAATTTGTAGCTTAGAAAAATACTATTTTTAGAATTAGATTTAGCTTGAATGGTCTCTTAATCCATTCCTTGGTCAACTAGATGATATAGGTTTCCCTATGCTTGATATTTTTGTTTTCTTCTCTATCAATCTTTGCATTCATGATAGTCTGATCAAATATCTTATCTCATTTATATAAGGGATCTAAGACCTCTTTAGTGTCTTATAGCACAATGCTTAATGGGACCTTCATTTTCAAGGAACTACCTACCAAATTAAGAGTTATCCTATAATAATCCCTTATCCAAACCTCACAGCCATCTACTAGATTCATTCAATGATCCTCTATGGAATCTTCATGTTTGAACTATTTTCTTGCCAAGTACTTAAATCTTCCAATGTTATCAAAACATGGAAAAAGGGAGTTATAATCCTCTAAGGGATATTAATCCCACTCTGACTCAAGAGTTATGATATTCTTCTTCTACTTGACACCAAATGGACCTATAGTGATGGGCAATACCTAGGTCTTCTTATGTTGCTTCCTTATCTTGTCATATGTAGATGAGATTTTTCATGCAATCTTTGGAAAAATGAGCTTATCACATGGATACCTTAGGAGCTTCTTAGAATTTACAATTGTACTTGCTACCCTTAAGTAGGTGAATGTCTTGAACTAGATCTAGTAGGAGCCTATTTTTGTAATTTTTGTTGCATCCTCTTTTCATAGTCTCCCTCAATGAATTAGATGATTGCAAAAATGAAGGCATCATTCACTATTCTTTATTTCTTGCTATGATTGAAGAGTTTCTTCTTCACTAGTTGGGGGTATACCACATAAGGCCATGCATTAACATCTTGCAAGTTGCCCCTTTTAAACAATCTTGGGTAATCTATAGTTCTTGCTACTAACAGATACAACAAGTAAGATCTCATATAAAACCTTAGATCATTTTTTACCGCCACTAGCTTTTCATCTAAATTCTCACTAAGAATCGTGGCCCAGTCAATTGGCAGCTTTGCCATTTTGATGGCCTCAATGAAGTGTACCATCCATATGTTTAAGTGTCTAGCTATTAGTAATCTCGTGCTCTACTTAGGAGCACTATGGAATGTCTAATATCATCCTTCATGTAACATATTTCCATGTCTACTTTTCCATCTTTTCTTCTCAAAGGTGTTCTATCAATGAAATATGAAGATTGAATAATTTCTGTGGCTTCTTGTTCATGATCTCTATACCACCTTTTTCCTTGATGATATGTTAGTCTTATATATTGATGCATCCTCAAAAGATGAAATACTTTCTCTATATTCTTGGGTCTTAGATTGATAATGATCTCTATAATTATGCTTTTGACCACCCTCTCTTCTAAAATGTAATTCTTAGCCAAAGCCATGATCAACTCAAAAGATTGTACTAAAATCAGGTGTGAAGCTGTGTTTACTAACCTTTATCTTATAAGTGTAGACACCATTGGGGGCCTCCCATTTAATTTTTTGCATAGAACATATAATGCATTCTAGTTGATATGACCCATTTCTGTATCTCTAATTTTTGAATGCACATCCTGCAAGTGTGATTTAGGTTGAATAACTTGAAATTTGAAAATCATCAGTTTTGGAGCAATCTTTGCAGTGAGGGAGGACGAGGAGGAAGTCATTTTATCTACAAAAAATAAGCATACATTAGTCTAGAAGGTGGAAAATACAATTATAAAGAAACCCTAGTTAAGAAAAAATCAAACCCAAAACCTTAAAACATCTTGAAACACTTTAAAAACCCCATATTTGCCTCTAACAGAAAAACTTTGGTTCACCTTGCACACCTTGAGGGTGTTATAGGTACACCTTTTTCCTTTGGAAACTTCAATCACTAAGGGTGTGCATAGATTGAAACTTATGGGGTGAGCTAGGTACACACCCTTATAGTGCAAAGAATTCCTTTAAGTGTTAAAAGGGGTGAGCACATAGCACACCTTGTGGGGTGTGCTAGGTGTGCACCCTTACAATACTTAGGAGAAAGTTTTTTTCTTTGAAAGGTGCACATTTGCACACCTTGGATAGATGCACACATGCTCACCTTTCTATAAGGTGTTTATTGTTTGTTTTAAGTTTTTAAAAATTTTTTATGAAGCTTATGTAAAAAAGGAGTGCACCCTACGCACCTTGGATAGGTGAGCAAGGTTCACAGGGTGCGCACCTTCATTATTTTAACTTGGTGTGTTTTGTGTGTGTAGGTGTAGAAGATTAGCACACCTCTTAATATGTGGAGGTGTGCTTGCCAAAGACCAAGAAGAAGCAATGAGTAAGCAGGAGGGAGGGGTCCCAGGCTTTTATAGTCCTAGGATGGAGCGCACCTTTAGACTTCAAAGGAAGTGCTCCTACACTAGTGTACACCTTTTTACTTAAAACTCACTTTTCTCCTCAATCTCCAATTTTTGATAACTGGGTCTTTTAGGTAGAGGTCCATACTAGGCTTAGATACTAGGTAGAACCCTAAAAATGACTTAGACCTTGAACTAGGGGTCTAGGAAAGAAAAAAATTTCTTGGGGTTCCCCATTTCTAAGGAGAAATGGGACATGCATTGTGGAAACCACAACAGGTAACCCATTGTAAAGTTATTTTAATAAGTGATAACATTTCATTAAATGAGTTTTAAAATGAATTAATAAGAGTCATTGGTTTTCCTTGCCCATGCCTTGAGTGCTAGTATAAGATAGGATGGGAGTAGAGAGGATGCTTGGTTGTGACCTTGCTTTATTAGTATATATTGTCTATATGAAAGGATACTAGTGCTACATAGAGACACTAGGGGGTTAGAGTCTAGAGAGGTTGCCAAGGCAACCTTATAGTTGGCTCATGCAATGGCACTTGCCCACTTACCTACTAGATTCCCTACATGTCTTTGTTTCCTCTAGGTTTAGATGTTACTTTTATCTTGGTATCCTTTGAGATAGTTTTCTTTTAGGTGTATCCTTGACCTTGTTTGAGTTTTAGGTGACTCTACAACACCCCTAGGATCAAATGAAAGGCCAAGATAAATTCTAGAAGAGATTGGTAAGACAATTGTATGAAGATGCAAGAATGCTATTATTAATAATGAACATGGTTAACATCCAATGGATTGATTTGAAATGTACATAATAGGCCTCCTTATATACAAGAGGTGATAAGAGACAATGATAAGGAGAAGATAAGCTATCATACACATAAGGTGGAATCACATGTCTACCAAAGGTGGAACATCCTCCATTATGCAATGAAGTATGTGCAATGATGAGGATGACAATGTGATGAGTACACTAAAGGTGGAATGAGATAACAAATATGACCACCTAGAGTGGAATTCTCCTACACCATGTGTTTAGTTGAGGTGCAAACTCCCAAGTGTCTCAATCAAAAACTTCTATGCAATGCATTATCCTAAGTAAGCTTAAGTGTAATTAGTGAATATTTAATTACACCAATAGACCTAGATGTTAGTTATGACTTATGAATTGACATCCATATTGGACTTGAGTTTATCTCCTTAGCATAGTGGGAGTGGGCCATTTAGGTTCCATGAGGTTGGGTGGTAGTGCATTTTTCTTATACAATTGAGATATGACCACTAGATGTCATTGTTGGATGTGCTTGTGTAGTTGATCCTTTCTATTTGATCTTATATTTCTATTGGATGGTTAAATTCTATTTTACTATATTTATTTATCAAAGATCTTATGAGATGATGTCTTTTATTTATGATGTATATTCTTTGAGCTTTTCATACCCCATGACTTGTACAACAAATGATTATGCATTCTAATTATGCCAAGTGGCATCCTGTAATTATATATTATTTAAATGGATTTGTACTTGCGATTATTCTTTGATGTGGTTTTGTTGTGTATTTGATTTAGTATTAATTAAAATTAAATATGATTCAACATCATGGGACCCTTAATAAATGTAATTAGTTTTGATAGTTGTATGTACATGAGTTAATGATTCTACTATATTTTATCTGATGTTGTTAAATTATTGTCTTTAAAAAAAATGTTTGACAAAATTAGTGAAACTTTAGGTTAATTTCTTTTGGGTTCCTTGGTGGAGAATTACATCTGGTATCAGAGCTTAGTTTCTAAATCGAGAGCTTTGGGTATATTGGAACACCACTAGTTGTCAGCTAGCTAACTAAAACAAAACTTAAACTATTATATGTATTTATTACAAACTTGAACACTTGAACTAGTTAAAATGAAATGAAACTTAAACAATGTTGTGTATTTTTTTCAACTTGAACACTTGAAAAATTCAGACTTGATTTCTTAAAACATAGAAAAAGGAAAAATTTGCATAACTATTGAGTTGGATTTCAAATATGCTTTTGTTGATTTTGTGAGCATTTCTATTATTCTTGCTTGGGTGTTTTCAGTGGTCTTATCCTCCTACAAGGGGAAAGGGTCCAATGGGACCTACACAATGAGTTCTTTAGTTTTATCTTTCTTGTAGGCTTCTAGGAGTAAGCCTAAATCTAGGGGGAGTGAATGTAATGCCTACCCCTAGTTGAATTTTTAGATTGTATTGCCGAACTCTTTTAGGCCAGTTTTATGATTATTGGTACCTGGTTACTGGATTTGATTAGATGTTATTTCATACTTAGTTGATTTATGTAATGAGTTACTTAGTTATTTCATGTGTTTGAGATTATTTCTATGATGATGCATGTATGTTCATACAGTGATTTCATTTATCTCATCATTGATAGTTAGATGTATGATTTCTATGTAGTTCTATGGCTACTTACACCATAATTATCTACAAAAAAAAAGCCTACATGTTGAGAGCATGCTTAAACAAGGAAAATTTAGTTGTACATGTTCATTTAAGAAAGATTCAAGCAATGAAACAACTAAACAACTTGTTCTTTACTAAGCTAAACAACCAACAAATATGATTCTCTTACTACCTTAGAGCAACTCAACAAGGGAACTAAATGTGAACCTTTTTGGTGTGCTCTAGTTGGAGGGATGTGGATGTACTCTCCCAAATGCTACAATTTGAATCCCAAAGAGCTTGAAATGCAATGCAAGATGAGATATGAATGAGGAATGCTTCAAGAGGAGGCTATGGAATGAGTCATTCTCAAAACCTCCTAAGAAGTGGAGGTGAATGCAAGAAAGAAAACTAAACTATCAATGCAAGAATGAAATGAAATATAGAAATTACCAAGGGGTTAGTAACAATGCATAAAAATTTCTCCAAATTCACTAGAAACCTCTATCTCTAAAATAACATGATAACACTGCAAATGAGGGAGACGTAAAATGCTTGAGACAAGGGCTCTATTTATAGACTTGAGAGAGGCCTTGGGGAGATGGCATCTATGTGGTGTCCACATTGGTGCCATAAGTGAGACATGTAGACTAAGGGGAGAAGCCATGAAAAGTTCAATATAAGCCTTTTGGATGAAAGTGATCGCTCAAAGTTTGCTCACACATGTATGAGAAACCTTAGAGAAAGAAAAGGGGGACACGTGTGTAAGAGGTCTGAATAAAATAATAAAATGGAAGCTTTAGTGAATCTTGAGTTTCTCACACATGTGTGAGCAAATACTTAGGAGCTAAAAGGTGTTTAGGATAATTAAGTGGGATTAATTAGTGGGTAGGCATAGAAGGATGAGAGTGATGGGTGTAGACTAGGTTTTAGGATGAGATTAAGATCAAATTAAATAGGTTTAACTTAATCATAGGATTAAATTTTTTAATAAAGTGGAGGAAATTAAATAAATTAGAATTTATTTAAAATGATATTTATGGAGCACTACGCATAGAATGAATTTAATACATTAGAGGAGAAGTATTCAAATTAAATTTAAGTACATTACAGAAATGAACATATTTAACATAATAAATTTAATTAAATAAGTAGAAGAATATGTCAAATATAATTAACTAATAAATAATTAATTATAATGTAAAAAAAAATATTAAATGAATTAATATAGCATTTGAGAGGATTTTAAGCATCTACACTTTACCCCTCTTTGATGTGATGTCAGGATGACATTATATCAACAAAATGATAATATAGGTTGCCCTAGAGAGGGTAGGAGTCCTAGAAATTTTATCATAGTGATGGCAGAGGAGGAGGGTGCCCCTTCATGAAAATAGAGAAAAATAAAAAAAAATTTCATAATGTTTGCAAAAAGGACTCTAGAAGAAAAGAGAGGGTAGGAAAAAGGCATAAATGAACATTTTTGCATGACTTGGGGATAAATAGGGGTCAAAGTGGCCAAGGAATGGGTATTGGCTCAAACGGAGACCTTGGAGGGCCTATATAAGCCTCCAAGGGGCACATGGAAGCGTCATTTGCACACATAGAGAGCATAGAACCAGAGCAAAGGATGGATCCAATCGAGAGACTACGGCTTGGAGATTATGTCTAGGAGCACCAAATGTCAACCGACATGGGACCACTGGTATGCTAACTGACCCTGCTTGTCAAATTTTTAGTTATGCATTTGATTTTGGAATTTATTACACATTAAATGGGGAAAAATAAAGTCATGGTAGTTCTCCACTCTATCCTCTTTGCAGATGAAAAATGAAGGTTATAGGTGTTATAGTGACAATAGGATTCATCCTGTCATCTTCAAAGATGATAGGGTTCATCCTATCATCTATGTAGATACCAAAGGGTGGAATCAAGAGGTCGAGATAGGGTCAAAGATGATGATCTATGTGTTGTTGTCTCTACAAACAATAGTCAAGTAGTCACCAATAGGAAAATTGACTATTGTGTAGCCATTAGTTCGGTGTCTCTATGATTTGATATCTCTATTGATCCACATTTATATGGATTTTCATCTTTTCCAATTTGGAAAAATTGGTAGAATCAGGTGATGTGGATGACTGGGGGGGTGAACAAGTAGGATACCCCATGCTTAGATAAGTAAAATGAGTAGGGAATAAATGATATACTAACTATTGAATGTCTATACTGTAGATGGTGATAGTGACATTTTTCTCATAGGAGCACTACCCAATGATAATGGTGCTAGGAGAGAGACTCATAGAGGTAGAGTGGGGTAACATGAGGCTATTCAGTTTGGAGCACATTTATGAATCATCCAATTTGAGGGCATACTCAGTGCAACTTTTTGCATTGATAGAGTGGTGGCATACACTGACCTCTAGCTTCCATCTACCTATTGGAGAGGTGAAAATTACTCATCTCGATGCATGGAGGATTCTTTGAGTGCCAATTTGTGAGACATATCCTAAGTATGTACTAGAGGGTGCAAATCCCTATCTACAAGAGTGCTTCAGGTAGCAATAATAAAGGCTAGCTATTTAGGGATGATGGTTGACATGGAGGGAGGCATTAGAGTAGAGGTTGACATAGCTTTCTCTCTATCTTGCCTCACTTATATGGAGGATGTTGTTGAACTACACTAGGCATGGGTTTTTAATTAGTTGGACACAAGTGCTAAGCAATCTTTTATAGGATGACAACATAATCTTCTACTGGGGTCAGACTATCTTGGCCCATCTAAAATGTGTGCATACGGGACATAGAAGACCATAGGTCCATGATTGACATTGTTAATGGTGTGGTCATGGGAGCACATAAGTATGACACACCCTATTATGAGGAAATAAACTTGATATCTTGGCAAGCCTTATGCATGTTGGTATAGGTCATCGATCTAGTACACCTCGATCGAGTTAGATTTTGGAGGAGATGTCTAGACGAGATTATCATGTGTGACTAGATAACATACGATGATGGTGAGTGGTTGGGGGCTATATTACTAGCAAGGGGAGAGGATGATGGTGAGGATCAAATATACCTTCCTTATACACAGACAAACTATTGTCTGATTGGTCAAACCATTCACATGGTTATGCATTATATGCCATCTACGATTCAATGATAGTTCGGGTGGGTTCAAGTTGTTGTGCTTGATAGATTCCTATACCCAGTGGTATCCCAAGAGTATGATAGATTATGGGATCATGTGACCTCTCTAAGATTAGCAAGGATGTCATGGTGTGGTATATAGCTAGTGCCATTGGTACATAGATAGGACCAAGGAGATGCAAGGATGACACCTACATATATACAATGGTGGATGACCCATCAGCTAGTGTGACTGATAGTACTAGGAGTACCAATAGTAGTAGAGTAGCCACATGGTGGAGGAGATGGGGTAGGAGATGGGGGACAAGTATTAGTGGTGCCACCACTAGGGCATAAAGTCCATCAGAGGAGAGTACTAGCACCTACGGGGCCACCATTAGTGCAAGGGTCACAACTAGTTCCACGAGTACAAGTGCTAGAGGTACAAGTACCACTAGGGCCACCTCAATAGGATGATATAGAGATAGTGAGGGTTGAGTGGGATAGCCTCTAGATAGAGGTTTCTTGAATACATGCTTAGATAAAGGTAGAGTGAGTGAGGAAAGACAATGGCTAGGAGGCCTTAATAACACTGCAAGCTAGGATAGATACCAGAGAGTTTAGTGACTTCACTATGTAGGTAGAGATGGATGAGCTGGCCAAGATAGAAAATCTTTGGTAGGAGTTGGCCACCTTATGGGAAGAGAGAGAGAGACTCATTAGAGGTAGGTGGATGAGTATCATGGCCAACAAGATATTGCCAAACAAATGGTATAGGCTTGAGGGATGGTGATGGTGATGGTGATGCATGAGGCCCTAACTGCACATTGACATGAGGCACAAAAATTACAAGAGTTAGGTTATTATAGGTCTTTGTATCATGATATCATGTTAGTAGATCAATGACAACTAGAGTTTCAAGAGGCATCTAGCTCATGGGCCATGGGGGTTGTCAAAGATTAGAGCCATTGGTTAGATAGAGTAGGCCTCTATGAGGAGGGGGTACAAGAGGGGCAAGGCCCTCACAACTAGCTATCTAATATTGACAATGAGTAGTTTTAACATAGTGATGTAGATGCAACAAGTTTTTGATGATGCATTATGCATAATTTACAACATGACTTTTTGTATATGGACTGTATATGGACACTTATTTTTTGATATATATGACATGATTCAATGAGCCTAGATGTATATGGATGATGGTATCTTATGCATGTGATGTTTATGTTGTTACTAACATTGTGATGTAGGATGTGTATGCTGCTATGTTTCTTATGATGCATATATGATGACTAATGTGTGGATGATGCAAGTCATGGTGATATATGAGATGTATGCATTTTGTTATTTGACATTTATATATTTACTATATGCTTTGTGAGATGTATTATTATGTATATGGAGCTAAATGTAATGGTTATAATGTATATACTTAATGGATTCATGTAATAAATAATGGGATCTAATAATGAATGAAATGCCTAATGCAATTAATGTACCAATATGACAATGAATGTACCCTAAATGAAAATGTTAATAATAGAAAAATACAATAATCATGAATGCAAAGTGAAATGAATTAAAACTTAAAGTGTAAATGTGAAAGATGAAAATGTAATATGAATGAACCTAATAAATAGACATATGTCAAACCTTTCACTCATAGGAATCAAGTAGCTTAGAATAGTAGGGGGGAATAAATATAAAATTTGTCTCAAGTAGAGTGCAATGAAATCATATACTACATGAATCCTAGCTAGATGATACTAATGGCTTCAGTTGTGTTTATATGGGAGAGCACACCCTTGTTTGATTTTTCAAAAGGAGTTATGCACCATATGCTATAGAAACATAGATGAAAAGATTCCTTTGCATGGACTAGACTCTCAACACAATAGATAATTTAGGACAATAGATGTAGTTTGCATAGTCATGATGGAATAAATGACATATACACATTAGAGATGTCTAGGCACACCCAAAGTCTTTTTAGGGATTTTTGGTGGAAAGTGTGCTAACTTAATTCCCCTAGTGAGAAATGCATAACCATAACTCAAAACTAACATACATGTACTAAAGCATCAAAAAAATCATACCAAAAATGACATGTGTAATTAGGTGGAGCCATTCAAGTGATACTAAAATATGGAACATCAAGGCATACTATAAAAGGATACTACTAACACACACACACAAAAAAATCAACCAAAAGAGGCTATATGACCAAGTAGTCATTCAATCCATAGTTCCTATGAAGAACATTAGGTCTCAAAAGTGAAGGTTACAGTGTCATGTGTAGGAAGGATTCTTCCTATGAAATTTCATTTGTCTAATGTTTTTGTCACAATTTTTTGTTGGAAATAGTTGTGAAAAGAAAAATTTCTCGAATCATTAAGTATCAAATGGTGATTTTGTTTAGGTTTTTTTGTAGTCACTATTGTGGGTAAAAGCTCAATGTAATGGAATTAGGAAAAATACTTGATGGGAAAATGCCTCATGGACTAGAGGTCTTTTGAAAGATGAAAGTGAATGGATGCCTCACACACAAGAGGTTTTTTTTTTTTAGATGCAAGTTAGAGAGGACTTTTGCACAAAGCTAGGATGAAATAGTGGAATGTGGTGAAGAGAGATGAACCTTATAGATAATGGACCAACAAAAAAAAATTTAGGAACTTTTTCCTCTTTTTAGTTTTTCCTTGGAAACATTTTACAAATGTTTTTGGAGTTTTCTAATTTTTTGATATTTTTTGGATTTTTGTGGAACTATAACAACATTATATAGGAACTACAAAACTCAAGCATAGAACTACTTGAGGTGTTGGATATTTATAGGCTCAAGGAGTAGATCTCCCTCTGAAGTGGCAATTTGATATGCCCCAAAACCATATTTGGCTGTAATGATAAATGAACCAAGCTAAGTAACTTCAAATTTTCCTTTCTTTTCATGGTTCTAGAGATTCCTCATGTTATGCTACAAAATTAAGTCACCCACCTCAAATTCATAAGGTTTTAATTTTTGTGAAATTGGAGTTGAAGATTATTTTGATACACCTAGAGGTGGTTTAGGGAATTGAGGCATCTTTCATCGAGGAGTTACAGCTCTTGCAAGTGAGAAAATTGGTATTCTTCTTTAGACATCATATTCTTGAGAGAGATTTTGAGGGAAGGGAGCCCAATATCGATAGGTATAATAGATTTAGAACCATAAACAAGGGAAAATAGAGTGGCTCCTATTGGGGTATGGATGGAGGTGTAGTAGGCCCGATGGGTGAGAGAAATTTGGAGGTTCCAATCATGGCCAACTGAATCAATGGTTTTCTTTAGGATTTTTAGAATGGTTTTATTGGTGGCTTTAGCTTGGCCATTTCCTTGGGGGAATTATTTGGTGGAAAAATGCTGGGTCATTCTAAATTTCCTACACAATGTGGCAACTTCCTAAATTTTGAGAGGAGTTCCATTATAAGTCATGATGTCTTGAGGGATATCAAAATGACAAATAATGTAGTTCAAGATGAACTTTGAAACCTATTTTTTGGTGGTGTAGGTTCATGAGGTAGCCTTGACCCACTTTTTGAAGTACTCAATGGTGGTAATAATATACTTGTGGCCATTTGCATAATTTGGATATATGTGACCAAAAAGATCAAATCCCTAGTGGGAAATGGGCCATGATGTGATGGTGGGTTGAAGGTCTTGGGCAGGAGCATGTATCAAATCTCTATATTTTTGACAAGAAACACATTGCTTCACAAAATGATAGCCATCCACTTCCATATTAGGCCAATAGTAACCTATTCCAAAGATCTTTTTTGCTAATGTAAGGCCACTAGACTGGGCACCAGAAATTCCTTGGTAAACCTATTCTAATGCCATTTTTGGCTTCATCTGAACTGAGACATCAGAGGAGGGTTCCATTGAAGTGTTTTCAGAAAAGTGTATCACCTAGGATAGTATATCGAGCAATATGATATATGAAGGTTTTTTTGTGGTTCATGGAGAGGTCTATGGGGATTTTTTTGTGATGAAGGTAGCAAAATTTTTTAAAGTGCCATGGAGACTGAAAACTAACAATCTCACACACCTGCTTTGATTCAAGTTGCTCGAAAGAAGAAAAAAATGATTCTCAAACACTTAGGGCTATCCTTAGGCATGGCAATCATGGAGGTAATGGTGGTCATTGCATTTGATACTTTGTTAGTAGGAGACTATCTTAGTGAAATGTTGTTTAAGATCTTGAACTATCCAATGATATGGTAACAACTTTTCGCCCTTTATTTTGTATTCATTTGTGACTTACCTAATGACCAATTGAGAGTCTCCAAAGACAAGTAGGCTCTTAATATTCCATCTAATAGCTTGATGAAACCCTATTACTAATCATTCATACTTATCTATGTTGTCTATGCAAGGGAATGAAACTTTATAAGACTTAGGAATAAGGACTTCTTGTGGTGTAACAAACAAAATTCCTAACCACGATCCCTTTTGTGTGAAGGAATAATCAAAAAATAGCTTCCATTGTGTACCAAGGGTAACAGTCATAATTATTTCATCTATAAAATCTACTATAATAGGATGGTATCCTTAAAGAGGAGCTTCAACAAGTTGATCTATAATTACTTGACCTTTAATGGCCTTATGCTCTTTATAGACAATGCTGAATTCACTTAAAATCAAGACCCATTTTTTAGCTCGACTAGTGAGGGAAGCTTTTGATAGCAAATGTTTGAGGGGATCTATCTTGGATATGAGATGTATAGTGTGATTAAGCATATAATGGCATAGTTTCTACATGCAAAAGACTACTGCTAGATAAGCTTTCTCAATAGCAGTGTAGTTCAACTCATAGCCAACTAATATTCAACTAAGATAGTATATGGATTGCTCATTACATTTGTCATCTAGTTGTGCTAAAAGGGAACCTAGGGAAACTAAAGTGGTAGAAATTTATAGAATCAATGGTCATCTTGCAATTGGAGGGACTAAAACTGGTGGATCAGCCAAGTATGCTTTAACTTGCTCAAATGAT
The DNA here is from genome assembly GCA_028749045.1 of Cupressus sempervirens. NCBI lineage: Eukaryota > Viridiplantae > Streptophyta > Pinopsida > Cupressales > Cupressaceae > Cupressus > Cupressus sempervirens. The sequence goes on from CM053783.1 coordinate 130,597,539, forward strand.
TTCTAACATAGGCAATCCCATTGAAACTTAGTGTCTTTTGAAGAAAATCTTGGAGTGGATGAACCTTATCTACTAACTAGGACACAAACCATCTAATTGACTATAACCTCCCTTGAAAACTATAGAGTTTTTTCAATGGAGTAGGTGGAGGCATTTCCATGATGGCTTTCACTTTGGTGGGATCTATCTCAATACCTCTTCTTGACACTATGTAACCTAAAAAATTTCTTGATTGGACCCCAAAGACACACTTCTTTGGATTAAGGTACACCTTTTATTTCTCCAACCTTTCAAAAATGGTGGTAAGAACAACAATGTGGGAATCATGTGTCTTAGATTTTCCTAGAATTTCATCAACATAGTCCTCCATTATGACATGTAGAAGATCATGGAAGATATTAGTTATTGTGCATTGATAGGTGGTGTTGGTATTTTCAAGACAAAAGGCATGACTTGGTAACAAAGGGTTCCCCATGGGGTAGTAAATGTCATTTTATGTTGAACTTCTTCTACAATTTTGATCTAATTGTAACCAGAGAAACCATCCATTAAAGACAATATTTCATGTCTGGTAGTCAAATCCAATATGATGTCTATGTTAGGAAGTGGAAAACCATCATTAATAAATGTGAGATTTAAATTTCAAAAATCTAAATAGATACGAATACCCCTAGATGCCTTTCCTACAGGAATAATGTTGGAAACACACTTAGGGTAATCAATAGGTTGGATGAATTTTGCCTCTAGAATTTTTTGCAGTTCTGCTTTGACCAAAAGTGCTACCCTAAGATGCATATTACACAACTTTTGTTTCATAGGTTTAATCTTTGGATCCACTGCTAATTGATGCACAACCAAATCTATGTCTAAACCAAGTATGTCTTTGTATGTCCATGTAAAATTGATTTTTCCTTTTTGTAGGAACTCAGTCATCACTTTTTGTTCTTTGGGACTTAGGGTATCTACAATGTAGGTGATTTGTGGATTATCTACCATACCCAAGTTAACTACAACTATATCCTCATTCAATATAGATGAATTTTTTGGTTGTAAAGATCTTAATGGAAATTCAATATCTACCTATTCTAGCACCTCTAGGAGGTTTTCACCAAAAGATGCATCCTTTATTTTGTCTATTTCTTCATCCGAAAGTGCTCCAAAAGAGTTTTCACTAGAGGATGTTTCTTCTATTTTTTATTTTGATTTTCTTTTTCATTTTTGTGACTAAGAGAATTGACTTGGCTACAAAATTAGGCTTCCTCATTGTATTGGATCTCATATTCATAATCTTGGAGATTCTTAAGGCCAAAAAGTGCCATCACTGCTTCGTAAGAGTTACAGATATCAAAAGATGGTGGTGTGTCCTAAAGGTCCCATTCTATCATGTCAAGGTTAGTGAAGGGTAAGTTGGTAGATGAAAGGTTGGCTATGGTAATGTCATGGACATAATTATCTAGGTCATCTTCAATAAATTGGAAGGGGATTGGGAAGAATTCCTCCTCCTCAATCTTAGAATTAGGTTCAACCATACAATAGTTGTCAGAAAAGAACACCTTGGGTTTAATGGAGCCCAAACCACATCCTTTAGGATAGCTATTAGCCTCAAGGGGTTATTTGATTCCAACTTCTTTAGGTCCAAGGCCAACATCATGATATCCCATGTTTTCAATGATGGGAGGAGCCTTAACATACTTATCTTTAGCGAATTCCATAGGATCATCTTTTCTATAAAAATATAGCCAATCTAAGGTATTAGACTCCATGTGTTCATCACTAAGTGAACCCCAATGTTCAAATGTCATCTTATTAACATGCATAGTATCCTTGTTTGTAGAAGGTGGTATTTCGAGAGGTTTTCCAAAGGATCAGGGGGAGAGTGGTAGTTGTCCAACGAACAAGGCATTTTCAAACTTATACTCTCCCATTCCTTGGTTAGCAAAAGTAACCTTTTTCACTATAGTATTGACCTTAATATCTTCAACCTTCTCTTTTCCTTTATGAGAACTAGAATCAATATTAGATAATTCTAGTATTGTTGTGGAAGGTGATTCCATTATTGTGAGAGATCTAGGTATAACCTTAGGAAACTCACTAACTGGACAAAAATTTGTTGGAGCACCTTCCAATATCTTACAAAAAGAAAAACATAAAGGTTCACTCGGAATCCTAAACTCTCTTCCTTGGTGGGAAAATTTCAAGCATTGATCATATGTAGATGGTATCACTTTGAGTGTATGTATACAAGGTCAACCTAGAAAGATATTATATGGCAAGTCCAAATCTAGGACATGGCATTTAGTATTAATTATAGAAAACCCCACCTTTAGTGGTAGCATGATAACTCCTTTTAATTCTCTTTCTCTTTTATCATATTCTTTAATTGTTATCCTTTTATTGATATCTAGGAGGTCTTCTAGAAGCCCCAAGGAACAGATCATCTTCAATGTACAAATGTTCAAATAAGATCCATTATCTATAAGGACTCATTTTATTTTATGTCACTGTATAAGGACTTCAATGTGGAGTGATAGTTTATTGTTAGTTTGTGGTGACTGATCAGGAAAGTACTGTACATACTTCATAAATTCTTTGGGGCTCAGGGTATCGCCCTGAAAAAATAAAAATAATATAAAATTTTGGGCCCTATTTTATCATGATTTTGGGCCAACATGTAATTATTAATTATAACTCTAAAGTGGTAAAAATACTTGTATAAAAGGGCTTAGGGTTAGGGATTGTTTTAGTGTTGTGATGCAAAAATTGGTTCTTGTGGTAGTATTGAGCTGTAAGGGATTATAGATTGTAATCAAGTTGTAATCACTAGATCATAATAATATCAGACTTCTTGTTTGGTGGATGTAGCCTAGGGATTGGGTGAACTAAATTAAATCTTGGTGTATTGAATTCTTTTCTATGTGATCTATTATTTTCTAATATTGTTTATATTAGTATCTAATTATTATTTATATTAGTGGTTTAATTCTAACAAGTGGTATCAGAGATAGGTTGTTCTTTTAGTTTTCCTCTACAAGAAAGTCGCATGGTTGAGTGGGAGTCTCACACTTGAGTGGGAGTGATGGGAGACAAGGGTAAGCTGAAGGTTGATAGGTTTAATGGGTAGAACTTTCAGTTATGGAAGATGCAAATGGAATACTATCTTTATCAGAAGGATTTATGAAAGTCGTTGGAAGGCAAAACCAAGAATTAGGGATCTATGTCAAATGACGACTGGTATCTTTTGGATAGAAAGGCACTTGGAAGCATTTGATTATGCTTGGTTGAGATTTTTTTGAGGTATTCCATAAAATAGTTCACATGCCTTGCCTATGTTTTGACATTTTGCATGCATCTTGCACTCTCTCATTCAGTTGATGGATTATAGAGAGTGATCTAAAATGATGATGCTAAAAAACACACACAATCAAATCAAACGAACTTGCATTACAAATGGATTGTGGAAATATGATATTCTAATGCAAGTTCATTTTGGATTTGATTGTGTGTGTTTTTTAGCATCATTATTTTAGATCACTCTCTATAATCCATTGACTAGATGAGAGAGTGCAAGATGAATGCAAAATGTCAAATCATAGGCAAGCCATGTGAACTATTTTATGGAATGCCTCAAAGAAATGTCATAAACTATATATAGAATTCACTCTGATTATAGTCATAAACTATATTGAGAAAATCAAAATAAATAGAATAAATGCATCATGTGAATTATGAATAGCAAAGGAAATGATTTTTTTAGATACTATCGAACTTCATAGGTTAAGTAAGGATTCACAAAAGAAATCCTTACTTGACTCAAGAGCACTGTGCCAGCTATACGTTTGAATTATGGTTGTTTCTATGCTGGAAGAAAAAAAAACTAGATCAATCTAAAATTTAAACAAATATTATATACAAATTTAAAATTTAGCATTAGCTCTGTGGGCAAAATATCTCAAAATTGATTAAAAAATAAACCTTGATAACACCCCCAAAAAAGTCTATGCATTAATATTTAAAAATATAAATCCTAAACAATGAGCCTATTTTAACATGACATAGAAGAAATTTATTAACTTCAAGTGCAAAATTGCTGCAATGACATTGCTAAACCCAATGGACAATTAACAACTATTTAACAAGAAAGGGCTTATGTTAAAATAGTGCACAATGAAACACAACAAAACATGATTTACAAATATACTACTCACAATTTTCATTGTTATAGTGCTTGCACTCCTTCTAATCACCAACCTTGTTGATCTTGTATGAAATGATGAATGAGGAAAAATGTAATGTAAATCTAAACCCATACCCCAAACCAGTCATACAGAGCTTAAACCTAAAACAAGGCAATACAAAGATCAAGCTTTGCATTTCTCTTTAAAGGTGTAGATATCAAAATCCTAGTAACGGCAACACTAGAGATAAGGATGGAGAATGTAGATATAAAATCATGAAAATTAAGGGCATTCCATCCAGTGGTCCATAGTACACAAGAATATAGTAAATTTATGTGGAAAAAATAAATCAATGTACTTCAATACAATAGATGAACCATTTTCTTTTGATAGATAAAGGCACCTCGAACAATTTTCTTTAGAAGGTAAAAGAAGCTATGAAAATAGAGTATGACTCATCCCACAAAGTGAATATCTCATTACATCAATGAGAAAATTTTCTTCATGAGGTAACTTGCAAAATATGATTAAGGTGTCAGACTCACTTTGACAGTGTCCAAACAAATATTCCTTCTAGAGAAACCATTGAATGGAGAATTCAAATGAGGCAATGCCTTCTTGCAGAGAAACCAAATCAAGAGAAGAAGAGGTATATATGTTGTAGTCTTATAGATAATAGAACAATAGACATCTATTTTGTTTTGACATTTCAACAAAATTAAGAAAACAATGATACAAGAACATGAATCTCAATAGATCTCAGTAAGCTAGCAATGCCATGGCTAACTAATACCACATAGCATGATGCAATTAAAAGCTAATATGCACTTCAAAGCTAATCCAAATGACATAAACTACAACAAAAAAATTATCACATTAAAAAACTTCTGATATATGTAAGTTAGTTGTTTATTAAATGCTTCATTTGTTTTTATTACCATAGATATTTTTCTTTTATGCTTTACATATTTCATTAGCCTAGATATTGTATTTTATGCAAGTGTTTTAGATTCCCTTACAAAGAAATTCACATACATGTCAAAATGAATGTGTCTGTGTAATTGTGAGGATGAAAATTTCTTTTGCATCTCCATTTTGGCCTCAGTCTGTTTGTGTGTCTCTATTTAGTGTATATGTAAGTGCATATGCTTGCAAAATGGAAGCATAGATAAGTAATATGAACTGTTTGACAAGATGCTTGAACATGATGTGCTCATCAAAAGCCATGGTTTCTAGATATGCACAAAATAGATATATTGAGAGAATATATTTGTTTAAGTTGCAACTACCTTGGTAGACATGCACGCAAAATGTGGAATCATAGGTAAGGTGTTTGAACTATTTTATTGACTGCCTCTAGGAAATGTTGTCTAATGGCAAGCCAATATTGCAGGATATGCATATTGATTTGTTGAATATATCTACACACACACACACACACACACACATGTATGTACATATGCATGTGTATATTTATATCAAAGAAAATGAGTTAACATATGTGCTTTGCCAACATCTCTTTTCTGTGCAAAAATGGAACCTTTGAAATGGGTTATAGACATCTCTCAAAGCATAAATGATAGAGAACTATTGTTGGATGTTGTTTCCATTAGCTTGGTACACATCCATGAAAAATGTGGAATCATAGTTTGCCTTTGTACAGTATAGCATGGTATAGTTAGTATTTTTACTACTACTACCACTACTATTGACTGACCTAGCCTCCTGCTACTCCTATTGGCAACTAAAGTATTGTATGTAAGCCACTTCTACTACATAGTGTATACAACACCCTTCCTTTTCCTTTTCCCTTTCTTCCTTCTCCACTAAAAAAGATCACTGAAAAAACATAGATCACAAGGGCACAACAAAAGACAAAATATATATCCACTCTTGAATCATAAATGAATGAATGAAGGGAAAAACTAGGTGGTGGCATAAGTGATAACATAATCAATCAAAATTTAATGACTTTTAATTCCTATTCCATTCCCCCAACTAAACAAAAGCTTCCATTGTGTAGCCCCCTAGTTTCTCTTTATCATTGATTTGTGTGTATGTGAAAAGGAGAGATAAAAGAGCATGTGGTCAGAACATCACATCAAATCCATGTACAACAAAAAAATGCACTATTCAGTGCCTATTCATTCATGACTTTATATTCTTACCTAGCTTGGAAAAATACCAACTATTCCTTATCAAATCCTACCTAGCTTTATACATCAAAACCTCACAAACCAAGAAAAAAAACCATAATCAATGTCAGCAGCTATACTAGATGAATATATGAATTCCATGGGAATGTTGTACAATTAGGGTAGGGGGTTGCAATTGTGCTACAACTTAGTACTGACAGGAATTCAATACCAAAAGGATTGGTGCCACAAATTGTGCTGCTCAAATGCAAGAAGGGTTATAGTGTTCTTAGGGTGTAATTGATGGTGTTTCTACATAGATTTTTTATGGTTTCAAGAAATTTCATTTTCAAATAAAATCAGGTAATCAATTTGAAAATTTGATACAATATTGATTAATAGAAAAGTCTACCACTCATAGAACTTGTAGAGTGCAAGTACCCAAGTATCTATACACAAGTACTAGGTACAAGTGCCCCAAGTACCAAGTACTCATAGGAGAGTATCATATCTAAGGACCTTGATTAAGATTTCTAATTTTGTTTCAATTTTTTATTTTCACATCAACCTATTGTTTATCAAGCTTAATTCAATACATAATTAGTTTGGAACATTGATACGATACTGATTAACAGTAAACTTTATCACTCATAGAACTCATAGAGTGCAAGGTGGTCTACAAGTGTCATTTTGAAACATTCGGTGTTCATCTTATTTTCATGAATGCATGTTTGACCATATTGACAATCCAAACAATTTCCTAGGGATCTAAAAGGTGAAATGTAAGGAAAGACAACATATGTCCACTATGAACTTTGACAAGCACAATAGTATAAGATAAATTGAATACCTCTTCTTGGCACTCCTCCATGACAACTTTTCTAGTTTCTACTTCTAGCTCATAGGCCTTCCTCCATCTGGTTATGTCTTCTTATGTCACTGTAATATCTTGCACGAGGCCTTCAACCTTTCAAGATGATAGAGTGGATCAGTTAATCATTTGTTCCTAACGAAACCTATCCCTACAAACTTCATAAATAAACATCTACCAATTACCACCATATAAATTGAAGATTAAAACGAAAACATTAATATTATTTCATTTCTTTTAAAACTAGCATATGAATACATAGAATATCTAAAAGTGTTATTACATTTCCTGTTAGTGCAATTTCTCTCTCTTGAAGTTCTTTAACACATAACATATTTTTTGCTAGATCTTGAGCTTGGCTTACTAAAAGTTCTCTTAAATGGTCAACTTCTTCTCTAAAATATGATAAGGACATCTTGTAGGTCCTTCAGACAATCAAGGGACATCTCAAACATCACCAAATATCTCAAGGATGAACAAACTGTTATATGAAATTGATAGATTTAGTGCAATTATACTACTATAATTATTGTTGCTACCACTGCCATCATGACTAATTTAGTTTCTATTCTACTTCTACCATAATATATTTATCATTGATGCTTTTATGCTACTATTATTGTACTATCATGTTATACTGCTCTTATGATGTTGTAATGATATATTTAACAATCTTTTTTTGATGTTAATGAAAATTTTTCTTTCTAGACATTAAGGACATCAATTTGTCCCCAGGACAATCAAGGGAGATCTTAGATATCACTGGTCATATCCAGGATGAAGTGACATCTGAATGATGATATATTTAGTGCTACTAAACTACAAATACTATTGTTTTTGTCACTCCTATCTATTTCTACTATGATAAATTATGGTATCATTTTATACTATTGTTACAATTGTATCATGTTATATTGCTCTTATAATGTTGTAATGATGTATTCAACAATTTTTTTTCAAACATTATAAACAACTCACTTTGCTATCAAGGACATCTTAGAAATCAACAACTCTCAGGGATGAACAAACTGTCCATTGCTATCCCACTATACTCACAATGCCATTGGGGATAGGTATAGAGGTTTGAAAGCCAGGGACATGTCCAAATGGAATGTACACAAAAAAGTTCAAAATTTTCAGCTATTGCCCCCTTTTATTCCAAAATTGCATAGTTCATCTCTCTTCTAAAGGCTCTGCTAAGAGATTAGAAAATTTTCAAGCATAGGAACTTAAAAGACCCAAATTAATGAAGTGTTGAAGTGAGAGTGGATTTTGTCTTAGCAAGAGTGCCTATCAACCTAAAATCAAAGAGAGAGATGGTGAATATTACCAAGTTATAATAACTAAGACTATTACAAACAAGCAAGCTCGTAGCCTCAAAATTTAAAATGTGGCAATAAATTTTGACCTAACAATTATAATAACTAAAAGATATACAAACAAATTGATAGTGTGTTATTCGAGTAGATTTCCAACATTCCTCTAGTAACAGGCATGTGATAAAGTTGTGTACTACCAAGAAAAGGTCTTGTCTACAAAAATGTTTGCATTTGAGGTGATATATTTGATTTTTTCACATAAGTAAGAAATTATTCACATGTACATTACAAAATTAATGAGTCCATACAAATTTGAAAAAAGAATAATTTGAAGGCCATGACTCATATTTTTTCTAAGAATAGAGTCCATTAAATGAATGAACCTCTGGCCTTTCCAGCCCTTGCCTAAATATGCATCGATAATGGTTTGCTCCAGTTTTAGTTTGATGAAAAGATAGTTGATCCTTCAATTTACACGTAACACTATTTAAGACTTGAATATAGGGAAAAACACTATTTAAGAAGAATTTGTGAGACTTATGGTGTTGGAAATCTTAGCAGAATAAAACACACACATCTCTACTAAATTGTGATATTGCTATCAGGATTCAACAATGTAGTTTTTAAGTCAAACTCATTGACTCAATAATCCTTACTTATTTTTATTAAACTTGCAGCAATAATCCAAAGGAATCATACTATAATGAGTAAATGAAAACTCCCTGAGTGTAATCTTTAAAAGTTTCTAATTTATTGAAAACTCAAAATTTCTCAATGTTTTGCACCTGTAGCTTGTCCTCAATGGTAGTGGCTCTAATAAGAGTCAAATTTCTTTCAATTTCTTAAGCTAACTATTCCAGACTTTGACTTTTTTCATTAGAATTGATAATATCTTGTTTTTCTTTGATCCATCTCTTCTGTACATGTTAAAAATGATTACGATTAAATGAATAGAAATAGATCTCAATGAATGAATTCATGTTTTCATCTCTATTACTTGAATTTAGCATACAAGAATATGCCAATAGAAAAAAAGACCTACATCTAAATGCACTTACCTCCCAATCCAAGTAGGATTCTTCATTAAGTTTTGAATATGCCAAAGCTAGCATTCTAAGGCTGGCTTCTCCATACTCCTTCAAATGATCTAGTGTTTTGTATCTCCACTCCTCTACTTCCAAAGAAAGTCTCTTGAAAATGACATTATCAACACCTTTACATAAAAGTAAAATCTCACCATGTGGATCACAAACAATCATAGACAGATGCTTCCTGAAACCCAATTGAGAAAAATAAGTATATGCTATTAATTTCTAAGTAAATTTCACTCAAAACCTGTTATATGTATATTGTAAACAAATGAATTATGACACGTAATTTATACCAACAAACCATGTTACCTTGTACTAATAAAATCAATTGTGTTCAACAACTCATATTAAAACTCATGGTACCTCCCAGTTAATTGATAAAATCAAATAAATAGTGAAGATGCTGACCATTTTTAAAGAAAAAAACCTAGCATCTTAGCAGCCACAACAAAAGCTGCCTCATCTGGTGATTCTCCAAGCTACCACTATAGATAGAAAATAATAAACAAATGAATGAATGAAGATTTTTAATGACATCCATGAGACTAATTAGTCTAATGGACCATGCAGCAAAGCCTAAATGATTACACATATTAAGATGACAAAGGATGTGACATGGAATGGCTTAAAACCAATTCCATTCTTTTATGACTAACATGTTACAAATATTTGAAAATGGATACGGGAGAACACATTAGGGCATTGGGAGGAATATGCATTGTTTTACCTATCTAAGATGGTTGAAAATGCATCATGTTCTGCAAAAGACAATAAATGAATGATCGACCATATTAAGCCTACTAAATAAGTGATATGGAATGACTTAAGCCTGATTCCATTATTGCATGATTTTTAAGCTATTCCAAATGACTACATAAGCATATGGAGGAACATATTAGGGTACTGTCAAGAATATGCATAGATTCTTTTAGGGTAGGAATACTATTTTTTTGGAAACAAGCCCAATAAATCTTATCAGTCCAGTAGAGAATCTATAAAAAGTGAGGTTAAAATTCACTACTGTGAGAATTTCAAAAACAATTGGATATGTCTCTATCATAAATGGGACAATGTCAATCGAGACTTCTTTAAATAATAATCCAATTTCGTATATGGAGGGTTATGCAACTAGAGCAGTCAAGAAATCTATTCTAAAAAATAATACAAAAATGTTCAACTTTTAGATTCTCTTTAGTTTGAGTATTCATTGGCCATTTGAATATTCCACTAGAGATAATTAAAGATAGTAATTAAAATTTTAAACAAATATATTTACTCACCAAGTACTCTAGGGCCTCCATGGTTAGAGTAATAGATGAAAATGTGGTCATTGGGGCCACTATCTACCACTTTACCAATGAGGAGATCTTTCATACACTTCAATGCCCACTCTCTAGAAAGGGCCCCAAAGAACTCAACAAGGGCCTGAAAAGTTCTAGAATTAGTAAGGGAACTGATAGATTCTATTCAAATTCAAGAGCACAAGATGTTTCATAGACTTGTGGCTCAATTGCATGGGTGTTGATAATGACACATTTGATATCAAGCAACTCTATATAGTGTTGTAACCAAACTTGCAATATTAGTGATGCATAAATATTTCCTAAGAAACCATTTGACATAAGGAAAAATTGAGTAAACCTAAAACATATTTCCACAAAAATTCATATAGGCAATATTTCATACAAAATATTCAATCTATATTAAAGGTTAAGTGTACTCCCAATGAATCACACAACTATGCTATATGAGGATAGTTATAGTGACTCAAAATTCCATTTTCCAAGATAGCAACAACAAAATTAGGGAAAGTGACCAAATTAATCTCAAGAACTTGCAAGGAAAATAAAATTAGAAAAGACAAAATCACAGTAATTTCTACAATCAACAATATATAAATAGTTACATTTTCACTCTTTCCATAATTTGCACATTAGTGTACTTTTAAACTAGGTTTAAAAGCTAGTTGATTCATGATCATATTAGCAAACTTGCCTTAGTTTGAAGATGCGCATGTTCTGGAAAATTAGGCTTTAAAATATCCAACAAAAATGATGTTGTTTCATGGATCATATTACACTGCATATAGATTTAAATTGGAAACAAAAGTATAGTAAGTTACAAAGAAGTTTCCTTATGGTCCCCATAGTCTACCAAACCTTTTAAACATTTTCAATCCATCTTGTAAGATACTATCACTTTCCACTCTATTTACTAGTGTCATACATAACAACAAAATACGAGTCCACTTTAGCTTAAACTACAATAGCATTAATTTCATACCTCATGGATATTCCAGAGACCATCATGCTAGAATTTTTGGTGAACCTAGTGAGCCCAATGCTCCATTCCAACCTATACACACAAAAAGGAACTTAGCAAAAATCATGTCAAAGCCAACCACTATCGTGGGAAGAGATTTCAGGATTCATATTAGATAATCTTGTGGGAAAATGGGGTCATATTTGAATCAAAGGTTAAATGGTGGAGTTCTTGTATTTGTATTTAATAATAACTAAGGCATATAGGAGTAGGAATGACAAAACCATTCTTTGTTTGAAGCCTTGAAAGCATATTGCCTAATTTTCCATATTTGGCCTAATTGAGGGCTACTGTCCCTAAAGCCTTAATTCGACCCAAGTTTTCTAAGAGCCCTAGAAAGAGGGTAAGACCTTAGAGAAGTGGAGTCCACTTGGAGAGATAGAGGTCAGCATTGGGTAAAGGCTAGTAACCTTGCTTGGCATCTTGTAGTGGGTTGGGTGCTACTAGACACTTAAGAAGATTTTGGTCTGAGATATGAGCACATATTTTGGGAAGCTTACAAGTTAAACTAACTCAACTTGGTGATGCAAGCAATTGGCATCCAAATAAAGTGGGTGAAAGAAATAGTGTGCATTATTATAGCACATCATTCTTTTCTGTGGAGCATTATGATTTTAGGATATCCAGATGATGAATTGATCAGGCTTTAGACCCTTCCAAATAAAAGTGGTAGAAAAGATGGCTTATTAGGATGAGAAGATGAGAGGTAGATGGATTTGGGTTTTGCGATTCCTTGGTATTTTAGTTTGAGCTTCACTTGGTTTCAAGAATACTATAATATTCTCTACTTAACAAGGCCTACCACGTGAAGGTGGAAACTCAGCTGGCCTCACCCTCCTCCCCCTAGCATCAATATAAATTCCCCATTAACATCTAATTACATACTTCATTCATCTCATTCATCCATTTACTAACTATAACATTCAATCAATACAATCACATAACATTCATTATTATGATATAAAATTCATTAATATGTGATAGTAATCAAGACTTTATATTATATTATCAAAAGATTTTACAAAAGTTTTTCCCTATTCAACTATAGGCACCAGGGGAAAAAGAAAAAGGCAAAGAAAACCCCCGATATAGCCTGGGACTAGAGTCTTATATACATTATAGATGCCCTTTATAAGGGTCTTTAAGAAAGCATACCTCCTTTTATTAAAGGGGAAGATTTCTGATAGAAGAACCTCCAAAAGTAAATACAAGGTTTGATCAAAATATGTCTTAGCCATATTCCCTTCCCAACATATTGGGGATTACAAATAATAGTGGCTGAGAGGGTTACAAATATTAATGTTGTAGGAAATTGGAGTGACAAAATTTTGAGAAGACCTTTGGTTTGGTTAAAGAAATGGTGGACACTAGAGGTAAATGTTACAATCCTTGAATAACCTACAATAAAAAAACAATATTCCATGGCAATGAAAAGAAGGGGGGTAAGGGGTTAATAGGTCTTATCCCCCTAAAAAAAATATCCGATAAGTCGTCTATTCTCAAAATAGGAATCCATAAAATTATTTAGCACCTTACACTTCTCACAGAAGAGGACAAACAAATTAGCTTCAAGCAAGGATATAAAGTAGTGGTTCACACAAAGGTAAATAGGCCTAATCAATAATAACTAAAATTAAGAACTTCATGAGAAATAATTGATTTGATGTTCATTTTGAACAATGATAACAATGTGCATGACATTTGACTGCATCCTTCTACTCTTGGCATAGATACTACTCATGATTATGAAGGCTAATAGGCACAACGTGACTATCTTCAACATAAAGGCCACATCATCTACCACATTTTGTTTAGCCCCAACCTCAACATGCTTAACACTAACATCACGCTCAACTCCATTACCATGATGTTCTCCATACTCAAAAATTATCGTATAAAGGTTACGCCAATTGCAATTCAAGATGTCAAATTTTATTAATAATTACATAATCAATTTTCAATAAAATTTGAATATGTACCTCTATCACTATGATGCACATAAGGGCCTTTGTCATGTGTAGCATATGTGCCTTCATAATCATGAGTAGGATTTATGTCGAGAGATTTTCATATTGGGCATGCCTTGAACAAGATACTGAAAGATTTCATCAATAGATATATGCTACTTGAAGGGTATAAGGTACACTATGTGCCTAGTTGGGATTGCCATGGGCTGCCCATTGGGCTCAAAGTTCTTTAGTCCATAGACCAAGAGGCAAAGAAAGAGCTCACATCATTGAAACTAAGAAAGAAAGTTGGTCAATTTTCCAAGAAAACTATGTGTTTATATATGTTTAAAAACACACACACACACACACACACACAGATATATATATATATATATATATATATATATATATATATATATAACATGTGTGTTTATATTCAAGCAAATGCAATTGGCAAGTATAAAGCTAAATCACACAACCTTTGCCAACATTATTGATACTTGTGCCAAAATGAGAGCTTTGGAATAAATTATGGACATGCATTAAAGCATAACACTACTAGTTGTTTATGTGTTGTTAAACTCCTTTACCCAACTCTTAGTTTGTTTTTGGGTGCTTAAAATAGATAGTACAGATGTAAGAATGGTAGAGATTAAGCCCTGGAAACCATGAAACATATTGGGCGAGCCAAGGATGGTGCCTTGGAGGACACACAATAAAATAGTTTAATTGCCTAATGCTATCACCTTGTTATCAAATTTGATCAATAGAAAAAAAGTTTATTGAGACTCAACAAATTTTAATTGCTTGACATCAATGATAGAGAATTTCAAATCAGTCATAAATGAAACAAAATTGTTTCTCTGATGTTCAAATCATAATCCAAAAATCAAGTTGATGTTTTTCAAGTAAACATTTAACATCAAGCATCTATGACCTCCTCACTTCTATTATTCATTGGTATTGATTTTTTTCTAATGTCACATTCTAGAACACTTATGAAATTCATCTATGAAGCTAATTATATGCTATCATAACTTTCAAATATAAAGAATTATTTTTTTTGCACAGAAGCATATTGGGACATTCACAACGTGATAATTGCTTAAACAAATATATCATATTAATTTAACACCACAAATTAAATCCAATATGATTACTAGTATCAATAGAAGAAATAAAAAGTTGAACTTACTCCTTAATCCTATGCATTGGCGCTCAAAATTGTAGCCCTAATTTTGAGCACCATTGAGAAAATTAAGTCCCATAAATGTCTTTAAATGCTTATGTACCTAGCGGTACCTTTGAGGCCCTTGAGCTGTTTAATGTTTCTAACACCTTCCATTTAGCCCATCCACATGTTCCATGATGATAAACTATCGTTCTGAGTCATTTGGCGAAGTCCTATTTTTAGCTAGTTTCAAATTTGCATTTTTCATGTGTCAAATAGTGACAAGAGGGCATGTTTGCAACTGGATATCTCGCAACTAGAAATGTTTTATGATTCACCACTTTGGGAGTGTTTAGTCTCCATACCTAAGAACCTATGTTTCATATTTTGAGTCATTTCAAATCAGTTTTCCTAGGTTTTGAATCCCTCAAAGTTGGTAGTTTACTATTTTCATGCTTTTGCAAAATATTCAAAATTCTGCGAAGCCCTGTTTGACGAGTTATAATTTTGACCCAAGTGCTAAAATTCCTTTTGTGTTGCATTGTAGATGTCAAAAAATTGTTATGTTTCAAGTTTCAGCTCATGACGAGTCTGTTTGATAAGTTTTCAAGCATGATTCCAAATGGAATTTCTAAAGTTTTACTGGTGTCAGCATTTGCAGATTGATCGAGACCCCTATTCATGACATCATAACTTGAAACCCATGATTGTTAAGATCGAATGGATTATACCCCTGTGTTTCCTTTGAAAATACTCAAAGTGTGTCAATTTTTAAGTCATGACAAATCCATTTGCAGACTTTTCCAGGTCAATTCCATTTGCAAAAATTGCTTTTGTCATTGTTTCTAGTTGTCAAATTCTAAGTAGCCTACTTTGACCACTCACCATTTGCGTCTCATGATTTTTCATGATCCCAAATCATAGATTTATAACGTCCTCATGACAGAGAACCAATGCCCCAATTTTTGTCTTCCCAAGTGTCAGTTTACCCAATTTTCAAAGCTGATTACGAACCCAATTTATTATTTTATGACTTGTTTACTTGCAGGTAGTTTGGAAAGGTCAACTTTGATAGCGAATATATTTTGACCTCAAAATTTTCATGAGATGAGATTCAACAGGGTGAAAGTATGTGGAACAAAGAATCAATGTGTCTAATTTTGGAGCCTGGTAAGGTGTCTTGGTCAATTTTTATGGCTAGTCAAAAGACCTCCTAGCACAAAGTTGACAAGTTGCATATTAAGGGTAAAATGATTTTCAATTGATGGTTTGGTGATTGAACTTGTTTCTAATCAATATCTGATGATCGATGGATCAGTGTTACAATTCAGTTGTTCGAAAATGAATTCTTTTTAGCCAGACCCACTTTGGGGCCTGACTAATACCATTAGATTAATAAGGTGATAAAATAAGGTGGAGAGATTTAATATATTAAAGGATAGACCTTATTATATGCCCTACGCAAAAACTTGTGGAGTCTTTTCAGCAACAAGGTTTCTCATTTCTAAAAATCTCACCTATTGGGTAAGATGGGTCTTACATTCATGAAGCTTTTTCAATGGTTATTTGCTAAGAAGGAGATGCATATTCTAAGTTGAAAGGTGCTCAAAAGAGGCTATTTGATGCTGAAGTAATTCTATTAGAGGTACAACATAAACATCAAGCAACAATCCAGGATTCATTAATTATCAACTTTGACAAATATAAAGTTAAAATAGAGGGCAATTTGAAAAGCCTTCAATTAGAACAAGATAGCTATGGAAAGGAATGGCAGTGCAAACCTAAGCTAGTTGTCCCAACAACAATAAAAAAGAGGAAGTAGTTAGGTCTATAGATATCACTAAGATAAGATCAATACTAGACAATGAATATTCATAAGAGCAGACACCAAAGCAGCAGTCTGGTGATAGAGAGTGTGTTGATTTGATTTCAGAAGTATGTAGTAGCAAAATTGCATCTATTAACAAAAATTTTCACCCAAGATATGTTTCTAGTGAACATAAGTGAAAGCTAAGAGGCAAAGGATCTATATCTAGAATATATATCACAAGGGGCAAAGGAGATGGCCTGAGGACATCACATGGCATCTTGATGGAAAGAAGTTGTTTGTAGCATATAGTGTTGATGGTGGAAATTATCAAAAATCTATCATTAATATGCATGGAGCTGAGAAGGTGACTTTCTTAGAAGAGAAGCCTCATATAAAAGGTATTAAAAACAATATTTTGTCTATGCCTCGGGATAATGTGTGCTTTGCTATTGGGGGTGTGATCATGATGTGGTCTTGTGGAGTGAAAAAGAGAAGATGAAGGTTGGGAGCCACAATACTTGCATTGAAATTCATAGACCTTTGTAGTCATGGGCATCACAAGGTCAGCTAAGATTTAGATGGTGGTAGGAAGGCAACTCATGTCAAGAGAAAGACTCTTAATGCCTTTCAATGTTCCAACAATGCCAAATGGACTCATATTAGGAAGAGGTGATGAAAGTGAATTAGTTTGAGGCAATCCCACAACTTGCTTGCTGATGGGAACTATAGCTCATTTAGAAAACTTGTTTTCATGACTAGTAGATGCTAAACGCATGCATTTTGATTCACCCTTATTAGCAAAAGAGGAGATAGCATCAAATTATGGAAGGAGTAGGCTACAGCATGGAGTATAATGCCAAGGACAAGGGAGCTGCCTAGCAAAAAATTGCCTTGTAAATAAAGAGAGCTCAATAAAGGAGTCATCCATAGCACCACACATTCAAAACCACCATGTAAAGAATGAAGCGCTATGAAAAGGTAAAACCTAGCCATAGGGGAATATGTGGCAAGGAGTAGCAAGGTTGAAAGAGCTCGTAGTCCCAATGGTTTAAGACCCTACACTAAGGAAGCCACAAGTTGAAAAATAATTCCACTCATGCTAAACAATGCCAAATACAATAGCAATGAAGAATGCCCACATCAAAATAGAGTAGAGCTTGCAGTGGGAGAGTCCAAAGTGGCTTAAAATGGAGGAGCTATTGCATAACTCACCAAGTAGTGTTAAAAAGAATCCATCAATTTTAGAATGTCCACGCTAAAGGGGAGGTCAAAAAGAAGAGCAAAACTCATATATAAATAGAAAGGAGCACTCATGCTATGAAAGAGAAATGCCAACAGCCACAGTCAAAATGAAATATAACCTGTGCCCATGGAGTTCATGGTAGAGAGGGAGTAGGATCTATCACAGTACATGCATGAAGATAAGAAGATTATGCATGAGGGAGTTACTAGAATTGTAATGCTTTTTGATGCACGACATGATTCAAAAAATAGGTTTTTTGAGAAAATGCATAGAGAGTAATAAGATCATCCCAATGTCATACACAAAAAATAGAATCTACCAATAGTAGACTAATGGCATGTGAATGAATAGAGGATGCCCTTTCATGATAACATGGAAACTAGATCCGAGATGTAGAGAAAAAGCAAAGGCAAAACAATGGTATTCCCATTATCCCACATTGGCTAGGGGATGGGATTTTTAAGCCTTTAAATACTATTGCACAATACAAGATTAATGTCTACAAGACTGAGGCTTTTGGAAGACAAGCTTGTGCATAGGCCCTAGTAATGATGTCAGCTAGAGGAAACAAATGCAAAATTTTAAACAAAAAATGCAACCATGATGATGTGGTGCCCAAAATCTAGATGCAACAAGATGTTGACAGATGGCTTCATCCTGTGGTGGGCATAAGCCTGCAATAACAAAATGCTTGACTAATAAGAATTGTGGGAATGTGGGATTGTGCCATGTGGTGATAGGTCCTAGTCAATGCTGATGTGGAGATTAGGAGAAGGTTTGAGAGGGAAATGCTCATATCATGACACGTGTCATGATTTGACAGTTGATGCAAGCCCACTTTTTGAAGATGCTCACTAGTTAGGAAATGTGAAATTGTGAGGAGGCACCATGTATCAGCGGGTCCCACACATGGTGACATGGCACTTAGGAGAAGGGTGGTGATGGGGAAATCATACAGGCGAATCATAGAGTGCCACGTGGCAAAAGGGTGGTGAAACTTGGTTGAGCCCGAAATTGAGGGATAGGGAGCAATTTGAAAGTAATAATAAAAATATTATTTTTTATTGTTTCTTAAGAAGGTTTGTACGTACTAGGAATTTTTCAATCAAAAGAAGCTCACATTTTGAAGTTTAAACTTTAGATTAAATTAATTTTTTGAAAAATTGAACTTTAAAGAAGTGCAGACCTAATATTTATAGCAAAGGGGGAAATTTTTTCAAACTGATATTCTAGGGGTTATAGCAATATTATATATCACCAAAACTAGGAAGAGACGAACTATCCAAATATGCAATTAGTCTCTACACAAAATGCAACTGGTTCATACCACAGGAGGTTTTCTTCTAGATTCCTATTGTGCAACTATATTCAGGTGAGAAAGTTTAGAATTGATTCTTGATAGGGTAATGACCTAAATGTCATTAAAAGGCATTGAAAATGTAGTTGGGGTCAAAATTAATCAAATTCACTCAATAAAAACTCAATTTTATTGGCATTTAATGAAGTTTTCAGATATTTTGATGACTCAACAAGTTTTCATCATTTCAACAAAGATATTTGCAAATTTATAATAGAAAAATCATCAAACCAAATCAGATCATAAAGGGAGAAGGGAGAAAGAAGTTATTCAGTTGCAGAAGATTGAATTTTAGGTGGACAGGTGTCAGTTGCATAACAGATCTAGGAATTCATCTTCTTCCTATATATTTCTTTCTTTCATCCATTGTAGAGAGTCTAATTTTTGGAAAAAAAAAACTCACTGCTGTGATACCTGTAGACACCTAAATTTGATTACACTGCTTTGGTAATCTAATTTAGCCATCTCTAAAGGCATCATTAATTAAATTTCTATTTAACTAATCCTTTGTCATCCCCTAGTTGATTAATTTAATTAATCATCTATAGTCCTAATTGATAAATCAAATAATCTATCATTTATCAATTAAATCCTATTCTTCTATCTAATTCCAAAAATCCCCATTTATGAAATAAATCTATTTGATAAATGAAATCCTCAAAATCTAAAACCCCTAACCTATCTCTAATCCTCCAATTAGCCTAATCCACCCCATCCACCCATACTAACCAAGCTTAGCCACTAACTCACCCACCTTCATTAATGCCATCCACTTGCACATCTCTAACATTCCTAATCTAATCCTAAACCCAAGCCTAATCCACCCCCTAATGTTGTCACATTCCTTAAACAAGTTTAAGACTTTCCTAATCTAAATCAAAGTCTCCCCTTAAAAATCCCAACTACCAAGTCATGAGTGCTCTTACAAATCATAAAAGACTCTTACAAGCCCACTCATGACTCTTACATCCATCTTCCACACTCTTCCCTCTTCCACACTCATTCCTCTTACATCTCTCTTACATACTCAACCCAACTCATCATGCCCTTAACCAACCCTTTACCCTACCCTCTCACACTCATCCTCCTTGTGACAAGTGTCACCTTCCCATTGGTGCTAAACAAGCACAATCCATGTGCTCCCCTTTGAGTGCATCTTAGCCCTCCTTAAGCCTTCATCCATCCTTGCATCTAAGCCCTCCATCCCTCTACCCCTTAGCCTATAAATTGAATCTCATCCCAGGCCATTTCATCAACAATCTTTGAGCTAAAGTTACCATGCTATTTTGAGAACCAAAGCCATCAATCTTACCCTTATAATGCCAAATTGAGAGCTCACAAAGCTACCAATTTTCCATTACCCATCTCCATTGAAGCAACTTTTGAGCATCTTGAGCATACATCCACAGCAAAAGGACACATCTATAGAATCAAGAAAGCATGGAGTGTTTTCTCTTGTGAGGTTTGCACTTGTTTGCTTTCTTTGTCTAAGCATATATGTGAATTTAGTTTTTGGTTTGTGAATGTTTACTTTATTTGTTAATGTTTTTTGCATACTAAATCTTGTTCTACATTTTGGCACGCCCGGTGGGACCCCACTATGGTTCATTTAATCATCTATTTTCATCTATATGTCATTTTTTCTAACCATCTAATGTTTGTTGTTGTTTGAGTGTGTTGTGAGGGTGTTTTGCTTATTTTTGCAGGTTAAAGAACACACTTAGGAAGAAGAAATACCATCTAAAAATCCAAAAATAGAAAAAAAATTTAAAAATTCTGAAAAAAATTCGTGTTTTTCAACTTTTTTCGCGCAGTGTCGTCTCTGCAGTTTTGGCGTCTGCAACCTGTTCTGTCATCTCCGCCGCCACCAATCCAAATCGTCGTCTACAAAAATTCACGTCTGCACAAATCGATGTCTCCACTATCGCCAATCCAAATTGTCGTCTGCGAAAATCCACATCTGCGCAAATCAGCGTCTCTGCTTGTCACCTGTTTTCTGCGCCGCAAATCTGTTCTGTCGTCTCTGAATACTAGTGTCTCTGTATTTCAGCGTCTTCATATTTTGGTATCTCTATTTGATAGACTATCGTCTCTGCCTACTTATATTGCAAAAACAACAAAAAAAGTTAAAAAAAAATTTTCCCATAGTTAAGCTCTCATTTTTGAAAATTTTGGCTAACTAACTAAATTGCTTTTTTTTGTCTCATTACAGGTTGGAGCACATATGGAACCACTAACCATGTTTCTTGCAGGTTTTCATGTTGCTAAAAAAATGAACTTGAATGTTTAACCATTTGTCTTTGAATGCATGTTGCTAAAAAAATGAACTTGAATGCTTAAACACATTTTCCATTGAATGAATGTTGCTCAAAACACACTCTTGAATGTCATGGATTAAAATCAACTTTCCTTGGAATGCATGCATAAAACAAAAAATCCAATCTTGAATGCCAAGGATCAATTAACCATTGCAATATCAAACACTTCATTTGGAGCTTCTAAAATTGAACAAAACAAATCTCTTTTCCACATGCAATCTAGGTAAAGTTTGATTTTTGGACATTTAAGAAACTTTGTTAAGTTAAAATACAAATTTAAAAAAATCAATTTGAGTAGTTCCTTGGACTCACCTCTTTTCTAATCACCCATCAAATATTAACCATTGGTTGCAATCTCAGCACCATTTATGGGGATGGGTCTACTTGAAAAAGGTGTTAAATGTTCCACAATCTAACTCACTCACTTGGTCTTTGAACATTTGCTTTAACTTTATCAAAATTCTTAAATGGCCAAAACTCTAGATTAAATCGATCACACTTCAAGTTTGGGCACTAAAATTGAACAACAACTGACGTGGAGAGCCTCTGGGTGCGCACTTGAAATTGAATCTCACACACTTTTGTTTTGGGCTTAAAACAAACTCACACTCAATCTTGAATGCCTTAAAGAAAATTAATCGATACTTGATGTGGAGGGCCTCCAGGCACGTGAGTTTTCTTTTGTTGACCCTAACTCTTCTTATTGTTTGCATTCTTCAATTGATTTACTTTTGTTGGTGCTTCAAGTTGGAATTGAACATTGTCTCTTAAACATGAGTTCTTGCAAAGTCTAGATTAGCACACATAAGAGTCAGTTGGTAAAAGAACAAGCGTGTTTTTTAGCCCAAGGTCATCCAAGTATTCTCTCCCCTTGTCATCTTTTGAGGCCATCTTGGGTGCATAAGATTAGGATCCAAAACCTTGTTTCTTTTTAGGAGGCCTGCTTGGGGATTTCATCACCCCTTGGACAACCTCAACTCCAGCATTTCGGCAGAGTATAAGAATCGGGAGGTGAATCGAAAGACACCTCTCTTGGGATCAAAATTTTGTCATTCGAGCTAAGCCTCTAGGAACTTTATACCCTTGAGAAGTGAAAGAGGAGAAGTGGGTTACTGCTCCTCTCGGCTGTGTGACATCCTTTTGGTCTCATCTACGGATTTGGGCCTCATGTACCTTGCGTATATCGAGGACTCCCTAGCTAAACCAATTGTCAGCCTTGCAGAAAACCATCTAGGATGTTAATGTGTTTGGAGTGACCGATCAAAACATTTTTAGAACATACACACTCCTCAGCGCAGGTATCACATTCTGAGAACCACAAACTTCTATCTGGGTGTTCCTATCTATTGCTTGTTTTTATTTATTGAATGAATGTTTTCCAAACTTGGTCAATCCTAGCTTAGGGCACACTTAGCGTAGTGACTACCTATTTTAGAAGTTGAATAGGTTGAAGCAAAACAACCAAAATCTCCCAAAGCCAAGCAAATTTAGGAATTTATGTTGGAACAACCCAAACCCAAACAAAAGTTTCACAAAGTCAAACTCAAGCCATCTCTAGCATACCAAGAACTTTCAGCCAAGAGAAAAGAAATACCAACAAGCCCACGAATTGCCAAACTCCACAAAGCAGAAGACAAAGCTACCGACGAAGCACTTCAAGAGGCCTGGTTAGAGCGCACCATCAAATTTAGCCAACATCCAGGAGTTAATACTGCTTATGCCTTACCAACTAAGCATGATTTCTATGATTAGACACCCTTGTTTCTCCACATCTTCTTGGATAAGATTCACTTTAGAGTCATCTTTGTAGAAAAGCCAACCATCTTAGGTTATCCCCTTAAGCATTATTAGCTCATCCATCTCATTTAGAATCAAACCATCTAGCCAGTAATCAAAAATCTGCACAGCTAAGCTTTCAAAATTGTTGTCACCTTGCTAAAAGTTTTCCATTCCTAAAATCTTCCAAATCCACCAATCTCACCAAGGTTATCCCTTTGACAGAGCTTTTTCTAGGGTAATCTAGCTTTGTCACTTGTTATCCCTCATCACCTTGAGCTAAAGGTTGGGATCCACAAGTGGTCAATCTTGTGTTCTTCCTAAAGGATCATCAGTCTATCCTTAAGTTGACACAATCACCACCAAGCTTGCACATAGGAAAGTAGACCTTTTGTGCTTTGACAACATATCTTTGAAGTTAGAATCCCCAACCCAATCCCCCTTAGGTTTTGTCATATAGCTTTGCCTCAACCTAGGAAATCATTTGCATAGAAAAGCCTTCCCCCTTTTGCATCCATCAGCATTATTGCATCTCATCCCTAGGAGCATTTTTTATGCCACCCGTCACTCGCTTAGCCAAGAAGAAAGAAACAATGGAGCCCTATCATTTGGATCAAACAACCTCACCCCCCTTGAGCACTCAGCCATCCTTTATCCCAGAGCAAGCTATGCCATCACCTACTGACATTGAAGCTTTCATGAACCAACCAGGAAATGTAGTATTGGTAAACGCCATTATAGACAAAAATAAACAGACAATCATGGCTAATTTTCGAAGGGACAATGTAGGAACCTTTGACTTTGGAAGACCCCCTTCATTGTTAGATCCATCTCACCCATTTTTTGGGCAGCTGCCACCACCCATAGGCTCTTATGATCCAAATTATCCTCAATATATTCCAAAAGAAGAGCCTCCAGCCAATCCATATGACCCAATAGACCCAAACATACCATCATCCACCCAAGTTGAAATCTCCATGCCGCAAGCCAACCCAGCCACCACCACTCCATCCTTGGTTCATACCTCTCCACTCCAAACCCCCTTTACCCAAAACACCTCACTGTTCACCCCCTTCACTATTGCTGCTGCTCCCCAACCCAGCCTTCCAAATCCACCCATCTCCCAAATCAGTGCTAGCATCTTTGGCCAACCTCAGCAATATACAATAGGGATGCCACCCATGGGGCCAAGTAATCAACCTTTCATCGCCCCCAGCTTGTTCACCACAGCCCAAAGCACAATCCCATCATTTCCATTAGGTCTTGGGAGCTCAATACCACCAGCCACAAATTCACAAGCTACTACCTTCACTCCACAAAGATATCAAATCCCACAAGCTACTGCCAATCTTCTACCAAGCTCCCAAGTGACCCCAGCTCCCGCCACCACTATACCAAGCTTCCAAATCTAGCCACCAAGCTATCAAACCCCATCAATTCCATTCCCAAGCTTTCAATTCCCACCACCTCCACCACCAACTAATCCATTACCTCCTATTACCAACTACTTTTCAATGCCACTTCTAGGAGGTAATCCACCACCCCAGCCAACCACCAATTATTTGCAGATACCATCCCAAATGGGGGCACAACCCACATATATTGGTCAAACCCCACAAGCCCCCCGATCCTTTCCTCAAGCCTCACAACCATCTTGTACCTTACCTCCACAAAGAAATCCATTTATCCCACAGCCAGCTTATATTCCTCAATCCCAACCTCAAATCCCATATCAATAGCAAGCCTCGCAGCACATTCAGCAATATGCGCCACCTCCCCCTCAACAACCCGTCATCCACCATGTAGCTACCCAAACAATGTACAATCCCTATCAGCAAATCCCTCATAACCATCCATATTCAATGGCCCCATCTAGCACATACCTACCTCAAGGCACTCCTACATTGGGGGCACCCCAGCCATCACCTATCAATTCAGAATGGGAGCAAATGAAGACAGCTCTGAAAGCCATCCAAGAAGGGAATGATCCAAAGACATTCAAGTGTGAGAATGTGTGTCCTTACCCATTTGACAGAGCCATTACCATGACACCATTTCCCAAACAATTTGAGGTACCTAAATTTGACAAATTCAGAGGAAAAGGAGACCCTGTCACACATATCAAAGAATTTTACATGCACTGCCAGGATGTGGCATACAATGATGTCTTCCTCTTGCGCCTTTTTCCCAAAAGCTTGGCTGGACCAGCTCTTGAATTGTTTTATAGAATCCCCTATGGCACAATTAAAAACTTTGCTGAATTATCTGAGGCATTTGTAGCCCAATATGCCCATCTTGTTGAAACAGAGCTATCAATAGTTGATCTTGTCCACACCAAGCAAAAAGGTGGAGAAAGCCTTGCCGAATACTTGCAAAGATGGAAAACCCTTACCACCCACATATCCTGCACCTTGCCAGAACGCCATGTGGTGAAAATGTTTATTGATAATGCACATCCCAGCTTGGCTCACCACATGACCATGAACTATTTGCAGACCTATAAGGATATCAAAGAGAAAGGAATGATCCTTGAGCAAGGACTCATCAAAGATGGTGTGGTAAAAATTTACAAAGAGGCCAACCAAAATCAATCACATTCCAATGACAGGTCTAGGTATTGGAACAAAAACAAGCATGTTGCAACAGATGGGGTTACTAACACCAGACATGTGAATATTGTTGGTCCTTCTCAAAACCAGTCTAACCCACCATATCAAACAAACAACCAACAAGCTATCAATTACCAACAATGAAATAACCAAAGCTATCAAAACCACAATACAAGACCCAACTTTCAAGGGTCTAACAATCATGCTAATGCCATCAATGTAGCTGCAGGGCAAAAGCCCAGATTCCAACTTGCACCTAGAAACTATACACCCCTTGGTGAGCCATTAGATGTTATTTTTGAGAAATTGGCTAAGGAAAACCTCATCAAATTTCCTCCTACCCAGCAAATTGATCCAAGCCAATCCAAAGCTGCATGGTACAAGGACAATGAGTATTGCAAGTTCCATAGGGTAAATGGTCACACCACCCTCAGATGCATGAAACTGAAAGACTATGTACAGGACCTTATTGATCGGAAGGAAATCACTGTTGGTGCCCAAACCTCTCCCAATGCAGGCTTACAAATTTATCAAAATGCTTTTCCTCCACACAACAACCAAAATCCTGGAAAAGCACCTATCCAAAACAACACCAACAACCGCTAGCCAAACCAACAACATGGGAAGAACAATGACCATACTTCATCCTGCATAGACTATGGTAGCCTTATAGGTTGAATATCTGAGAAAGAGCCTTCTGTCAATGTTATCAATATCCAAGGACTAGACAATGAGTGTGCAGTCACCACTCAAAGAGCGCAATTTAACATCGCAGGCCCACCAGTTTCATCAGCACCATCAGCTCCATCAAAAAGCTGGTACAATATCTTGGAACACCTTGGGAACATGCCAGCGCAAATCTCCATTTTAGACCTTCTCCACACTAGTCTTGTGTACAAAAACATCCTTGACAGTGCTCTCATAGAATCCCGTGTCCCTTCTAACATCAATACTACTGATTTTCGTAATCTTGTTGGACACCTTTCATCCTCATGTGCCCTATCTTTCAAACCCACCGACATACCCATGGTTGAGCCAGATCACACCCTTCCACTTCGCATAGCCATCATGGTATCCAATTTCACCGTGAAAAGAGTAATGATAGATAATGGATCAGCCTTGAACATTTGCACCCTAAAATTCATAAAACAAGTTGGGTATACTGAGGCAGATATGATCAGTGAAGTTATCACCATAAAAGCTTATGACAACTTGGAAAGAACCACAGAAGGGACTATTTTGCTACCAATCAAGGTTGGGCCAGTCATCCAAGAGATAGTTTGCCATGTTGTTGATCTAAACCTACCATTTAACATCCTCCTCGGTCGCCCATGGATTCATGCTATGAAGGCCGTTCCATCCACCTACCATCAGTGCATCAATTTTTCGCATCAGGGCACTGAGGTAACCATCCATGCCGATCCAAAACCCTTTGCTTATTGCAATGTGGTTGAAGCTTCATATACAAACCATTGCCTTGGAATAGACATCAGCACATCCATCGCCAGCTCATCCCACACTTGTAATGACGCAAAAACCATCCTCGCCTCCACCCTATCTACCGTAAAGATCAACAACAAAGGTTGTGGAGAATATTGTCTGTCAGATGCATTTGTTGTCAGAGCAATCCCACTTGATCCACATAACCATGGACGACCAACATATCACAAAGCTAGGGAGATTCCACCTCCTCGATACAAACAGTTTGGCCCAACCACCTTTGCATCCTCAAAAACCCCTCTTCATGAAGAGCTCACTCCAGATATCAACAATTGGTTACATAAGGGTGCACCTCCAAAAAATCAAGCACGCCTTGATCACTTCAGCCAAAAGTATCCCCAACAACATAAGCTCATCATTGAAAAATGGAACTATCAAGGAGGTGGACTAGGACCAGAAGAAAGGGGCATGCAATGTCCCATCAAAACACATAATTGGGAAACGAAGTCAGGACTTGGCTTTAGCATACCCACAACTGGGGGCACCAACAAGAACGGTCACGCTTTTTCGAACATCCACCACGACCTTGTTGAAATCGAAGACATTCCTGAGGAAGTTGAAAAGAGAGCCTACGACGATATCCTAGACCAAATCTTCCTAGGAGACTCTGTTCTCCGAGAACTATCCATCCATCTCATTGACCTACCACTTGCTCATCCACAACTCATAGATTGGGACCAACCAAGTGTCATACATATTGATGAGTTTGCATCAGAGGAAGCGCTTCTAAGATTCATGGGAGCTGAAACTCCTCATAAGAAGACAAAGCCAGATTCTGCCTACATCTACAAGCTAGATCCCAAGGGGTATTTTGGAGAAAATCCCCAACCTAGTTTCGATACACCCAAAACTGGAACTAAGGTAAATTTGGGACTAACTAAGGTAGCGAAGAGAACCCCTCAGCAAGAAAATCCAGAGCCACAAGAAGAACATGAGGATTTAGTATTGCCTCCTCAAGATAATCGACCAAAGGTGTCTTCTATTCTAGTAGAGGATACTAGAGAAGTCAACATTGGTTCTTCAGGGATCCCTAGAATTGTTCACATTGTTGCATCCCTATCACAAGACCAAGCTGACCTCCTCTTTGAGGTTTTACTAGAGAACATTGGTCAATTTGCATGGTCATATCAAGACATGCCAGGACTTGATCCAAAGCTTGTACTTCATCATCTTGCAGTCGATCCAAAGATCAAGCCCGTAAGACAAAAGCTTAGAAAAATGCACCCCAAGGTGGCCTTACTAGTCAAAGCTGAACTAGAAAGAATGTTAGTTGCTAAGGTTATCCAACCTATCGACTACTCAGAATGGATCTCCAATATGGTCCCTATCACTAAGCCTTCCGGTGACATCAGAATCTGCACTGATTTTAGAGATCTTAACAAAGCTTGTCCAAAGGATGATTTTCCCTTGCCCAACATAGATATGATTGTAGATCTTACAGCTGGACATGAAATTCTGTCCCTTATGGATGGATTTTCTGGGTATAATCAGATCAAGATTGCAGAAGAGGACCAGCATAAGACAACATTCACTACCCCTTGGGGAACCTTTTGCTACACCATGATGCCTTTTGGCCTAAAGAATGCTGGGGCTACCTATCAAAGAGCTATGACAGCCATTTTCCATGATCTTATCCATAGCATTTTGGAAGATTATGTGGATGATATCCTAGTCAAATCTCACACCTTCATGGATCATCTTGCTGACCTGAAAAAGTCTTTGATAGGTTGGCCCAATATCATCTCATGCTAAATCCCAAGAAGTGTGTCTTTGGGGTCACATCTGGCAAGCTTCTAGGCTTCATAGTTTCTAAACGAGGTATAGAGATTGACCCCAAAAAGGTCAAGCTATCTTAGACATGCCTCCTCCCCAGACACTGCGACAGCTTCGCTCTCTTTAGGGAAAACTTTAATCTGTCTGACGCTTCATCTCCCAACTTGCAAATAAGTGTACACCATTTTCACACTTGCTAAAGAAGAATGAGAACTTCAAGTGGGATCTTTTATGTTAGCGCAGCTTCGATCAGCTCAAGCAGTATCTCACCAATCCCCCTATCTTGGTTCCACTAGTTCCTAGTCGTCCCTTGATCTTGTATATATCAGCAACACCTACTACTCTAGGGGCACTTCTAGCACAACATGATGATTATAGCAGAGAGAGAGTCATCTACTATATCAGTAGAACCCTAGTTGGTTATGAACTCAATTACACTCCTATGGAAAAAGCTTGTTTGGTAGTTGTTTTCTCAACTCAAAAGCTTCGCCACTACATGCTAAGTCATACCATCCAACTAGTCTCTAAGATTGATCCTCTCAAGTATATGCTTTCTAGAATAGCACTCACAGGTCGGCTAGAAAAGTGGGTTATGCTACTAAGTGAGTTTGACATCCAGTATGTGGACAGAAAGGCAATCAAAGGGCAAGCTATAGCAGATCACCTAGCTGATGCACCTCTAGTAGATGCATATCCTTTGCTCACAGAATTTCCAGATCAGCATATCTGCCTAATTGAAGAACAACCCCCATGGAAGCTTTATTTTGATGGCTCATACACCTCTCATGGATTAGGGGCAGGAATATTATTAGTTACACCTCAAGGAGATTACATTCCAAAAGCCTTCAAGCTACAATTCCCTAGCACCAATAATATAACAGAATATGAAGCTCTTGTAGTAGGATTAAAGATAGTTGCAGAATGGAATATCACTGAGTTAGAAATCTTTGGTGATTCCTAGCTCATCATCAAACAAGTCTTAAATGAATATCAAACCAAAGATGAAAAGCTATTACCCTACAAAGAGCTAGTTGATCAACTGACCCAGCATTTTAAAAAGCTTCAGTTTACACAAGTGCCTCGAATGCAAAATAAGGTAGCAGATGCCATGGCCACTATCGGCTCGCTCTTGGAAATTCCCCAAGAAGCTATGCAGTATGAATTTTTAGTTGAGCAGCTCCTCACACCCACTTATGTGAATGAGGATTCAAACCGTGTTTGTATATTGGTTGGTCCCCAATCCCCTTGGTACCATGAAATTCACGCTTACCTTAACGATGGTATCATATCCCCTCACCTCACATGCACCCAATGCCAGAACCTTATTCGAAAATCAGCCCGCTATGTTATCATAGCCAATACCCTATATCGTCGGGGTTATCATGATACCCTCTCTCGATGTTTAGATGAAAATGAGGCCGCGATGGCATTAAAAGAAGTACATTCCAGACTTTGCGGTGCCCACACGAATGGTATTGTCCTATCACGACAAATCCTTAGAGCAGGCTACTATTGGCCTACCATTGAAGAAGACTCTTGTGACTTTGTCAGAAAGTGTCTCCCATGTCAGCAGCATGCAAATCTTGTGCACACTCTAGCATAGGATCTACAACCTATTGCACCACCTTGGCCTTTTGCTTGTTGGGGCCTTGATCTAGTTGGAACTATCACACCTCTCTCATCTGATGGACATAAATGGATAATAACAGCTACAGACTATTTCACTAAGTGGGTGGAAGCAGTCCCCCTAGTCTTAGCTACAGGAGTTCAAGTCTCCATGTTCATCTTGTACCACATTGTTTGCCACTTCGGCATCCCATCCACCATCTTCAATGACCACGGAGGTAACTTTGAAAATCTCAACATGGAAGAATTATGCACTTCCCTCCACATCCATCATCGCTTTTCTAGCCCATATTTCCCACAAGGTAATGGCCAGGCAGAGGAAACTAATAAAACCCTCTTCAAAATCCTAAAGAAAGTTGTCAATGATTCCGGCTGTGATTGGCACCTTCAAATAAATCTAGCTCTATGGACCTATCAAACTTCCTTTCATACATCCACAGGCACAACTCCATACTCCCTAGTCTATGGTGTCGAAGCAGTATTACCTATAGAAGTTGAACTTCCCTCACTACGCATATCTTTGTGAGGGAAAATCTCAGATGAAGAATACAGAGTAGCTCAACTCACCCAGCTAGATCTCTTAGATGAGAAGAGAAAACAAGCCTATGACCATCTCACAGTCTATCAAACTCATCTCAAAAGGAATTTCAACAAGAAGGTGCTCCCATGACACTTTCAGCCAGGTGACATGGTCCTCAAAGAAAATATGAAAGTCCAGCAGATCGAGAAAAGAAAGGCAAGTTTGAACCTACATGGCTTGGTCCCTATGTGGTTACTGCCTCCTTTGGCTCTGGAGCCTATCAATTATCTACACCAGAAGGAGAACTCTTGAATGATCCCACTAACATCATTCATCTCAAGAAGTTCTATGCTTGAAGATCCTTGGTATACCCAGCTTTTGAAAAATACAAAAAAAAAAAAAAAAAAATAGTAAAGAGAAATAAGCGTCCAATGGTGAAAACTTGGCAATTCAAGCGCCTTGGACATGTACCTTGGTGAAAACCTGGTAATTCAGGTGCCTTGTGCACTAAAGACTAATCCATTATCTATCACTATCCTATCCCTCATCTATCCACCCACCATCCCATAAAACACCTGCTTGTTCCCTTGGTGTTCCAATCAAATATCCAAAATCTGATGGAGCTTGTCAATACCTCCTGTACAGCTTGTAAATCTTGTACCAAAGCTTGTATTATACCTTGTAAATCTTGTACCATACCTTGTATATATCCGAATCTTGTCCAAAGCTTGTACCATATTCCATCTTGTAAATAATCTTGTATCCTAGCTTGTATCCTATCACATGCACACACAGAATCCCATTTTCCTTAAGCTTTTCACAAACCATCTACCTATCCACCTATCAACTATTATAGACATCCCATCCTTCACAAACATTTCCATCTCAAAAAAAACCAAAACATGAACAAACTTGTACATTTGTAACATATCTTGGTCTGTCAGCTTATACATCCTCTTTAGCTTACTACCATTGTATCTATCCAGCATTCGTGTCAGTTTGTCCTTGATCAACATCTTGCACACATCGCACACCTTGGTTAGCTATTCCAATGCATCCTTTAGCTAGATCTCATGTCACCAAAGTGTTATCCTTCTTAGTTCAGCTTGCCAAACACATCACTCATCCAGATCCATCAGCTTAGGTGCTCTCTGATAGATCTTTGCAGGATATAGCTTTCCTCATGTCTGATCTTGGTCCGTTAGTACCTTGTCCTACCCATCTCATTGGCAAACAGTCCTCTTTTGGACTTTTTATTTCTTTTGATTTGGGATCTTCCCTTTTGGGTCTTGAAATATCTTTTCCAAGCAATCTCCTTGTTCCCTCCTCAAGGTTGCCACGATCTTCCATATCATGGTATGCTACGAATGGGGCAATCAGAGCGTAAGGTCTTGATCAGGTCTTTTGCTCATTTTCTTTTTCTGCTTGTGGGTTACCTAGTATCGTTTCCACGCTACTTCCTCTAGGATTCATGTGTGATACTGGGGCAATCCTTGCATGTTTGTTTCGAGTCAGTTCGTCAGTCCTCTGGATGGTTGGTGAAAAGGCCTTGATGTTCTTGGTAACCTTGGCAATTAACCAACAGTCCTATAGAAAATCTAGTGCTCAACCACATGGTGGTACTTCTCTTTGAAGTATCCCCCTGCTCAAAAAGCTCCAACGGATTCCCTTCATCTCCATTATCTCCCATCTATATCTTGTACCTCTCGCTCCTACCCCAGCTTATGCATCAGTATCTCTTTGAATCACTCCTCACACTTCGCTTTAGGGATCCACAATCCTAGTCTTAGGGATCCACCAATCAAATCAATCCACCAAGCCTCATCTTTCAAGATCCACAATCCTAGTCCTAGGGATCTTCAAAACCCATCTTTCGCCAATCTGACTCTTTGAAATCCTGTTGCATCAGCTTTATCATTCTACCATCCATCTCCCTACCATGGATTCCTTTTATAGCGCTCTGCTCCTCCTCCCCCCCCCCAATCCTGGAAAGTCTTAAGCTTGCTTTACTGTTGTGCCCTTGATTTCCCTTCATCATTCTCCCATAGTGAGAGTTTGAGCTAATTCAACCCCTTCTCTTTTCCAATCTGTGTCTTAGCTCATCTCAAATTCTTGTACTTTTCAATAAGTTGTCAAGCCTCATTTCTCTCCCTGCCACCTTCTTGAGGGGGCATCATCTAAGTCTAGTCTCTCCTCTTCTTATCCGAGACTGGGGCAACCTTGTTGCTAAAACATCTTCTTCATGTCGTCTTCATTCAAACTTCTTTGAAATAGTGTTGTCTCAACACTATGTCAAAGAGGGGCAAAATGTAGACACCTAAATTTGATTACACTACTTTGGTAATCTAATTTAACCATCTCTAAAGGCATCATTAATTAAATTTCTATTTAATTAATCCTTTGTCATCCCCTAGTTGATTAATTTAATTAATCATCTATAGTCCTAATTGATAAATCAAATAATCTATTATTTATCAATTAAATCCTATTCTTTTATCTAATTCCAAAAATCCCCATTTATTAAATAAATCTATTTGATAAATGAAATCCTCAAAATCTAAAACCCCTAACCTATCTCTAATCCTCCATTTAGCCTAATCCACCCCATCCACCCATACTAACCAAGCTTAGCCACTAACTCACCCACCCTCATTAATTCCATCCACTTGCACATCTCTAACATTCCTAATCTAATCCTAAACCCAAGCCTAATCCATCCCTTAATGTTGTCACATTCGTTAAACAAGTTTAGACTTTCCTAATCCAAATCAAAGTCTCCCCTCAAAAATCCCAACTACCAAGTCATGAGTGCTCTTACAAATCATAAAAGACTCTTACAAGCCCACTCATGACTCTTACATCCATCTTCCACACTCTTCCCTCTTCCACACTCATTCCTCTTACATCTCTCTTACATACTCAACCCCACTCATCATGCCCTTAACCAACCCTTTACCCTACCCTCTCACACTCATCCTCCTTGTGACAAGTGTCACCTTCCCATTGGTGCTAAACAAGCACAATCCATGTGCTCCCCTTTGAGTGCATCTTAGCCCTCCTTAAGCCTTCATCCATCCTTGCATCTAAGCCCTCCATCCCTCTACCCCTTAGCCTATAAATTGAATCTCATCCCAAGCCATTTCATCAACAATCTTTGAGCTAAAGTTACCATGCTATTTTGAGAACCAAAGCCATCAATCTTACCCTTATAATGCCAAATTGAGAGCTCACAAAGCTACCAATTTTCCATTACCCATCTCCATTGAAGCATCTTTTGAGCATCTTGAGCATACATCCACAGAAAAAGGACACATCTATAGAATCAAGAAAGCATGGAGTGTTTTCTCTTGTGAGGTTTGCACTTCTTGTTTTCTTTTTTGGTCTAAGAATATATGTGAATTTAGTTTTTGGTTTGTGAATGTTTACTTTATTTGTTTATGTTCTTTGCATACTAAATCTTATTCTACAATACCAGGTCCTGGTTCTAGTTTTTGATGTGTTCCCATGACTATGACACCATTCTTTTAGCACATTCTCTCTTGTATGAACAACATTAAGAAGGGAAATATAGATAGTTCAAATCTGTTAGGTTGTTTCATGTTTTTCATTTCATGCATATGATTGTATAATTTCAAGGAAATAATACAAAGAACAGAAGAATTTCACCAGTTTCATTCTAATTCTTGTCTCCAATTTTAGTGAATTTTCAATGTTTTATGATCTTTGAACAAAGATCTTAGGTCATAGTTGCAATCCCTTAAGGTTGTATGTTGTTTTATTGTTGCTTATGACTCAAGGATTTGTGCAAATGCTTCAGTGAATCAACAGGGTTGCAGGTTTATTGAGAAGGATATCATGTAAGAATGAGGTCTAGATTGAGCACAAATGTTTATTTACAAGGTAAATAGATAGATTGTATATCTGAATATATAAATAAGTATAAGATATCTATATGTATGCATTTGATTCAAGGATCTGCCCAATGGATTAGGCACTAGTCAGCTACTGGATCATTAAAGTCTTACTGTTGCATATCTAAGGTTTTGCTAAATTCAACATTATTAATCAAACATTCTTTCCATTTTTATGTTGAAGAGCTAGAACAATTTAACCCTCACTCAACTTATGAGATTCATAGATTTGCATTTAGCTGCTATAGATTTGTGTTATTGAATGAGTTATTAGGAGATATAAGGGTTTTCATCTACAGTAAATAGATTCAGGGATATGTTTTGCACTAGTATGGTATCAATTGAATCTGAGGTCTACTTGCCTAGGTTTAGCACAGCCTAAAGTAGAAGAAGGGTCAAGCCTTATAGTTGGCCCTGTGTCTGAAATGATATGTTGAGAATGGGAGTTAGCTGCCCCTAGATATGTCATATTCTCATGGGGATAATTGAAAACCCTCCAGCATTTTCAAACACCAACAAAATGGCAACTCTATTTGGGAACTATATTGAATCAGAATGAGCGACAGACATTGAGAATTTAAAGAGGGATTCAATATAGTAGGAACATGTGCATGGAAAAGTTGCAAGAGTAAGTTCTCTGATGTGTTTTTCTAGTTTTCTTACTTAAATTTCATGCACCCCAATAAGTTTTTATCCATTTGCAGTAGTATTTTTCAAGGTTGAATACAAATTTTTTTGCTAAGAGTGTTCACCTTCAGTCATGTCAACCAGTTGTTGTTTTAAAAATACTGTTGTAATTTAGAGTCAAAAATGGTGAAAGATGTTTTCTCTCTTTTAAGTCTTTAAAGATTTGCAAAGTTCTACAAGTTGACAATCTAGTTCAGATCTGTCATGTATGAATCATGTGTTAAAAAATTTCTCACAATTGTAGATCAGTTACCTATAATTGTTTTCAAGAGTTTTTAGTTGAACTAGGCAAATCTGAAAGTTGTGTCAAATTTTTAAAACAAGAAGAGAGTATATAAGTTTCTGACCAATAAGTTTAGAAGTGTTGTTTGATCTATTGTCATAAGTTTTGAAATGATAAAAAATGAACCACAATTTTTATTTCATTTAGTTCTCCTCAAGGAGATGGTGACTCTAGAAAGGATATGATCAGTGGTGTGAGGAATTAAGATCAACACTAGGCCAATCAGTAGATCAAAGTTTAGCATCAACACTTGAGGTATTTTGGTTTTCATGTTTTCTTTTCATGGAAGTCAAAAGTTGTTAAAAATGGATGCCTTCATCTAGTGGTTTCAACACTAAGAAAATAGAGGCGGAGTTTTAATAATTTATAAGATGGATTCTAAGTCTAGGTCTGAAAATGATGTGCCGACTCTTAAAAGTGTTCATGTAAATATTGCTAGATTTAAAAGAAAGATTCATGATAAGACTATCTTAATATTAAGAAGTACAATTGGTGATATTAAGGGTCTTAGTGGATTTCAAAATTTATATGAAGTTCAAATTAGTAGTTATGAATCTTGATGAGTTTTTTAGACCTGAGGAGTCTTCATGGCCAGTGGTACTCCTAGAAGTTTTTATGCCACATTCGGTTGATTGGCCAGCCAAGATAAGATTAGATAAGATGTGTGAAATCCAAGATTTTATCATGGAGGTTGAAAATGTTTTGAAGGCTAATGAATCTAATGATAGTGGAAATGAATATGCTACAAATAACATTCAATGCAATAAGTCCATTGAAAATGATGTCAAGGATGAAGAGTCTCAATTTTATGAATTAGAGGATAGTAATCAGCAATTTGATAATAGGCATAATGTGGATTCATCTTCTTATGGTAATGAGTATAAAGAAGAGGAACAGTGTGACAGTAGTAATAGTCTTCTTTCTAGTGATGAATGTGAATGTGTTACAATACCAGTTGTTGAGATATTGTCTAAAAAGGAAGATATATGTGATGATCAAAATTCTGATTTTTCAAAATATATCACTAATGAGTCTGCTATTACAAATGTGTCAAGCTATCCAGATAATGATCATAGCTAAGGAGAAGAAACTAGTAGTGAAATCTTGTTAAGTGTTGATGAGATTTCTAACTTGTTGGCTCATGATTTTCAAAGGTATGCTAATCTATCCAAGGATCCTTGTGTTTTGTCACATTTTTCAATTTCATATAGTGAAGTCAATTCCCCTAAATTTGATGCTAAAGAAGATGTAGTTTCAAGATATTCTTTGTCAAATTTTGGAGGTGTATGTGATGGTAATATGTACATCAATGCACATGATGACTTCTATGTTGAAAATGAAGATGTAGAGATAAGGTCTATTTATAGTTCATGTTTTTCTCATTTTCATGAAGATGATATACATTTGGATAGCTCATATGACAAGAAAAGTAATACTAATGAAATGGTTTATCCTAGTGAGTTGTTTGAGGAAATTTTTATACGGGTCAGCATATTGTTAGAAGAAAATTTCATGATGACTCTTGTGATTTAGTATCTAATAATTTGTTAGAATATGAAGATAATATAGTTTATGCTCAATCTAATTAATGGAGTACTGATATTGCAAATGAGGAGAAATCAGATTTTTCATATTCTTCATATCTAGATGCACAAGGTGAGTTACCATCTGATTCATGTAACTCGTTGAATGAAGTAGAATACCAAGCTTTTGTGTTTTTGGTTGAAGGAATCCATGATTCAGTTAGTAGTGATCAGTTTCAGTTTGTTGTCAGTTGCTATGATCATGCTGATTCATATTTTCATAGTGACCAAGATGAAGAAAGTATGTCTGATTTTTATATGCACTATGAAGATGATGATAGTTTTGTTTTGCCTAATGAGCTGATTGCAAATGTTGATGTGCTGGGTGAAACAAATGAAAATGAGAATTTCAGTTTACCTCAGGAGAATGTAAATGAAAATTAGGTGTATGACAGAGGTAAGAAGTTGTGAAAACTTTTCAGTGGCCTGGCGTCATCATTTGTACATAATCTTAGTGGTAGTTTTTTCCTGCTTTCAATATAGTTGTTCAAGAGAGTTTTTGCTGTCAAATGTGTGGTTTGCTTCTCCTAGAGATCTAAAATCTTTCCATGCCTACAAGGGGCATGCATCCCCAGATAGAGCCACTGTTGGTGCTCAAAATTGTAGCCCTAATTTTGAGCACCATTGAGAAAATTAAGTCCCATAAATGCTTTTAAATGCCCATGTACTCGACTGTACATTTGAGGCCCCTCAGGTGTTTAATGTTTCATACACATTCCATTTAGCCTGTCCACATGTTCCATGATGATAAACTATCGTTCTGAGTCATTTGGCAAAGTCCTGTTTTGAGCTAGTTTCAAATCTGCATTTTTCATGTGTCAAATAGTGATAGGAGGGCATGTTTGCAACTGAATATCTCGCAGCTAGAAATGTTTCATGATTCACAACTTTGGGAGTGTTTAGTATCCATACTTGAGAACATATGTTTCAGGTTTCAAGTCATTTTGAATTAGTTTTCCTAGGTTTTGAATCCCTCAAAGTTGGTAGTTTACTATTTTCATGCTTTGGCAAAATATTCATAATTCTAGGAAGCCCTGTTTGACGAGTTATAATTTTGATCCAGTTGACCCAAGTGCTAAAATTTATTTTTTGTTGCATTATAGACATTAAAATCTTGTTATGTTTCAAGTTTCAACTCATGACGAATCCGTTTGATCAATTTTCAAGCATGATTCCAAATGGAATTTCTAAAGTTTTACTGCTGTCAGCATTTTCAGATTAATCGAGACCCCTGTTTGTGACATCATAACTTGAAACCCGTGATTGGTAAGATCAAATGGATTATACCCCTATTTTTTCCTCTAAAAATACTCCAAGTTTGTCAGTTTTTAAGTCATGAAAAATCCATTTGCACACTATTCTAGGTCAATTCCATTTGCAAAATTTCTTTTCTGTCATTGTTTCTAGTTGTCAAATTCTGAGTAGCCTACTTTCACCACTCACCATTTGTGTCCCATGATTCGTCATGATCCCAAATCACAAATTTATAATGTCCTCATGAAAAAGAATCAATGCCCCAATTTTTATCTTCCCAAGTATCAATTTATCCAGTTTTTGAAGCTAATTTTGAACCCAATTTATTATTTTCTAACTTGTTTACTTGCAGGTAGTTTGGAAAGGTCAACTTTGACAACAAATATCTTTTGACCTTGAATTTTTCATGAGAAAAGATTCGACAGGGTGAAAGTATGTGGAACAAAGAATCAATGTGTCTAATTTCAGAGCTCGGTCAGGTGTTTTGATCATTTTTTATGGCCAATCAAAGGACCTCTTGGCACAAAGTTGACAAGCTACAGATTAAGGGTAAAATGATTTTCAATTGATGGTTCGGTGATCAAACTTGTTTCTAATCAATATCTGATGATTGATGCATCAATGTTGTAGTTTAGTTGTTCAGAAATGAAATTTTTTTAGCCAAACCCACTTTGGGGCCCAACTAATCACATTAGATTAATAAGGTGATAAAATAAGGTGGAGAGATTTAATATATTAAAGGATAGAGCTTATTATATACCCTATGCACAAACTTGTAGAGTCTTTTCAACAAAAGGGTTTCTCATTTCTGAAAATCTCACCAGTTGGGTAAGATGGTTCTTACATTCATGAAGCTTTTTCAACGGTTATTTGCTAAGAAGGAGATGCATATTCTGAGTTGCAAGGTGCTCAAAAGAGGCTATTTGATGCTGAAGTAATTCTATCATAGGTACAACATAAACATCAAGCAACAACCAAGGATGCATTAATTATCAACTCTAACAAATATAAAGTTAAAATAGAGGGCAATTTGAAAAGCCTCTGATCAGAACATAATAGCTATGGAAAGGAATGGTAGTGCAAACCTGAGCTAGTTGTCTCAATAGAAATAAAAAAGAAGAAGCAATTAGGTCTACAAATATCACTAAGATAAGATCAACACCAGACAACGAATATTCAAAAGAGCAGACACCAAAGCAATAGTCTGGTGATAGAGAGTGTGTTGATTTGATTTCAGAAGTATGCAGTAGAAAAATTGCATCTATTAAGAAAATTTTTCACCCAAGATATGTTTCTAGTGAACATAAGCAAAAGCTAAGAAGACTTGTGATAAACCCATCCATTGGTTAGATTTTATAACCAGTACTCTTGATGGCGCTATAAACTTTCCAGAAACTCTAGAAAATGGGTTATTTTTGAAATTGCTTAGTATGATAAAATCTATATCACTAGGGGCAAAGGAGATGGCCTAAGGAAATTACATGGCATCTTGATGGAAAGAAGTTGTTTGCAGCATATAGTGTTGATGGTGGAGATTATCAAAAATCTATCATTAATATGCATGGAGCTGAGAAGGTGACTTAGAAGAGAAGCCTCATATAAAAGGTATTATAAATAGTATTGTGTTTATGCCTCGAGATAATGTGTGCTTTGCTATTGTGGGTTGTGATCATGTTGTGGTCTTATGGAGTGAAAAAGAGAAGGATGGGAGATGGGAGCCATAGTCCTTGCATTGGAATTCACACACCTTTGTAGTCATGGGCATCATAGGGTCGGCTAAGATTTAGATGGTGACAAGAAGGAAAGTCACATCAAGAGAAAGAATCTTAATGCCTTTCAATGTTCCAAAAATCCCAAATGGACTCATATTAGGAAGAGGTGATGAAAGTGAATCAGTCTAAGGCAATCCCACAACTTGCTTGTTGCTGGGAATAGTATCTCATTTAGAAAAGTTGTTTTCATGACCAGTAGATGCCAGACGCATGCATTGTGATTGACCCTTATTAGCAAAAGAGGAGATGACATCAAATTATGGAAGGAGAAAGCTACGGCATGGAGTATAATGCCAAGGAAAAGGGAGCCACCTCACAAAAAACTACCTTGTAAATAGAGAGAACCCCATAAAGAAGCCATCCATAGCCCCACACATTCAAAACTGCCATGTAAAGCATGAAGCACTATGAAGAGGTAAAAGCTAGCCACAGGGGAATATGTGGTAGGGAGTGGCAAGGTTGAAAGAGCTCGTAGTCCCAATGATTTAAGACCCTTCACTAAACAATGGAAAACACAATAGTAATGAAGAATGCCCACATCAACATAGAGGAGATCCTGCAGTGGGAGAGCCCAAAGTGGCTTAAAATGGAGGAGCTATTGCATAACTCACCAAGTAGCGTTAAAAAGAACCCATCAGTTTTAGAACGTCCACACTAAAGGGGAAGTCAAAAAGAAGAGTAGAAAACACATCTAAATAGAAAGGAGCACCCACACTATGAAAGAGAAATGCCAATAGCCGCAGTCAAAATGAAATATAACCTAGGCCCATGGAGTTCATGGTAGAGAGGGAGCAGGATCTATCATAGTCAATGCATGAAGATAATAAGATTATGCATGAGGGAGTTACAAGAATTGTCGTGCTTTTTGATGCACGACATGATTCAAAAATAGGTTTTTTGAGAAAATGCGTAGAGAGTAATAAGATCATCCCAACGCCATACACAAAGAAGAGAATCCACCAACAGTAGACTAATGATATGCGAATGAATAGAGGATGGCCTTTCATGATAACATGGAAAGTAGATCTGAGATGTAGAGCAAAAGCAAAGGAAAAACAATGGTATTCTCATTATCCCACATTGGCAAGGGGATGGGATTTTTAAGCCTTTAAATACTATTGAACAATATAAGGTTAATGTCTACAAGACTGAGGCTTTTGGAAGCCAAGCTTGTGCATGGGCCCCACTAATGATTTCAATCAGAGGTAACAAATGCAAAATTTTAAATGAAAATGCAATTGCAATGATGTGGCACCCAAAATCCAGATGCAACAAGATGCTGACACATAGCTTCATCCTGCGGTGGGCGCAAGCTTGCAAAAACAAAATACTTGACTGATAAGAATTGTGGGAATGTGGGATTGTGCCATGTGGTGATGGGTCCCAGTCGACGTTGACGTGGAGATTAGGAGTAGGTTTGAGAGGGAAATGCTCAAATTGTGACACACGTCACGATCTGACGGTTGATGCAAGCCCTCTTTTTGAAGATGCTCACTGGTTTGAAAATATAGAATTGTAGGGAGGTACCATGTGTCAGCAGGTCCCATGCATGGTGATGTGGCACTCAGGAGCAAGGTGGTGATAGGGCAATCATACGGGTGAATCACAAAGTGCCACATGGAAAAAGGGTGTTCAAACTTG
Organism: Cupressus sempervirens; assembly: GCA_028749045.1. NCBI lineage: Eukaryota > Viridiplantae > Streptophyta > Pinopsida > Cupressales > Cupressaceae > Cupressus > Cupressus sempervirens. The sequence goes on from CM053783.1 coordinate 130,640,235, forward strand.
GTTGACCCCGAAATTGAGGGATAGGGAGAAATTTGAAAGTAATAATAAAAATATTATTTTTTATTGTTTCTTAATAAGGTTTGCACATACTAGGAATTTTTAAATCAAAAGAAGCTCACATTTTGAAGTTTAAACTTTAGATTAAATTAAATTTTTAAAGAAGTGCAGACCTGATATTTATAGCAAGGGGGGACATTTTTTCAAACTAATATTCTAGGGGTTTTTGAGAGGCAAGTATAGTGATATTATATATCGCCCAAACTGGGAAGAGATGAACTATCCAAATATGCAGTTAGTTTCTACACAGAATGCTACTAGTTCATGCTAAAGGAGGTTTTCTTCTATATTCCTATTGTGCAACTATATTCAGGTGAGGAAGTTCAAAACTGATTCTTGATAGGGTGATGATTGAAATGTGGTTAAAAGGCATTAAAAATATAGTTGGGGTCAAAATTGATCAAATTAACTCAGTAAAAACTCAATTTTACTAGCATTTCATGAAGTTTTCAGATATTTTGATGACTCAACAAATTTTCATCATTTCAACAAAGATATTTGCAAATCCGTAATAGAAAAATAATGAAACCAAATCATATTAGAATGGGAGAACATAGAAAGAAGTTATTCAGTTGCAGAAGATTGAATTTCAAGTGGACAAGTGTTAGTTGCATAACAGATCAGGGAATTCATCTTCTTCCTATACCTTTCTTTCTTTCATCCATTGTACAGGGTCCAATTTTTGGAAAAAAAAACCACTCACTTTTGTGATACCAAGTCCTAGTTCAAATTTTTGATGTGTTCCCACGACTGTGACACCATTCTTTCAGCACATTCTCTCTTGTATGAATAGCATTAAGAAGGGTAATATAGATAGTTCAAATTTGTTAGGTTATTTCATGTTTTTCATTTCATGCATATGACTGTATAATTTTAATGTTTTATGATCTTTGAACAAAGAGCTTAGGTCATAGTTGCAATCCCTTAAGGCTGTAAGTTATTTTATTGTTGCTTATGACTCAAGGAGTTGTGTAAGTGCTTTAGTGAATCAACAAGGTTGCAGGTTTATTGAGAAGGGTATCATGTAAGAATGAGGTTTAGATTGAGCACAGATGTTTATTTACAAGGTAAATAGATAGATTGTATATCTGAATATATAAATAAGTATTAGATATCTATATATATGCATTTGATTCATGGATTTTCCCAATGGATTAGGCATTGGTCAGCTATAGGATCATTAAAGTCTTACTGCTGCATATTTGAGATTTTATTGAATTCAACATTATTAATCAAATGTTCTTTCCATTTTTATGTTGAAGAGCTAGAATAGTTTAACCCTCACTCAACTTATGAAATTCATAGATTTGCATTTAGCTACTATAGATTTGTTTTATTGAATAATTTATTAGGAGATCTAAGGGTTTTCATCTATAGTAAATAGATTTAGGGATATGTTTTGCACTGGTACGGTATTGATTGAATCTAAGGTCTACTCACTTAGGTTTAGTAGAGCTTGAAGTAGAAGAAGGGTCAAGCCTTATAGTTGGCCCTATGTTTGAAATGATATGTTGAGAATGGGAGTTAGCTACCCCTAGATATGTCATATTCTTATTGGGATAATTGAAAACCCTGCAGCATTTTCAAACACGAACACTATGTATCCTCAAAAATCTATAGACAATAAGATTAATGCAATAGAGATACAAAGATATCATTCCTACCCTACATAATTTAGTGATATGAAAAACACCCCTTTGAATTCCCACTAATAAGTGGTTCCTAGTCCCACATCATGTTGCTTATGAAAATCAAATGTTCCATAGCTACTTATATTCTCACTAAATATACATTTGCCTAGGTGGAGAATAGGCCACCAAAGATGCTTAAAATTGAGTCTCAAGTTTCTACTCTAGTTTTTTTTGGGTTTGAAGTACTACCAATTTTGAGTGCTATAAGGCACATCTCATCTCAAATCTATTTCCAATGCTAAAACACTAGTCAACTAGTTCTCATCCAGATCACCCCACATAAAATCAAGGGAAGCAAGCCAAGTATGGACTTGAAAATATTGAGGCTCACTATTCACAACATCCTCACATCTAGATTCTACATGACTAGACAATATTGGATTGGCTTCATATGTAGAGACACTTCTAGAATTTTTGAAGAAAAAAATTGGAATTCTTACTAGAATTTTGTTGAGAAATTAAACCCAATCTATATAATAGGAGGAATTTGAAACAACTGAGCACTTTAGGACCAAAAGAGAAAAACATATTGAAAAAAAACCAAAAATATCAATTGATCCTTACTCTCAAATAACTTTCTATAGAATAAAACCCAAGGATTCCAAAATAACATCCAAATATTATATTCTTTGCAAGATTTGAACTCTGAACATCCCAAAAACTATCAAACTGTCTTGGAAACATATGAATCTTCCAAGATGGCATTTTTTTTGTGGGGTGGCACATTCTAGTTCAACACTCTACCTATACATAGATGAACATTGGCCAATTATAATTATATGTAACCAAAACTAAATATGTTACACATTCACAAAGATAGCAAGATAATGGTTCTTATGTTTTCCATGAACATGAATTGTAGGTATAGATATATAGAGGAGAGCATATGAATGATTTAGATCTACATATGTATACATATACAAGTATATATACTTATGGAAGATAGTTTATATATATATATATATATATATATATATATATATATATATATATATATATATATATATATATATATATATATATATATATATATATATATATATATATATATATATATATATATATATATATATATATATATATATATATATATATATATATATATATATATATATATATATATATATTAGAGATTAACTTGTACTAGTGATTAACTTGCACCACAAACCAACGATCTTCATCTTTGTTGTGGGCTATGGACTGGGCAATTCTTCATTTGGAGGGAAGGTTTCTATCATGGCAGAAACACATAAAATATCTCAAGGTAAAACTGATATAAGTTGCTTGAGCTCAAAATTCTATAGTCCATAGACCAAGAGGCAAGGAAAGAGCTCACACCATTGAAATTGAGAAAGAAAGCTTTTCAATTTTCCAAGAAAACTATAGATGATCAAAGGAAATCATTTAGGAGATACAAAATATGGGGAGAGTGGGACAATCCATATCTGACACTTGCTCCAAAGTATGAAGCTGTACAGATTGAAGTTTTTGGGCAAATGTTTTTTCAGGGAAAATTTCAACCAACACGGTAAATTCTGATGGCACTCAAAGAACCAAGGAAGTCTATCACACCCATGAGAAGAAGACCTTGAAAAAAAAATTAAGGGTCTTACCATCCATCAGAAAATCTTGATCATGAAACCAAATGGAGAAGTTGCCAAGGGAGAAACACAAGCTTCACACAAAAGCACATGACAAAATAAGATCCAAGACACACAAATAGCCTAGAGCTCCCAAATGTTGCAACATATATTAAATGGAAAGCAACTACAAAAGTAGCCCTCAAGAAAAAAACCACGTAGCTATAAAAATATGCTTAGGATTGAAGTAGAAGCTTTGAGTACAATAACAACTATAAGTAATTCAGTCTTAACATGAAACTTAGTAAATTAGTTGCAAATTTATCTGGCTAACTATCTAGGAGAATGAGAGAAACTTGAAAATTAACTCTAATTTATAATAGTAGGCTAAGCATCTAAGAGAATTAAAGAGAGACTTGCAATTTAATTTAAGTTACAATATTTAGCATTCCAACTGATAGATTGGACTTGTGAAGATATACTAGTAATATGATCCAATGTATTTAATGTTTCAAAGATTTTTTATAAAACTTGACTGAACACTTTGATTTAAGCTTGACTCATCATCTCTAGTGGGCATCTGTTCAATGGGATTCCAAGTGGTGGAGTAGTGGTGGATGAAGATCCAGATCTATAAGTAATTATCTTGTAGTCAGTGGCTTGGGTATCAATCCCAATGATTACAATCAACATTCTTACATTCATCAATCTCTCATCATTTTGATGCATCCTATAGTCAAATATAGAGATCAAAACTATTCCTAGTAATATAACAATAGAAATTCAATATCTATACTTAAAGACATAAACATAGAATACTTATCTCTTTTGAGTTTATGCAATAATTTCCATACATAGAATCATAAAATTGTTATCATATACAGAGCTTCCAACACAAACATGCATAAAAATCCTTATATTCAAGCAAGTATCTCTCAGTACTCACCAACACTAGCAACTCTCAGGCAAGTGGCTTTGTCAACCACATCTTGTTGCCATTCCAAAATAGCAATGCTAGAAATAATATATGTGAGTACTTTTTCCAACTACAAGCTCCTTCTACACACAATAAACAATATATGTGTTTGTACTAGTACATTTGACCTCATTTTTTGACCATCTATTAAAATTCTTTAGATTGGTCAGAATATGGAATAAAAAATATCTCTTTTTTTTAAATCGATGCCTGTATTGGTCAAAATTTGCCAAATTTTTTATGCTATTGTAGTTAATTCCATGGACAATTCCTAGAAACACTGTTGTTGTAGTCAATGGTAAGCTTCTTTATGTAGTGGTCCAGGTAAAATGAAAAAAGGTTTTCTATTTCATTGTTTCATTTTCACGAAGCCCATGAAGGAGATAGAGCATTTGATTTTGTTGTTGTTGAATTTTAGCATCTGTCAAAGTAATTATCTAACTCACATATACATACCTATGTATATATATATGTATGCATATATGTATATGCATATATATATACACACAGATATGTATACAAATTAGTTGAGTATATTTGATACCTCTGATTATAGTAGGCTTGTTAAAGACACTTGCTATACTACTGATCTGCATATGTATACATATATAGGTATATATACTCATGGGAGATAATTTGTGTGTGTATATATATATAGACATACATACATATATACATATATACATATATAAATCTCTATACATATAGATATACATATACATATACATATACATACATACATACATACATACATAACTCATTGGGTTTCTAATCTCAACTTGGTCAACATTGTTGATTTAAGGTTGCTTCTTCTTGCCTTGCACTTTCTTCTTTGTAGGTTTTTCTTAAACACAACTCTGCATCCATCCCCAGTTTCAAGCAATTTGGCAATGCATTTATTTGTTGCAAAAAACAATACCCATTTCTTGTTTTGGTTTTTGATAGGTCTTGCTCAACTCTTTCATTTGGAGAGAAGGTTTATGTCAGGGCAACAATGAATAAAAAATCTCAAGATGTGTGTATGTATGTGTGTGTGTGTGTGTGTGTGTGTGTGTGTGTGTGTGTGTGTGTGTGTGTGTGTGTGTGTGTGTGTGTGTGCACCACATACATACATACATACATATGTAGATATGTACATATAAGTTTTTATGTTTAAACACATATAACATGTGTGTTTATATTCAAGAAAATGCAATTGGTAGGTATAAAGCTAAATCACACAACCTTTGCTAGCATTATTGCTACTTGTGCCAAAACAAGAGCTTTGGATGGTGCAGATGCTATTGACATGCCCATGATACTTAGTTTGGATTTTGTAACTATGCAGATTGTATTTGTTGAAAACAATCTAGTTTGTCATTTCTAGGATACTTCTCTTGTTGAACCTTTAATTGTTCTTGATGTGCTCACCTTGGAGAATTTTTGAAATCTTTGAGTTGTAATTTGGGGATTCTAATGGCAAAAATACTTCTTTAGAGTTTTTGAAATACATACCAAACCTAAGACATTGGCAATAAACAAACCCTCATGCTTTTTGCAGAGTGCTTCTTAGAGTTCAATTAAAGTGCTTCGCTCATCCATAAAGAAAGTTCACTCCATAAAGCCCAACACAACTCACTAAACCAATAAATATTGAATCAGTACCATCTTTCCCTAAACAAGAAGTCTTAAAGTATGTCTAACAATGAACCTATAGAAATATCACATCAATCCAAACCTGTCTACATTTTTTGATAATAACAAACTCGATGTCAATGGAAGATTTGATACAATGGGAATTTTTCAAAATGCCATTAAAAATTTAAGGATCCAAAGCCATAATAGAATAATTGTACCCCAAATTCTTGTCTTGTGTAACCTTAGGGAGGGAATCAAAGGATTAATCATTTAACTTGAGACATTCTCTGGCCATGTCTAAAGAACTTACCACTAAAACAAGGTGGCTACCAAATTTGAGATGTATAATAGGGCCATAGATCAATGAAACTGGGTGAAGAATTTGATGAATTGGCCTACTTTTATCTTTGAGAAGATGAAGGTTTCCAATAATAGAAATAGCTCTAGGGTCAAGAGGGAGACGGCTCCTATTATTTCCAAGGCTTTTCAGTAGAATTGTGGTACATCAATTTTTACAATTGTTGTTTTATGCTCATTCTCTCCCTTAGAGAATGAAAAAGCAACCATACAAACCTATTTTATCATTTCCTCATCATCTTATATTTCAAGAATGGGTTTTAGGATTTCAAGAAACTTAATTGTCTTGTAAATGGCTCCTGCTATGAAATTTAACATTAGAAACATGACATCTTGAAAGAAGGGAAATTGACCTTTTTGGTGATGCTAGTAGTAAATTTGTAGATTGGTGGTTGTGTTTCATTTAAAGAGATTCCATCTAAGAACAACACTTTAGCATCTACAAGGTGGGGTAATGCCCAAATTGCCTACTATTGTAGATATTCATAGGGAGATTCCAAATACTTCACAACCTCAAGGGATACTTCACATTCAATCAAAATGAATATCTTTTTCTTTCTTAGATATCTTAATATGGGAGCAACATGAGTTTGAAGTTGGGGTTGATCTATTCTACTAAAATGATCAACCAAATTAGGTACAATTTTTTTTTTATATCTTCATTTTTTAAGTTTTACAGTTTTGGGAGCTAAATCAAAGTTGCAAATTGTCTTTTTAGGTCACAATTGAAAATTTCATAAATAGTTGATAGCAAATGAAAACCTAATTCAGCCACCCTATTGTAAACTTCTCAACGATTGAAATTAGTTCACACATCAAAATTTGCCTCATTTTATTCTTCCATGAATCAAGCACTTCTATTTGATATACGAAATTCTTGCACATGGTTATCTATCCTTAGACTCATTATATTTTTTGAATGATACTTGGAGATTTTTAATTTCTATAGCTCATCATGGTGTGATTAGATTAGATCTAAAAAATCACTCATCTAATCACAAAAGGAAAATAGAGGATAAGATTGAAAAAATCACTTATCCCTACACATGCCCAAGATTTACCCACCATTCATAATACAGTCTTGATACTTAGCCTCTGCAGTATTGCAAAAAAAAAAAATGGATAGCAAAATAATGGCTATGTTACCAGAGAGGAGATATTCTTACAACATCATCTCATTGTGAATCATCATTGTTGCCTTCCTCCTTTTTCCTATAGAGAGAATAAGATACCATGAAAAATATCCTAGTGAAGAGGACGCCCAAATCAAAAAGGATAGACATGAAATAGTTTATTTAGAGTCCAATGAATCTTCTATGGCTTCTATAGAATGGATCTGTGCCTAAAATTTTTAGTGAGTTTAGGAGCTCTTTTATATTCTCATGATGGTTAGTACCCAAATTGCTCATCATCAGTGCTGGAGACATCAATACTAAAATAGCTCATCTAAGATTTACCCACTTAAAGATTGAGGGGTTTTAATTATAAGTTTAGGGAAAAGGAATACAATGGCATTGGCAAACATGGAAATGACTATGAAGATAATGGTAGAAATGAAGGCTATGATAATTATATCAAGATTTACAAGCATTTTGGTTTTCCTAAAATTGAGTGTGGGGATGCCCAGTTGGACACTGTCGTCTCTACATTCATGGTTGCTTGGATAAAATGTGATTATTGATAGCATTTTGTTATTTCACTATAGAATACATCACTAAGCACTTGTCACAAATCATTTCTTGAAATTATCATTACCATGTGCAAAAAGTGGGATTGAATGAAATATTGTTTTCCCATTTGAAATTTGTGAAATTTAAAGTTATAAAACAACTTTAGATCCTGTAGCTCTTGCACTCCAAATGAAATGTTTGTGTAGCTCTTGCATGCACTCCATGAAACATAACAATAAACCCTAACTTACCTCTTTTTTTAACATGTTAAGCTCATGTTGGTCAAAATTTTGACCAACACTTAGTGTTGGTTAAAATTTTGACCAACACAAGCATGGACTTTTAAAAATATATATTTTTCCTTCCATATTACAACCAATCTAAAATATTTTAATAAATGGTCAAAAAAATTGGTCTAAAAATGGGGTCAAATGTACTAGTGCAAGAAGAAAGTCAAAGGGGAGGAGGTCTCAATCAAGATGACTGAACAACTATTGGTGTTGTGGGAAACTGGGGCATAAAAAGAAAGATTGTTGGACTCAAAAGAAAAATGGAAAAGATAAACCAAATCGAGACAAGGAGGAAAATGTGGTAAGTAACAAATCTGAAGAGGATGCTTTGCTTCTATCTTTAGAAAGTGTTGATGATTCATGGGTTTTAGATTCTAGTGCTTCATTTCATGCTACACCTTTATTTCATTGATTATGTCCAAGGAGATTTTGGACTTGTTTATTTGGGGGATAATGAACCCTATCAATTTTTTGGAAAGGGAAAAGTTAAGATTAAGTTGCAAAATGGGAATCATTGGCTACTACATGAGGTAAGACATGTTCCAAGGCTGAGTAGGAATTTAATTTCACCAGTGCAACTCAGTGATGAGGGTTGTGTAGTTACTTTTAATAATAAAAATTGGAAGGTTTCAAAAGGTTCCCTTATAGTAGCAAAAGCTATGAAAGTAGGCATCTTATATCTTTGTACAGGTCATATTGTTCCTTCTATTTTAATTATTTTAGAGAAAAATGAATGTTTAGAAACAATTATTGTAGCTGAGGAGGGAGAACAAATAGCTACAGTAGATTCTAATACAACACTATGACACAATAGACTTGGGCACATGAGTTAGAAATATATAAAAGTATTTCATACAAAGAAATTTTTACCAAGTCTGAAATGTGTTAATATGGATTTCTATGAAGGTTTTATCATGGAAAACAAAAGAGAGTGAGTTTTGTGAAGACTACGAAGGAAATTAAAAAGGAGAAATTAGAGCTTGTGCATACTGATGTATGGGGACTGGCTTGGGTATCTTCCCTTGGTGGATCTCATTATTATGTTGCATTCATTGATGATGCAACTAGAAAAGTATGTATTTATTTCCCTAGATAGAAATTTGATGTATTTCAAACTTTCAAGAAATGGAAATGCTTGGTTGAAAATGAGATTTGTAAGAAATTAAAATGTCTCAAATTTGATAATGGTGATGAGTATTGTAGTCATGAATTTGTAAATTATTGCTCCACTAATGCTATTCATAGATAGAAAATTGTTCCAAGGACTCCACATGATTATGGAGTGGTTGAACACATGAATAGGACTATAATGGAGCGTACAAGGAGCATGAGGTTGCATGCTAAGTTTCCCTTACACATATGGGTGGAGGTTGTCAATACTATTGTATATTTGATTAATAGAGGTCCCTCTACTCCTTTGGGTTGTGGTATTCTAGAGGAAGCATGGATTGATAAGAAGGTGAGTTATTCTTTTCATAAAACCTTTGGTTGTGAAGCATTTTCTCATATAGATTCTAAAAATAGAACCAAGATAGAAGTTAAGTCAAAGAAATGTGTATTTTTTGGATATGGCATTAATGAATTTTGTTATAGACTTTGGGATTTTGAAAATCATAAAATTGTAAGAAATAGGGATGTCATATTCAATGAGATAGTGTTGTACAAAGATATGTTGCAGCAACATGAGAAGAAAGAAGATGATTATGTAGTGCTAGATGATACTCCAAAAGATGATGTTCTAGCCATTCCTCATGATGTGCAACAACCACAACAAAAAATACCACACACACCAGTGAATGTTAGAAGGTCAACAAGGAAAATTATACTTCCAAAAGGATTTTCTCCCTCTTTGTATTATATTTTACTAACAGATCCTAGTGAACCTAAATGTTATGATGAAGCTATGCAAGTGGTGTTGGAATAATGATACATTTGTCATTAGTTACAACACTTATTTGATTCTAAATGCTTACCGAGTTCATCACTCAGTTTACAGTTCATACCAAGCATTCATTGGTTACCAAGTATGTTCAGTAGTATTTACCAAGTCAGGAAGGTAAACAAAGGTTTTAGTGTTTACCGAGTCAAAAAGGTAAATGAAGGTTTTTGGTGTTTACCAAGTCAAGAAAGTAAACGAAGGTTTTAATGTTTACCGAGTCAGAAAGGTAAACGAAGAATTTAGTGTTTACCGAGTTAGGAAGGTAAACGAAGGATTTAGTATTTACCGAGTCAGGAAGGTAAATGAAGGCTTCAGTGATTACCAAGACAGAAAGGTAAAGGAAGTATACAGTGCTTACCAAGTGAATCGAAGGAGTTAGTTTCTACCGAGTGACATAATGTTTACCGAGTCACCAGTGGTTACCAAGTCCCAAGCTACTCAGAGTGATTAGTATGGACCAAGCCCCTACCTCTACTGAGTACATGATGATGCCGTGTAATGTAGTGGATGCCGAGTGTCAGAAGGTCATCGAGTGAGTTTGAGAAACCTGATTTTTCTACTATCTGGCCGACTCAATAATGTTTTGTCCACTTGTATTTGGCCGACCTTTTTGCTGTAAATATTGGAATAGTATATATGTAATGTATTGTGCCATTTGCAAAAAAAATAGATATGATGAAGAGAAGTAACAGTGAAGTAAGAAAGAATTGAAAGAGAATCAGCAGCGGAGTATTCAACAAGGTTATCAAGGAGTAGCAAAGGTATATCCATCACATCAAGTGATCAGTACATAAGATCTAATCAGCAAACCAGTTGCAAGCAGATCCACTGCTTCATCCTAACAGGTGAATCAGTTTTGTAAATCCTTTAACAGGGTAGACTTAACAATCTTTTGTAAATCTTCTAACAGAGTGCATACTTCATTGTATGTTTGTAAATCCTCTAACAAGGTGGATCTAGCAGTCCTACTTGCTCCTAATAGGGCAGATCACCAGAAGTGATCATTGTAAGCCTTAACCAGCCAACTTTATACTACAGTATTGAAGTTTCGTGGGCATCATTCCCACCCTAGTTTTACTTTCAATTTGAAAGGTTTCTAGGTCACCAAATCAGTGTGTTAATCTTTTTCATGCATACAGTAAAGTAGATGAATGAATGGTAAATTTTTTATTATGCTGAATTGATTTAAATTTTAAGCTTATTGATTCACCCCTCCCCTCTCAGTAACTTTGTTAGTCCTGAATATTTCCAACAATTGGTATCAGAGCTTTGTGGTTCTCAGGACAGAGCTTGACAGCTTGAGCAAAGATCAAGGACAATGGAGATATTCAGACTTGACAAAACTATTGAGAATGAGAAGCTAGATTTGGAGATGGCCATGGTTCAACTCAAAGAAGCAAAGCAACATCTTTCTCAATCCCTAAAAAGAAGAAAGGAACTTGCAAGACAAATAAATGACCATTTTTATGTTGAAGAATGGATTGAAGATTTGTTACCATCAAGTAATACAGAAGAAGCTAACAAAGCAATCAAAGAACTTCTAGAAAAGAATGGATCACTACAAGAAGAGGTAAGAAAGCTTAAAAGAGAGCAAGAAATACACTCAATCAGGCTATGTGAAGTTTTGGAACAAAGAAACAAAGCACAAGAAGAATTGGAAGATAGAAGTCATGAAACTCAAAATCAATCCCTTGAACATGAAGATCTAGCAGATCAACTATCCAATGCAAATAAAGAAATTAGGATTCTCAGAGCACAAAATGAAAGTCTACAGAATGACTTAAGAACTGAGAGACAAATCAATGAAATCTTGGAAAATGATCTAAATATTGAAAAGCAAGTCAATGAAAGGATGATGAAATCTCAAGTAGACATGAGTCAATTGAATCAACAAAATGAGCAGAATTTTTATAAGCAAAAGGGTAAAGCTGGTCTTGGATACAAGGAAGAAGGTGAATCTTCTTAACAAGGTACCCAAAGGAATCAAAGACCCACTTGTAATCATTGTGGCAAGATAGGTCATACATCTAAAAAATGTTGGAGTAATGGTAAAGCTAAATTCAATGGCAAATGTTTCAATTGCAATCAGCATGGTCACAAAGTCAATGAATGCAAGGAGAAACCAAAGTTTGAAGGCAAGTGTCACAAATTCAAGAAACAAGGACATAAGGCATCTAAATGTAGATCAAAATCACTCAATCCAGTAGAACAAATTGTCAAAGAAATATTTGGTTGGGATTACAATACTTGGTGTAGATGTCACTATTGCGGAGAATATGGACACATAGGAACAAACTGTAGAAGACATCACCTAAGGAAGAAAGATACAACCATAAGATGCTATACTTGTACTAAAATTGGTCATATAGCCAAGAATTTCATGAATATAGGAAAGGTTGAAGATGAAAAGAAAACTAGAGCTGATAATATTCGAAAGCAAATGAAACAACAGTGGATTCCTAAGTCTACCGAGCAAGAAAATTCAAATGATGGAAATGTCACTCTAAGAATGGGTGGCTCCACCATTCCTAATTAGACTTATCAAGAAGGATAAGGGACTGCATCCTCAAGCCATATCCTAAGAAGTTCCAGAAAGAAGGAGTGGAAATGATAAATCAGTATTGCAGATACAAGTCATAATTCACAGTGTTGCATCTACCGAGTAAGGTTGATTTTTAGACTTTACCGAGCTTGGTCGGGAAGATAAGAAAGTTTTGTGTGTTCACTGAGTTGCAAGGTTTACCAAGTAAGTCAGTGACTATTTATAAAACCCTAATTCTTAGCTACCTTTGTACCTGAGCATTAATGACAAGATTTCGATAAAAAAGGGCAGAATTTGATCTCATTTTTCATTGTGAATTCAGAGTTCACAGAGAAAATATATTTTCAAGTGCTTCCAAGCGAGTTCAAGTGATTTGAAGCAATTTTCCAGCAAAGAAATTGTGTTACGAAATCGTTCTCTCACCGAGTAGCAATGGCATCCGCAAGCACCAGTGGCAGCAAGGCAAAGAAAGGTTCTGAAATGCTTGTGGAGGGAGTCAAATGGAAGGTGCCCAATTTCAAAATTGTTCCTGCCATTGCTGAACCACTCGACCCGCATGGAGCTCAATCGCAAATCCCTCCAAAGGTACTTCTAATCAATGTTATTCGTACTCATTTCAAGTGTACTATGCAAGAAATAGGGACACTAGATATGGATAGTACCCTAGCTGAGTTATGTGTGGATGGAACCCTAAAACCCAAGTTCAAACATTTGGAAACCAAAGGTTTAACCCATATCCCACATCTGCCAAGGAGTTTCTAAGTAAAATGGGTAAGGTATATCTTAAGCCTTGTGCATAATGGACAATTGTGGTTAGAACAACCCATCCTCATAACAAAGAAGATGATCCACAAGATCACGGGCTTACCAATGTTGACCAAAGCCAAAACCACCAAAACCCTAGGTCGAGATGACCTCCAAAAATTAACCCAAGCTGAATGGGATGGCAGAGGTTTAAAGCTCAACAATGTTTCAGATATAGAACTGAAATTTGGTATTTGTGTTATTGCATACAAACTATATAGTTCCAGTAGGCTGAATAGTGTACCCTATGAGGCTGTAGATTTGGCATATAAGATTGTAAAGAAAAATATGGAGTTTGACCTAGCTGATGTGCTATTAAAACAATTGAATAAAAACATGGATAGCATAAGGGCTGCAAAGACAAACCCTTGTAAATTTGGCTCTTTTCTAGTTTGTTTATTTTTCTATATACAGAAATTATTTCCATCTAAGGGTGCAGTTGTATGGAGGAAAGATACTCCAATTTTGTATCAAATAAACGAATTCATAGCAGAAATGGGTATGAATTTTGATAAGGTAATGGATAATTATTTTGAAGATTTCAAGGAAAGGATGAACAACAGGTTCAGGATACCTCCAAAACTTGTTGAAGAGTATAAGGATGATGTCTATTTCATGGTTGACTGTGACAGAGTCTACATCCAGGTAGTCAAACCCCGAGTGGCATGGGTGAAACCATTTCCCTATGAGCTAAATATTGATGATGCTAGAGATATCATTGAGGCACTGGTAAATGAACCAGTGGATCCCAAGTTGCCTGCATTTGGAACCTATGAAGAGGCAAAGGTTAGAATAGAGCTTGAAATCATGCTTCCTCAAGCAATCTCTAAAGGTAGGAGAAAGATAGAAAAGCTAAAAGCTGATACTGGACCTCTCATGATAACAGAAGGGAGAGGACAAGATGAAGAAAAGGAAGAAGAAGAAGAAGAGCCTCAACGAAAGAAAGGTAAGGTGACTGTCACCAAACCTAAAAAACAAACCACTACAGTATTCTCCAGGAGAACAAGACAGGGAAAGAAGGAACCTATATTTGTTAAGCCTCCACTCACCTTTGAAGCAAGACTAAAGCAATTAGATGAAGGAGGTAGCTTCACAAACTTCAAAGCATTAAAGTTCGAAACTAGAACAAAACAAGAGAAAATACAAATTGAGAATCTGGTACTGAACAAAATGGGAAAATGGAATACTCCTCGGACCAGATAGCCTCTCAGATATTCAAAGAGCTATTAGAAAGATTGCAACCAAGATGGGAAGCTGCAACAAAAACTGTCAAAGACATTTATGAGCAGACCCTGAGGAATCTCATGCCAAATCTCTCTAATGCTGAAGTGAAGAAATCTCTGAAAGATCACAAAGGCAATATGATGATTAGATTCCACACTTGTTTGATACTTGTCAAAGATATTGAGCATGTGGTAAATGATGCTACAAACATGTGGAAAAACATCTATCATCTACATAAACCCAGTGAGGATACTGTTGAAATCATAGACAATGATAGTAGTGATGATAATGATGATGATGATGAGGGTGATGACATTGAAGAAATACCAGAAGACCTGCAATCAATAATGTTAGAAGTTGAAGAAGAAGCTAGAAAAGAAATTGAGGAAGAAGAAGCTAAAAGAGAAATGGAGGAAGAAGCAGTCTCTACTGGTGAGATTGTGAGCTCAATAGCCTCATCAATTGATCAATCTCCACCTATCTCCTCTCAGCTCCAAGTTTCTGCAATGCAAGTGCCAAGCACTTCATCTACCGAGCTAGCAGTCACTTCTTCAATTACCGAGCTTCCAAGCACATCATCAGCCACTGAGTCATCCACTATAGCAGCTACTTCACCAAGTATATCTCTTCCACCTTCAGCTTGTACAGTAAGTCTTCCCAGTTTCTTACCAATTTCATCTTCCTCAGCCACATTGGCCCCAATTTTTGCTTCAGTCAGTTCTCCAACTGTAAATATACCAGTATGTACATCATTTTTGAGTAGTACATCATTTTTGGGAAGTACACCAAGTTTTGATACAGCCAGCACTTCTCTTAGTTTGCCTTTAGTTGGTCCCATTCAAGTTTTGATAGCCAGTCCAGCATCATCAACTATTGTTTCAATTTCAAAGGGCAAAGGTGCAATCACTGTAGAAAAACCTAGGAGATACATGTTTTCCAGTAAGGCAGTAGATGAAGAAATAGATCTAGATAAGGACATTTTCATTCCTAAGATCGATCTAGATACTCCATCAGTTGATGAAATGAGAATGATCAGTCAGCTATTAGAGCAGAAGGCTAGGAAAAAATAGCTCAGGCATGAAAGAGACCAAGAGTATAGCATTATTGAAAGTGCTAAAAATATAATAATAGAGGCTATAGGTGTTGAAGTGGATTCATCTCAACACATTTTGTTACAACTAGAAGAAGCAGTGAATAAATTCAATGAGGATATCTCAGGACAAGAAAAATTAATAGAGAAGGCAGAGAAAAAATTTGACAATAAGGTGCTTGAGCACATTGCTCAACATATTGCATTAAAACAGGTTGAATTAACCTCAATTTTGTCTGACATTGAAAATTATTTTAATAATGTAACCTCACTTTTTGCAAAACTTTGTGATGTTACCGAGTATACAAAGGAAGTAAAAGAAAAGTTGAATAAAATTGATGTGGATATGAAGGTTAGTGTCCAAATGCTGCAATCTGACCACAGTGCAAGTTCATCCCATCATCTGAGAATCAAATTTTTGTCAAAGAAACAGGCAGAATTACTGAGAGAGGAAGCAAGGATCAGGTCTACTCTGATTGACATCCAGAATATGATCCTTCCTATCATGAACACAATGTAGAAGCACATTGCATATTCAAAAACATTGATCCATGACAATAATTTCTCTATTGCAGACCATGTGATTGAACTTTCTGCAGAAGTTCAAGTTTCTCTCTCCACATGTAAAATCCTGCAAGACAATTGGGATAAAACTCTGCAACTAATTCTTCAGGTACATTCTGATTTTATCACACATTTTGGTGTCTCCATGTAAATACATTTTTTTTATTCTTTGGCATTATTGTCAAAAAGGGGGAGAAAGTAATATATAGAAGAAAATCAGACACAAAAGGGGAGAAGGTAATAAGTTAATAAAAAATAAAGTCATATAACTCATGTAAAAACCTTGTGTATATTGTATGGGGGAGTTATATGTAAGATAGCCCATGTATATTCAGCACGGCAGAATCAAATTAGTTTGTCAGATCTTGTATATAAATTTTGGCTCATAAGTATTTTGTCACTAATGCCAAAGGGGGAGATTATTGGAATAATGATACATTTGTCATTAGTTACAAAACTTATTTGATTCTAAATGCTTACCGAGTTCATCACTCAGTTTACAGTTCATACTAAGCATTCGTTGGTTACCAAGTATGTTCAGCACTATTTATCGAGTCAGGAAGGTAAACAAAGGTTTTAGTGTTTACTGAGTCAGAAAGGTAAACGAAGGTTTTTGGTGTTTACCAAGTCAAGAAAGTAAACGAAGGTTTTAATGTTTACCGAGTCAAAAAGGTAAACGAAGGATTTAGTATTTACCGAGTTAGGAAGGTAAATGAAGGATTTAGTATTTACCGAGTCAGGAAGGTAAATGAAGGCTTCAGTGATTACCAAGACAGAAAGGTAAAGGAAGTATACAGTGCTTACCAAGTGAATTGAAGGAGTTAGTTTCTACCGAGTGACACAATGTTTACTGAGTCACCAGTGGTTACCAAGTCCCAAGCTACTCAGAGTGATTAGTATGGATCAAGCCCCTACCTCTACCAAGTACAGGATGATGTCGTGTAATGTAGTGGATGCCGAGTGTCAGAAGGTCACCGAGTGAGTTTGAGAAACCTGAGTTTTCTACTATCTAGCCGACTCAGTAATGTTTTGTCCACTTGTATTTGGCCGACCTTGGTTCTATAAATATTGGAATGGTATATATGTAATGTATTGTACCATTTGCAAAAAAAATAGATATGATGAAGAGAAGTAACAGTGAAGTAAGAACGAATTGAAAGAGAATCAGCAGCGGAGTATTCAACAAGGTTATCAAGGAGTAGCAAAGGTATATCCATCACATCAAGTGATCAGTACATAAGATCTAATCAGAAAACTAGTTGCAAGCAGATCCACTGCTTCATCCTAACAGGTGAATCAGTTTTGTAAATCCTTTAACAGGGTAGACTTAACAGTCTTTTGTAAATCTCCAAATAGAGTGCATACTTCATTGTATGTTTGTAAATCCTCTAACAAGGTGGATCTAGCGGTCCTACTTGCTCCTAATAGGGCAGATCACCAGAAGTGATCATTGTAAGCCTTAACCGGCCAACTTTATACTGCAGTATTGAAGTTTCGTGGGCATCATTCCCACCCCAGTTTTACTTTCAATTTGAAAGGTTTTTGGGTCACCAAATCAGTGTGTTAATCTTTTTCATGCATACAGTAAAGTAGATGAATGAATGGTAAATTTTTTATTATGCTAAATTGGTTTAAATTTTAAGCTTACTGATTCACCCCTCCCCTCTCAGTAACTTTGTTAGTCCTGAATATTTCCAACAAGTGGATACTAAGATTCAGTGGGAGTCTATAATGAAAGAAGAAATGGACGCTTTGTTGAAAAATAAGAGTTGGGATTTATGCAAATTACTTGCAAGTAAAAGGGATTTATAGAATAAGTGGGTTTATAGGTTAAAAGAAGAGGATGGAGGTAAGAAAATATTTAAAACTAGGTTAGTCATAAAAGGATTTGCATAGAAAAAGAGCATTGATTTTGATGAGATATTTTGTCCTATTGTTAAGATGACTTCTATCTATACTATTTTAAGTATTGTGGCTATTGAATATTTATATTTAGAGCCACTTGATGTTAAAACAACCTTCCTTCATGGTGATTTGGATAAAGAGATATATATGGCTCAGCCACGGGGATTTGAGGTCAAAGAAAAGGAGAACTTAGTGTGCAAATTGAAGAAAAGTTTATATGTCTTGAAGCAACCACCTCGGCAATGTTATTTGAAATTTGATAGTTTTATGCATGAGCATGGATATAGTAGGTGTCATTTAAATCATTATGTTTACTTTAAGAGGTTGGATGATGATAACTACATTATTTTATGTTTATATGTTGATGATATGATTGTAGCTAGGTCTAACATGGATCAAATTAAGGGGCTGAAATTCCAATTAGCACATGCATTTTCTATAAAGGATTTGGGAGAAAAAAAAACAAATCCTTGGTATGAAAATTTATAGAGATAGGAAGAATAGGAAATTGACACTATCTCAGGCTAATTATGTTGAGAAGGTGTTGCAATGGTTCTCTATGGAGAATGCTAAAGCTGTCAGCACACCTTTACCTAGTTCTTTGAAGTTGACCAAGGAGATGTGTTAAGAAGAGGAGGAGAAGATGTCAAAGGTACCCTATGCTTCAACTATAGGAAGCATGATGTATGTTATGACATGTACATGGCCAAATATTGCACATGTAGTGGGAGTTGTTAACATGCATATGAGTCATTCAAGAAGTGAGCAATGGAATGCAATCAAATAGATTCTCAAATATTTGAGAGGAACATCCAATAAGTGTTTACATTTTTGGGGCTCTACTATTGATTTACAGGGCTATGTTGACTCAGATTTGGTAGGGGATATTGATACTAGGTGGAGTACTATAGGTTATGTCTTTACTATTGGTGGGGCAGCCATGAGCTAGGTTTCTAGGTTATAGAAGGTCAATGCTTTATCTACTATAGAGGCAGAGTATGTTGCTGCTATAGAGGCAATGAAGGAGATGATATGACTTCAATTATTCTTGGAAGAATTGGGACACCCTCAAAAGGATAATTATTTGTTTATATATAGTCAAAGTGCCATTCATCTTGCTAAGAATTTTTCTCTACATTCAAAGACCAAATACATACAGTTATAGTACCATTTAATTCAGTTAGTTTTGGATGATGGACAGTTAAAGCTAGACAAGATACATATAGATGAAAATCTAGTGGATATGTTTACAAAGGTAGTGACAAGGGAGAAGTTGAATTCCTCTTCAGCTTCAGTTGGTCTTCTAGACTGAAAATGAATAAAATAATAGTAGTCTAGGGTGGTTTGATCTAGTAGGAGCCTCATAGAGTAGTGGCATAGCTACAAGATTAGTCTCCAAGTGGGAGATTATTGTTTAGTGTGGAGCTTGATTAGTCCCCAAGTGGGAGATTGTTAGTTTGCGGTGACTGATCAGAAAAGTACTGTACATACTTCATAAATTCTTTGGGGCTTAGGGCATCGCCCCAAAAAAAATAAAAATTGGGCCCTATTTTATTGAGATTTTGAGCTGACATGTAATTATTAATTATAACCCTAAAGTGGTAAAAATACTTGTATAAAAGGGCTTAGGTTTAGGGATTGTTTCAATGTTGTGATGCGAAAATTGGTTCTTATGGAGCTATTAAACTATAAGGGATTATGGACTATAATTAGGTTGTAATCACTAGATCTTAATAATATTGGACTTGTTATTTGATGAACATAACCTAGGGATTCAGTGAACCACATTAAATCTTGGAGTCTTGTGTTCTTTTCTGTGTGATCTATTATTTTATAATATTGTTTATATTTACATGTAATTGTTATTTCTATCAGTGGTTTAATTCTAACAATTGTGGTGTTGATTAGGACCTTGTAAATATTTTCCTATGAAGACAAGGTGTTGTTGTGTGGTAAGATTTCCAATCATGGTAGTGAATTGGGATGCATTAATGTTTTTAAGAACATGAGACTCTAAAAGAGCAGTCTCCAAAATTTCCTTGTGGATAGGTGAGGTGGTGAGAAGCTCTAGAATGGATATTTGTGTAGGATTCTTCCCTAACTAGAATAATCTATCATAGCAAGAAGTGGGTCTTTGCGAAGTGGATGGTGTAACAGGCGTATGTGGAACTGATGGATTAGTGGGATTGGGAGTGGTAGCTTGCAAAGTGTTTCTTCCCTATTGCATGGTTGCACTACAATTAGCTACTTGTAGGACAAGGGTATTTACATGAGTGCCCACTTATTCAATGCAACCACAGATGGAGTCAAAACCACATATATTGTTTGTTTCCATTTTACCACATAAGGAGTCAAATTATGATATGTGGTTAGTAGAATAGTCATAGTGTAGCATGTTAGAAGTGGAAGCTCGATTGACATTTTTTATATTGTTATTTCCATTGTTGTCATTGCCATTCTTTTGGTTAGGAAATGACTTTCGAAATATCTTCAGTTTACCATTTTTAGAGGGTTTTCCTCCTTTAACCTCAATTTTTCCATCATCAATAAGATTTTGGATGAAGATTTTGAGGTTGATACACTTGTTTGTGTCTTGTCCTTTGATGTGGTGGTATTTGCAATATTCATTTTCCCTATACCATTTTGATTTAGGTTGATTTCCATCAAAGGGTCATGTGTTGGGAAACATCATTAAATGGTGATCCACTAACTTCTAAAATATGGCATCCAAGGGTTCACGAAAGATAGTGAACTTTTGATTTTGATCATAATCCCAATTGTAGTTGTTATTGTTGTTATTGTGGGGAAAGAATTGTGTTTGATTATGAGATTGTTGGTTGTTCTAATTGTTGTTTTGATTTTTATTTTGATTGTCATAATTTGAATTATTTTTTTTTTGGTTATGATAGTTGTTATTGTTGTTGTTGTTGTTGTTTCCACCTTGAAGGTTTTGCACACTTTGGACATCAATGACACCATCTTGCGTAACACCTTTGTTTTTGGACCAAAATTTGGGTTTTCTATTATTTTTCATGTCATTGTTTGTTGATGAAGAGCTATAATGTTTAATGGAACCCTTATCTAATAATTCATTTTCAATGTTCTTGCCTTTCTTGACTAATGTGGCAAAGTCTTTAGGACTAGCCATCTTAATTTGGAAAGACATCTCCAGGATTAAATTCTTGATAAATATGTCTACCAGGTGGTAATCTTCAATTTTGTATGGCATGTGATTTGAAAGATGTCTCCACCATTGTAGAAAGTTGGAAAATGTTTGATCATATCATTGTTTCATGTTGCACATGTCACTCAATGAGGCAAGATGTTCAATGTTCTAAGAATATTGTGCTATGAATTTCCCTATCAAGTCATTGGAAGAGGTGATGGAACCTCTAGAAAATTTCATTAGCCATTCAATTGTGGGGCTGCCAAGGCTTCTTGTGAAGAGCCTCTTAAGATAATCCTCACTATAGGCCACTTCTTGACATAAGACAAAAAAATCCTTGAGATCTGTGATGGGACATGTTTCTCCCATGTATTTGTCAAATTTAGGGATCTCAAAGTTTGGTGGAAATGGTATCATGTTAATAGATCTACCAAATGGAAAGGGACAAAATTCCTTAAAAGAGAAGTCCTTCACTCCTTTGTTGTTCATGTTATGTACCAAATTTTGAAGTTCATGCAATTGTTGGGCTAGATCTTGGTTTGATTGTATTTGCGATTGTTGGGAATTGATGAACCCACCTTCAAAGTTGTATGAATTCCCAAATGTATTATGAGGTGGTGGAGGTGGCCGTGTGCCACTTTGACCAATGCGTTGGTATACAATCATTGGAATTGGTACAAACCTTTTCATCATACTTGTTGGCATTTGTAAATAAGAGGAATATATTAGTTGTGGTGGGATTGCCATCTATTGTATAGGTACTTGCCCAATGTTTAATCATCCTATAGTTGGACCTATCAAGGTTGATTGCAGAATGCTAGCATGTGTACTAGTGTTAGGCATAACACTTATGATTTTTTGAATATGTTCCACACTTAATTGGAATGTAGGTTGTGTTGAAGCATTTAATGTAGGTATGGAGCTAGTTCTCACATCAGGTTCTTTTTCCTTGCCAAATTTTTGGGCTATGTTTGAAGTTGGCAACACAGGAGCACCATCCTTGGTAGTTTGTCTAATCAAAGTGCTCTAATTGAAACTTGTAGGGACATTAACACCATCTTTAACCAAGTTTAGGAAGATCTCAGTCTTGTTATAGACTTTTCTAAAATTTCCAAACTGTATGGATCTACAAGAAATGTTTGGACATCACTAGGGGATATTATTATTGTCAATGGGATCTTCATCTTGGTACACTTGTTCATCATCATGTGAATTACTCCCTAGAGTGGTGTTTCAAAAAGGATTCTATGGTTCTTATGTGGATGTTGAGTTAGGCATACCAAATTTTGTACTAGGGGGAAATTGTTGGCATTATGATACATTTTTGTCATTAGTTACAACACTTATTGGATTCTGAATGCTTACCGAGCTCTCACCGGACATTCCTTTGTAAGCCAAGCTTTACCTAGTTCTCAGTGTTTACCGAGTGATCGAGCTGAACAAAGAAGTTAGTGTTTACCGAGTGATCGAGGTGAACAAAGCAGCCAGTGTTTACCAAGTGTTCGAGGTAAAGAAAGGAATCAGTTTTGACCGAGTGAAGATGTACTTAGTATTGACCGAGAAATTTGTGATAACCGAGCTCCTGAGGTTATCAAGGAAATTAATTTTACCGAGCTCAGACGGTTATCAAGGAAACTAACTATCACCAAGTCACAAGGTTCTATCGAGTGTTTCCTTTGATCACCGAGCTCCAGTTCAGATAGAAGTGTTCACCGAGTGACATCTCTTCTACCGAGTCTCCAGTGGTTACCGAGTTCAGAACTACTCGAAGTGTTTGGTATGGACCGTGCCTTCACTTCTACCGAGTGCATGACAATGCCGAGTAACGCAGTGGGTGCCGAGTATCAGAAGGACACCGAGTCAGTTTAGTGAACCCGAGTTTTTACCTTGGGCTGACTTTGTATAGAGATTTGCACTTGTTGTTTTGGCCGACCTTGCATGTATTGTTTATTTGGATGGTATATATATGCAATGTATTGTATCATTCAAATGTAATGGTAATGAATGAAAATGTGAAAGTGTGAAAGAAATACATGCGTGTGAAAGTATGTGTGCTGAGTTGTGAAGGTATTCAGCAAGGTCAAGTTTTGGAGCAGAAAAGTTTTATCTATCACATCAAGGTGAATCAGAGAATAGCGGATCTTATCACCAATCAGTTGTAATCAGATCCACTGTTTCATTCTAACAGGTGAATCAGTTTTTGTAAATCCTTTAACAAGGTAGACTTAACAGTCTTTTGTAAATCTCCTAACAGAGTGCATACTTTATTGTATGTTTGTAAATCCTCTAACAAGGTGGATCTAGCAATCCTTTGTACTCCTAACAGGGAAGATCACCAGAAGTGGTCATTGTAAGCCTTAACCGGCCAACTTCATACTGTAGTAACGAAGCTTTATGGGTTTCATCCCCACCCCAATTTTACTTTCTATTTGGAAGGTTTCTGGGTCACCAAATCTGTGTGTTCAAGTGTTGCAAATGATTTTGTTTCATGCTTACAGTAGGTTACTTGGATGAATGGTGAATATATCAGCATGCAGTTTTATTGTTTGAAATTTTAAAAGTTACTGATTCACCCCTCCCCTCTCAGTAACTTGTCATATCTTGAATAAGACTAGGATTGTATCTACAAAGCAATATCCTAAGCAGTCCTAGAATGAAAATATGACCAAATCAGTATTTTAGATACATCAGGATCATGGTTGGTACATGACCTTACCGAGCTCAGTCGGGTGCAATAAGGCTTCTTTCACCAAGTTGCACTTACCGAGCATGATTGGTTCTTCTCTTACCGAGTTAAGGTCGGTTTAACCTATTTTCTTTTGGTCACCGAGTTGCGAAGTTTAAGCCGAGCTAGTGGATGATAGTCTGTCGATCACAGCTACCTCCGTACTGAACATTAATGGCAAATTTTTCATCAAAAGGGCAGATTTTGACCTCATTTTTCACCACGAATTTGAGATTTACACAAAAAAAAAAGAGGCTTTCAAGCGAGTTCAAGCGATTTGAAGAGATTTTCCAGCCAAGTATTCTTACAAAACCTTTTCACTCACCGAGCAGCAATGGCATCCACAAGCACCAGCAGCAGCAAGGCGAAGAAGGGTTTCGAAATGCTTGTGAAGGGAATAGAATGGAAGGCACCTACATTCAAGCTCGTTCCTGCCATCACTGAATCGCTCGATCCCAATGGAGCTCAATCACAAATTCCACAGGCCATCAGCAAAGGTAAGAGGAAAGTGGCCAAACTGAAAACTGCAATGGGTCCTCTTATGCTCACCGAGGGAAAAGGTGAAGATAAAGAAAGTGAAGAAGAAGAAGAAGCAGAAGAAGAATCAGAAGAAGAGCAACCAGCAAAGAAGAAAGGCAAGGTAATCATTACCAAGCCCAAGAAGCAGCCTACTGTAGTATTTACTCGGAAGACAAGAAAAGGTATTCAGAAACCTGTATTGGTCAAGCCTGCACCTACATTCGAGCAAAGGCTCAAATCATTGGAAGAAGGAGCTGGCATCACAAATTTCAAGGCATTGAAATTTGAGACAAGGACTGATGTAGAGAAAATGCAGATTGAGGAACTGGTACTTAACAAAATGGGAAAATGGAAATACTCCCCGGACCAGATTGCTCCTCATATCTCTAAAGAACTACTGGAGAGAGTACAGTCAAGATGGGAGTTAGCCACCAAGACGGTAAAAGATATATATGAGCAATCCCTGAAGAATATTTGGCCTAGTCTCACTGGAGCAGAGGTAAAATTTGAATTGAAAACCTATGAAGGTAAAATGATGATCAGATTCCACATTTGTTTTATTTTGATCAAAGATATAGAGCATGTTGTAAATGATGCTACAAACATGTGGAAAAACATCTATCATCTACATAAGCCCAGTGTAGACCCAGTAGAAATAAAGGACGATGACAGCAACAGCAGCAGTGATGAATCAGATAGCACTCCATCCATCACAGTTACACTAGGAGAGTTGCATGCAATGATGGAAGAGAAAGAGGAAGAAGACAAAGAGGAAGAAGCTGAAGAGGAAGATAAGGAGGATGATCCGGTAAAAATTGTAGCAGCAGTTATTGCATCCCTTCCTCACTCCCCAGCTAAACCTGTGACATCATCAAGGTTGGAGTCAGCTTCAATAGGTTCATCTACACCAGATTTACCATCTACACCTGCCATATCTCAGCTCCAGGTATCATCAGTGGAAGTGACTACCACTTCATCTACTGAGCTACATCCCTCTTCGTCTACCAAGCTGCACCCCTCTTCATCTACCAATTTGGCCTCCTTGACTCCATCATCATCAGTTGGTATTGCTGTGAGTTCTCCAATTTTGACTACTCCAATTTGTTCTACAATTTTTTCGCCATCTACTTCAGGAATAGTGAGCTTAGATACTATATTACCGAGTGTATCACCATTTTTGGCCAGTACTCAAATTTTTGACCCTGTACATACCCCTATTGACACTCAACCCTCAAGCATCCCAGTTTTTACTGCTAGTCCTTCTATCTCTACTGTTGTGTCTATTCCAAAGGTCAAACCAGTCATCTCAAAAGTCAAGCAAAAGCAACCATTAAGACTTATGATCACTGGAAAGGAAATTCCTGAAGACATTGACTTGGACACAGAGATAGTAATTCCAAAGATTGACTTTGATAATGCTACCATTGAAGAAATGAGGTATGCTAGTCAACTTATTAAGAAAAAGGCTACTCAGATGCAGTTAAGATCAGAAAGGGATAAGGAATACAGGATAATTGAGGATGCCCGGAACATAATTACTGAGGCTATAGGTGTTGATGTTGATACTTCTCAACACATTTTGATTCAATTGGAAGAGGCAGTTAATAAATTCAATGAAGATGCCTCCGGACAAGAAAAGCTGATTGAGTGTGTAGCAAAGAAATTTGATAATAAGGTGTTGGGGCACATTGCCCAGAACATTGCAATAAATTAGGTTGCATTAACCTCAGTTTTGGCAGATATGGAAAATTCTTTTAATAATGTAACATCTCTTCTTGCTAAGCTTTGTGATGTTACCGAGTACACTAAGGGAATAAGAGAGAAACTAAATAAAATTGATGAGGATCTGAAGGTGAGTGCACAGAACTTGAAGCTTGACCCCAGTTCAAGCTCATCTCATCACCTCAAGATCAATTTTTTGTCAGAGAAGCAGGCAGAGCTATTAAGAGAAGAGGCAAGGATCCGATCTACATTGATAGATATCCAAAACATGATCCTTCCCATCATGGATTCAATGCAGAAGAACATTGCACATTCAAAGACATTAATCCATGATAATAACTTCTCCATTGTAGACCATGTGATTGAACTTTTGGCTGAAGTTCAAGTAGCTCTTTCCACCTGCAAAATTTTGCAAGAGAATTGGGATAAGACTCTCCAACTTATTCTTCAGGTACATTCAAAGTTCATCTCTCATTTTGGTGTTTCTATATAAGTATATATATTCTTTTATTCTTTGGCATTATTGTCAAAAAGGGGGAGATTATTGTTGGATATGTATACTATGGCTGAATAAGTGTTTTCGGAGAAATTGTACAAAGGAAGAGATATACAGCTCATGTAAATACTATATGTACATTCTATGGGGGAGTTGTATATAACGAAGCTATGTATATTCAGAATCAGTCATCAGCATGTCAGATAAATTTTGTCTCATAAGTGTTTTTGTCGCTAATGCCAAAGGGGGAGATTGTTGGCATTATGATACATTTTTGTCATTAGTTACAACACTTATTGGATTCTGAATGCTTACCGAGCTCTCACCGGACATTCCTTTGTAAGCCAAGCTTTACCTAGTTCTCAGTGTTTATCAAGTGATCGAGGTGAACAAAGAAGTTAGTGTTTACCGAGTGATCGAGGTGAACAAAGCAGCCAGTGTTTACCGAGTGTTCGAGGTAAAGAAAGGAATCAGTTTTGACCGAGTGAAGATGTACTTAGTATTGACCGAGAACTTCATGATAACCGAGCTCCTGAGGTTATCAAGGAAATTAATTTTACCGAGCTCAGACGGTTATCAAGGAAACTAACTATCATCGAGTCACAAGGTTCTATCGAGTGTTTCCTTTGATCACCGAGCTACAGTTCAGATAGAAGTGTTCACTGAGTGACATCTCTTCTACCGAGTCTCCAGTGGTTACTGATTTTAGAACTACTCGAAGTGTTTAGTATGGACCGTGCCTTCACTTCTACTGAGTGCATGATGATGCCGAGTAACACAGTGGACGTCAAGTATCAGAAGGACACCGAGTCAGTTCAGTGAACCCGAGTTTTTACCTTGGGCCGACTTTGTATAGAGATTTGCACTTGTTGTTTTGGCTGACCTTGCATGTATTTTTTATTTGGATGGTATATATATGCAATGTATTGTATCATTCAAATGTAATGGTAATGAATGAAAATGTGAAAGTGTGAAAGAAATACATGCGTGCGAAAGTATGTGTGCTGAGTTGTGAAGGTATTTAGCAAGGTCAAGTTTTGGAGCAAAAAAGTTTTATCTATCACATCAAGGTGAATCAGAGCATAGCGGATCTTATCAGCAATTAGTTGTAATCAGATCCACTGTTTCATTCTAACAGGTGAATCAATTTTTGTAAATCCTTTAACAAGGTAGACTTAACAGTCTTTTGTAAATCTCCTAACAGAGTGCATACTTTATTGTATGTTTGTAAATCCTCTAACAAGGTGGATCTAGCAATCCTTTGTGCTCCTAATAGGGCAGATCACCAGAAGTGGTCATTGTAAGCCTTAACCGGCCAACTTCATACTGCAGTAACGAAGGTTTGTGGGTTTCATCCCCACCCCAGTTTTACTTTCTATTTGGAAGGTTTCTGGGTCACCAAATCTGTGTGTTCAAGTGTTGCAAATGATTTTGTTTCATGCTTACAGTAGGTTACTTGGATGAATGGTGAATATATCAGTATGCAGTTTTATTGTTTGAAATTTTAAAAGTTACTGATTCACCCCTCCCCTCTCAGTAACTTGTCATATCTTGAATATTTCCAATAGAAATGTGTTCCCCAATGAGGCTAATTGTGGAGGAAAAGGATTCACCATCTCTTGTTGTCTTAGTGATTCCAATAAATGTGACATAGGATTAAATGTTAGTTAGCCAAGTTTTGTTTGTACCATACAACTATGACCAAACTAATGGGTGGAAGATTGTGTGAGAAAGAGAAGATGAGAGAGAGAAACTAAACCTTATATGATAAAAGGGATAACAACCTAAATGTAAAAAAAGGACCTTATTGATTTGGAAAACCAAGTGTGATATAGGATAAAATTATCTTTCTCCTACTAAAGATGGACAAGTGATCTTTGGGCAAGATATGACACTGAATAGATTTCTCACTATTTGGAGATGGACTTGTGATCTAAAATGAGTGAGTGTAACTATGACAAATTTTTTCTTTTGGATAAAGATCTAGTGGTGTAATCTCAAAAATTTTGTAACTAAGATGTTCTTAGGCAAAAAGATTAAGATTTAAATGATCAAGCTCTTTAGAGGAGATTTTGCCAATGGAAGACTAGAAATTTTGAAAATGGATTGATGTGGAAAATGAAGGTGATATGGTCACTATGTAGATAATTCAATCTTCTCTCACTAGAAACAAAAATCTTAGGTTTACTCCAGGGAAAGAAGACCAATTTTGAAGTTTACCATTGTATAAGATTCTATCATAATGGTCCGATTCAACTTCATCTTTCATGATGTCTTTCATAGTATATTGAAATTGTTTATCACTATGTGTTAGGTTTTTCCTTTCCTTGTAGGAAAATGGTTTAGATGATTTCACCTTCTTAGGTTTGACTTTTTTGGTCATGGCATGAATAAAACAAACCTAGTTACAAGACCAAGCACAAAAAATTTGCAAAAAATTTTGTGACTAAAAGACCCAATGAATTTCAAATGATAGAGAAAATGTAAGAACTCATGAAAATAAGTGTAGATTAAGAGTACCCACTTACACCTATTTCACTTATTGAATGTTTAGCTTACCATGTCACTCATTTTTGGACTTGTTTGATGTTTGGTATTATTTTTGGATGTTTAAACAATCAAACATGTTGAACACATCAACAATCCTAATAAGAATGCCACTAGGATGTGCAAATATAATCTACGGGGAATCCTTGACATACACAAGGTATGTGAGCCTCAAATCTATAGATGAAAGAAAATAGTGACACACAACTAGGAGGAGACAGTAACCCAAATCTCCACCTTCACTTCCCAAAGGTATAAAGTTCTTTGGGGCTTAGCCAAGAGTGACAAAAGTTTTCTTCCAAGAGAGGTGTCTTTCATTCACCTCTCGATATTTATACTCCACCAGAATGCTAGATTTGAGGTCATCCCAATGGGTTATGTAATTCCCAAGTAGGCCTCCTAAAAAAAAAAACAAGACCACTTATTTCTTGTGTACTCAAGATCACCCAAATGTGCAAGAGGAGAGAATATGTAAGTGGCCTCGGGGAACAACATCATCAACATAATAAAAAGAGAGGATTCATCAACAAAAAGTAAATTGATCATCTTCAACATAAGCAAAATGTTGGAAATAAACAAATTCCTTCAAGTTATTCAAGATTCAGTGTATTCATTTTAAGCACCAAGTCCAAATATTTTATAGCAAGCTTCTTTGTCCCTTAGTCATTCAAGATTGCATGAGAGTGTTTGAAATCCAAAATTGAAATATTTCATCGCATTCTTCTTTGACCTTATGGCATTCAAGAGTATATTCTCTATCTAACCATTCATTCCAATGAAAAGAATGTCAATTCGCTTAAGGAATTCAAGATTGTATTTGGTTACTCTACACATGCATTCCAATGAAAAATTTGTTCATTCATTAAGGAATTCAAGAGTGTGTGTAATACTACCTTATAACATTCAAGAGTTTGTTTGGTCTTGTCATATTAGTTGCAACATGCATTCCAAGGACAAATGATTAATTCATGCAAGTTCATTTACTATTTTAAATCTTATAAGTGATTAAAATCACTATAAATCTCCAAAGCTTGTCTCCTAAAATAAAATTAGATTAGAAATCCCTACACATCAATCAAAAATGAGTTAGGCATTACAAAGAATAAGCCAATGTGGCAATAATCTGAGACAACAAACAATAGAACAACATAGATGACAAAACTCATAGCTAATAGAACACAAAGGAGTATGGTTTACTTTTCACTGTTAGCTTCTAGTCACAGATGATAGAATAACCTCGAAAATGCCTAATCTTCCTAGACAAAAAAACATGTAGATGACAAAATATAGGAAATGCTAACTAGTGTAGATGATAGTGTATTATTATGGAGATGATAGTCTACTATAGTAGAGATGATAGTAATAGCTAGATATTGCAGACATTAGTTTGATAAAAGCACCAGTTTTCTAATTTCCTTCTATGCAGATGATAGGATGGTAAAATTTGAAGATGCTAAATAAGCAATGGAGACGTTACAACTTTTTGAAGATGACAAAATGGTTAATGTGTAGGATTAACATTTTTTTGAAAAATAGGCATGATCAGAGATGCCAATAAGTGGAGACACTAATGTGTGTAGATGAAAAAGTGTCTTTTTAGACAACACTACATCCCGCCAGAGACGAAAGTGTGGTTTTGATAGCAAGTTATGAGTTTTTGATGAAATTTGACAATAGAATAGGGACGTGGGTCCCATCGGGTGTGCCAAAACCTACATGTCGAGAGCATGCTCGAACAAGGAAAAATTAGATGTACATGTTCATATAAGAAAGATTCAAGCAATGAAACAACTAAATAACTTATATTTTACTAAGCTAAACAAATCGACAACAATTTGAATCCCAAAGAGTTTGAAATGCAATGCAAGATGAGATATGAATCTAACTAAGATGAGTGAGGAATGCTTCAAGAGGAGGCTATGGAAGAAGCCATTCTCAAAACATCCTAAGAAGTGGAGGTGAATGTAAGAAATAAAACTAAACTATCAATACAAGAATGAAATGAAATCTATCAATTACCAAGGGGTTAGTAAAAATGCATTAAAAAACTCTAAATTCACTAGAAAGCTCTAAAACTAAACTAGCATGATAACAATGCAAATGAGGGATATGGAAAATGCTAGAGACAAGGGCATTATTTATAAGTTTGAGAGAGGCCTTGAGAAGGTGGTATCTATGTGGCATCCACATAGGTGCCACAAGGAAGACACATGGGCTAAGGGGACAAGCCATGTAGAGGTCAACATAAGCCTTTTGGATGAAGGTGATGGCTCAAGGTTTGCTCACACATGTGTGAGAAACCTTGGAGAAAGGAAAGGGGGACAAGTGCGTAAGAGGTGTGAATAAAATAATAAAATGGAAGCTTTATTGGATCTTGAGTTTCTCACACATGTGAGCAAACTTTTAGGAGCTAAAAGGTGTT
Source organism: Cupressus sempervirens (assembly GCA_028749045.1). Lineage (NCBI taxonomy): Eukaryota > Viridiplantae > Streptophyta > Pinopsida > Cupressales > Cupressaceae > Cupressus > Cupressus sempervirens. Next base: position 130,672,138 of record CM053783.1, read on the forward strand.
TAGAAAGGTGTTTAGGATAATTAAGTGAGATTAATTAATGGGTAGGCTTAGAAGGATGAGAGTGATAAGTGTAGAAAAGTTTTAGGATGGGATTAAGATTAAATTAAATAAGATTTAACTTAATCATAGGATTAAAGAATTTAATAAAATGGAGGGAATTAAATAAATTAGAATTTATTTAAAATGGGATTTATGGAGCACTATGCATTAAATGAATTTAATATATTAGAGGGGAAGTATTCAAATTAAATTTAAATACATTAGGGAAATGAACCAATTTAATTAAATAAATTTAATTAAATAAGTAGAAGAATATGAAAAATATAATTAATTAATAAACAATTAATTATAATGTCAAAGAAAATATTAAATGAATTAATATAGTGTTTGGGACAATTTTAAGCATCTAAACTTGCATGTGTATGGTGTACATGTATGTTTTACTTTATGTTTAACATTTTTGATGTGGTTAAGGGAGGGATTCATAGTCACTTTCTAGTCAGAATCTACACAATGCACCACTCCTTGCTATTGCCTATTTAGTTTGGATTATATGTGTATGTACATGTGTGGATTTTATATAGATTATAGGTACTGGTCGGCATTAACTTCCTTGAATTTTCAGGATGAGTGTGCCCTATCATAGTATCTTAATGGTAAAAGTGAGGAGATAATTCTTGAGTCCAAACCCTAACTTAAGACAATTGTCTTAAAATGTAGGACAAGTATCCGAGTTATTTACCCATCTGAATTCATCAAGTGACATGAATTTGCAATTTTGACCCTGGAGTTTGATTATGTTCTTTTTCTTCAATTGAGTTGTCATATTTAGTCTTGTGGGTTTATAGTGATTTTCAATTATAAATAAATAAAATAAAAAGATAATTTAATGATTTAATTTAATGAAAGAATTAAATTTAAAATATTTTATTAAAGTTCTAATTTTGGTGTACTTATAATTATTTAATTTAATAATAATTTATTTAGGAGTTTCATTTTAATAATAAACTCTAAATAATATTATTAGTTGAACTAATACATATATTATTAAAAACATCTCATGAATTAATTAAAGAGAGAAATAATTGATTTCAAAGTATAAATTGATATAGGCAGTTCAGAGAGTCGTAACTTTTGACTCAGATCTGGGTTTTCTTACACTTTTCTGGGTTTTTTTTGCAAAATCTATAGTTGAGGTGGATTCCAACTTAGCCAGCTCTATTGGGGTTGTTTTGATTGATTTTTTGAGAGCTAGAAATTCCATCTTGACCTCTCAATTTTAGTTTTAAAATATCTTAGGTGTTTTAAAATTTTTTCTACTTTGTAATAACTTCAAATTTTCTTTCTAAATTTCAAAGATTAGTTGGCAATTTGCCTTTATGGTTTAAAAGGTAGATATAGGAAACTTTGAATTTGCTTTTAGAGGTTTTTTAGAAGTTACCAAAAATGGCATATTTTTCCAATTGTCAAAATATGCCAAATTTGGAAATTTCATGTTTTCTCTTTTTGGAGTCAGTTGTTATTTAATGGAGTTAGAGACCCATGTAGGAGATTTCAACAATGAAAAATTTAGAGTTTGAATCTATATTGGGTTTTGTTATGAGTTATTAAGTTCTCCATGAATTGAGATCGGTGTGCTACATCATAAACTTGGGAACAAAGATAATCACATCCCCCATCCCCCTTCCTTTAAGGTAGCCAAGGCCACCGATAGTAGTATAGCTACTACATCAGCCAAGGTTACCTAAGCAACTATGAGCTGATGGGCTATAAATAGGTAGTGGTAACTTTTTAATTATTTTTAATTTTATTTAATATTTTAATATATATTAATATATATTAAATGTTAATATTTATTAAATATTAAATGTTATTACTATTTTATATTATTATTAATTATTATTTTATTAATAGATTAATACTTGTTTACTAATAATTTAATATAATATATTTTTAATATATTTTTTGTCAAAAGTGGGCAAGTCACTTAATATATATATTATTATATAGAAGCATGATTCAAAAGCTCAACTGGGAAAGAACCAACAAGATTAATAATTATTTACTAATAGTTTAATATAAATAATTTTATTAATAAATAAATAACTATTGTCATTAATAATTTAATGATTATTGATTCAATTTTAATAATATGTAATTAAAATTGTTAATTAATTTATTATTAAAATGTTTATATATAGTAAAGGGATAATTGTAAATTGGGAATATTGATAATATCGGGTGTTGGTTGATAGTTCAATGTCATATTTAATTGACTTTTAATAAGATTTTTGAATCTATTATTCTTGTGAACTCAAAAACATTAGCAAATCAACACTAGAAAAAATGGAAAACTAAAACCCTATTCGTAAACTAGATATGTATGTTTTTGAAACAAATGAATTATGAATTACTTTTGATGTGATGTGTGGTTTACTGATGTTGGGTTTGGGTGTGACCTAGTACTTTGACCAAACTAGGATGTTTTCCAGAGGCTTGGGGGTTTTGTTATGTGATGGTGTTATGTATAGGATCTTTTATACCTGACCATTATGATGTAGTCACATGTCTTCTATGATGAGTCTGATATGTTGGTTGTTATTGCTTTCCAGTTT